>VIGQ01001968.1:0-12500 GCA_009663005.1 Actinidia chinensis
ATCAATTAAAAACATGATTTGAAACGTGATTTTCAAAATCAGGTGGTTGTTCAACATACCTTCTCAGAAATGAGACCATTTAAAATGGCACTTTTGACATCCTTTTAAAATGAATTTAAAATCTTATAGGAAGCAAAAACTAATAGCATTCTTATAACTTCAAGTCGACTACTGGGGGCAAATTTTCTTCATAGTCAATACCATTCTTTCTTGGTTGAAGTCTTGGCTACTAATCTAACGTTATTTTTAATGATAATACTATTTTTATCATTTTTGTTTACGACCAATTCATTTTGTTCCAATAATTAATTGTTGTGGGTGTAGGGAACCAATGTCCAAACATTGTTTCCTTTCAAATTTGGTTAAGTTCTTCTTCCATGGCCAGTAACTAAACTCATCATGTCAGTTTTTTAATATTTTTAGGTTCAATTTCTGACACAAAGCCATGTTATTCCATACATTTCTAAGTGAATACCGTGTGATACACCTTGTTAGGGGTCACCTATAATTTGATCAATGGGGGTGATCTTTAACAATGTTTCAAGATTTTAAGAAACTGTTGATCTTGTTCAATATGAAGAATGCATTTTTCATGTTTTCTTCGGTTGTTAGAGTCTGAGAGGTTTGATATTTTATCTGATATTTTAATATTTTTTCTATAGCACTAATATCGTCATCCTCATCAATATTCTTAGGCTTGAAAGAACAATTTCAATCAAATGCAACATGTATATACTCTTCAATAGGTTAAAGTTCTTTTGTTATAACCTATAAGCTTTGCTATTAATAGAATATCCAAGAATATGCCTTTATCAGATTTGGCATCAACTGTACCTAAATTGTCTTTGTCATTAGACTAACTATTTACAACCAATACTTTGAAATAACCATCATTGAGTGTTCTTACTTTCCAAAAGCTCGTAAGGAGTCTTTTCAAGTTTTGATCTAAGAACTACTACAATTTATAATTGTAACAAGCCTGTATTTTACCACTTCAGCCCAAAAATATTTAGGTAACTTATGTTCTTTAACATGATTCAGCCATTTCTTGAAGAGATCTATGTTTTTTTTTTACGTTCACAACTCCATTGTGTTGAGGTCTTCTAAGGTGCAGAGAGTTGTGTGTAAATCCAATGATCATCAAAAAAAAAAAAAAAAACAAAAAAAACAATACTTTGTCAATATCTTTGATATCAATTCTCTACCTCTAATCTCACTACGATATTGGTGATAGTGCAACCTATTCATTTTTGCCTTCTTACGAATTTTGCAAATGCAATGTGTGCTTCATTTTTGTGAGTAAGACATAATACCCATGTAAAAAAAAAAACGTGAAAATCAGCAACAATTACAAATGCATATAATTTTTCACCAAGACTAGCAACTTTATTGGACCGAACAAATCTATTGCAACCGTTAAGGACCTAGTGTGGAAATATATTTCTTCTTTGGAAAACATTTTTTAATGTTACTTCCCTAATTGACATGCATCACAATTTTATCTTTAACAACTGATTTAGGTAACCTTTAACTAAATCAGGCTGTTTTGATTTGAGGTTAAATCCGATGCTAGCATGTCCTAATCTTCGATCCATAACCAACTGTTTTCATTTATAGGCTGCAAGTCTTTAACATCTGACTAACGTAACTAGACGATCAAATCAAATGTGTATATATTTTCATATCTAGCTGCGATAATAATATTTAATTATAAGAGCAATGCAATAATTATGGCATTGATTTTTAATCATTACCCTTATAGTTTTATCACATAATTGGCTTCTACTTATTAGATTAGCTTAAGGCCAGCACAAGTAAGAACTTTTCATGCAGATGAAGAGTAATTGTTAATATTTCAAACTCCAATAATTTTACCTCTTGATTCACAAAATGTGACAAGAAATCCTCCATCCTTGGTGTGAAAGATAAAGCTTGGATTTGTCTCCCCGTCATATTTCTTTGAGCAAGCCGCTGTCCATAAACCACTTAATCCAGCTCTCATATGACTTAAGGCATACCTACAAAATATATCACATAACTCTTTTTGGTACCCAATTTTTTTTTGGATCCGTGAAGGTCAGCTTTAATTACATTAGTTATTTGGTACCAAGCTTTATGAGTGTTTCCAAGGTTAATATTTTTAGAATTTGATCCCTTATATTTATCTTGTGAATATCTTTATTTCATGAATAAACATCTACAATATGTCCATTTCTTTTCTTTCCATATAACTTATAAGTAGTGATGAAGAATTGAAGTAAGATTCTTTATCAAAGAATTTTTATAAATTTTTGTTTATTCTTAGGAGCAATAATCCCAAACCTTCCTTGTTAAAAGACACATCTTTGTCTCCAATAGCATATCTAAGTTTTATATTTGCCATCTACAAATTTTGCAAGTTTGTTTAAGTCTTTAATGGTTTTCTTTTAGTCTAAATATTTTCTTCTTCTAGCATTATTGACGACTTGATCTTGGAGGTGAGATTAATGGTTTATTTTGAGTAAATTTTTATTTTATTTTTCAATACATCTCATTCAAAAATTCGTTTCCTTTCTTTTAAGATTTTATTTAGTTGTTCAAGTAGTTTTATAGTAATGTTCACATCATCAATCATAGCATCTTGAAATTCTTCATAAGAAGGTAATTCAATCAGCAGTATTTAAAAAGATTTACCTCATCTCCGTTTGGCCATGAGGCAAAATAGCCATCTCATTTTCCGCTCTCCCTCCTCTTGTTCTGATTCGCTCCTTCTAAATCCTCCCAAGTCCCCTTCAAGGCTTTTTTTTGAATTCTTTCTTCCTTCCTCTTAAGGCAGGGCAATCTAATTTATAGTGTCCAGGCTTATGCACTCGAAGGCAAGTTGGAGGATCCTTTTTCTTGGTTTCGCCGTTAAGGAGTCTCTTCTATTATGCTTCTTATTGATGTTTTCTCCTTTCTTATAACCTTTGAATCGTTTTATGAAAAGTGTCATTTCCTTTTATCGTTGTCACGCTCTTTCTTCTTTTTCCTTACCTTTCTGATGAGAGGATTTGAGTGCGAGACCTTCTTTTGGGCTTTGCTTCTTCTTCTTCTCGTCCGCTTCAACATGAATCTCATAGTCATGAGGAACCCAAAAGTTTATCAGACCATTGTTGTGAGAATCTGTAGCATCTGCAATAGCTGTGACTTTGCATCCCCATGTTTTGGCAGGGGACCTTACGACTTTTTTCATCACTTTTTTCACATTTTATAACATTTGCCAATAGAATTTTTATGAATTTATAATATTAGTAAATCTTGTAAACATTCAGAAATAGATTCTTCAGATTTAAACCAAAATACTTCATACGCATGACTAGACCCTACTGATTTAGATTCCTTTTACTTGATTTTTTAACCTTCATAAATTACTTCAAGTTTATCCCATATTTCCTTTGCGGATTCGCAGGCACAGATTCGGTTAAACTCATTTGCCATCTAAAGCACAATAATAACATATTTATAGCTTTAGCTTAAGTTGATTAAGCGTGAATCAATCTTTTATCCCATTCTTCTCAGTTTAATGACTTTTGTCTTATCAACTATTTTTGTGGAATATCAGGGACCGATCCCTATAATTTTCAAGCCTCATAACTAAGGCTTGAATGTATATTCTCATCCTATTCTTCAAACAGTAATAATGATTCTCATTAAATAAATGAGGCCTATTTGAGGAGTGTCCTTCGGCGAAGATCATTCCATTTGTGGGTTTGCCCATGTCGTACCTCTTTGATGTTAAGTCAAATATTAAAGGTTAAGTTCTAATACCAATTGTTGCCGCATATAATCACCCTAGAGGGGGGTGAATAGGGTTGTTTGGCAAAGCTTTCTTTAATAAAAAATATACTGAATTAAGAGTTTTTTGAATAATTTAAGAAGGCAGTCTAATGCAAATAAATATAATGACACAATATAAAAGATCGGGAAGAGATTCAACTCGGCGTTTATAGTGTTCGTTACCTGACTCGTCCACGTCTCCTCAAGCACACCCTTGAGATTTTTCAATCCACTAATTCAAACTCCTTTGCAGGTGGAGTTCAAACCTTTACAACACGCCAAGAGCTACCACTCTTCTTTACAAGGTGTAAATCTCCTTCCACACCTCACAAGGGTTACACCATCCTCAACGGTCCCAACACCAACCCTCGTGGATACATAAACTGTTGATAGATTTGAGATTTCTTTCTCTCACATAACCCTTCTACTTTTTGAGAAAGAATAACAAATGAAACTTTTTACAATGATATCTCTACTAGAACTCTTGTATGATTAAATCAACTGAATTGAAGGCCTCAAGAAAATTGAAATTAAGAAAAGGAAAATGCTTTGATTTATAAGCTGTTGTTTCTTACTTGATTGCCTAATAAAATGAGAGTTAAGGATATGTCTTTATAGGCCCTGAGAAAGAATATAAAACCGTTGGAGGAAATTTAAAATTTGCTAGCGCAATTTTCAAATTGTCTGAAATCACATTAATCACAAAAGTCAGAAATTGTTGCAACCAATTTTTAAAGTTGGCAACCCACAATTTTCAAAGTCGAAATGTTACTAATCAATTTTTCAACTTGGAATCAAATTCAAAGTCGAAATTGTTGCTAACCAATTTTTCAAACTTGGATCAATTTTCAAAGTCAGAAATTATTGCTAGCCTTTTCAAATTATAATTAAATTTTCAAGAGAAGAATTATTGCTAGCATATTTCCAAGCATTTTAAGTTTTATGCACTTTTGTTTTTCTAAAATGTATGAAGGATATTAAGGTCATTTTAGAGCTCAGAATTTGAACCAATACAAGAGTTTTACAAAAATACCCGCAATAAAATTTCTTCATTCTTGAAATCTTTAGTGCTTGAAGGTTTCTTACTTGCAGTCCAAATATCTTTGATTATTTTTGGTCCTCGGAATGTGTGCTTGAAATATTTCTTGCAACTATAATACTTTGAAATAAATACTTGAGCAGTAAGTAGAATTTGGTTATCATCAAAATTTTGCAACATAATCAGAGTTACCCATAAGGGCTAACAGAAGAGCTCCTCAAAATCGATGAGAATAATTTTATTTTTTTTGCATAGTGCCTAGGTACGACAATTCCTAGTATCTGATAAAATTGGGTGTTTTTCCCAAAACTTTTTTAGAACTATTTTTGAGTGTAAAATCATTTATGGATTGTCATTGGAAAAAAAAAAGCAAGAGTTTATACATGTTTGAGTTTTTTCAGAACACAACTTCAAAAATTAACTTTAAAAAGATTAAAACATTCACATCTCCATATATCATTTTGGTTACTAAAATATTTCATAATATTTTCTACGAAATTTATTCCTTTTTTCACAAAAAAAGATTTCGAAAAATCTCCACCGAAATAACTTTGTAAAAAATAACATGACGATGGTTAGAATTTAATTACTGAGGTAAGATTTGTCATGTACATAAGAATGAATGCATATAAATGATTTAAATTGATGATGTATCAAACAAATATCAAAAAAAATTCCTTTGTAGCACATAACATCGATTGCTCATTATCAACCGGTTCAACCCCCGACAGTGGCAACTTTACTTTGTATATTCGACGATTTTTAACTTTTTATTGTAAGTTATATTTTCGGTATCTTAAACTTAAAAAACTCATTGGTCCCATGTCCCCACAAAGTAAATGAAAGAAAATAATCTGATAAACTTGAGTTTTTTTCTAAAAGTATTTTTAGAACTATTTTTGAGTGTAAAATCATTTATTCTTGTCATTGGAAAAAAAGAAAGAGTTTATACATGTTCAAAATTAACTTTGAGGATTACGACATTCAACATTTTCATATATTATTTTGTTAATTAATAATATATTAATAACATTTTATATCAAATTTATTCTTTTTAACAAAAAGGATTTTCAAAAATCTCCACCGAAATAAATTTTTAAAAAATAAACATGAAGATGGGTTAGCATCCAATTAAGGTGGGGATATTTGTGCATTTAAATAACATGAGTGCATATAAATGATTTAAATTAGATTCTGTATCAACAAACATAAAAAAAATCCGTTGTAGCACATATAAATCGGATATGTCATTAACAACCGGGTTCGACCCCCGGCAGTGGAAACTTACTTTTTATATTCGACGATTTTTCACTTTTTATTGTAAGTTATATTTTTCGGTATCTTTAAACTTAAAAATCATTGGTCATTCCCACAAAGTAAATGAAAGAAAAATATCTGATAAAATTTGGTGTTTTTCCCAAAACTATTTTTAGAACTATTTTTGAGTGTAAAATCATTTATTGTTGTCATTGGAAAAAAAAAAAGCAAGAGTTTATACATGTTGAGTTTTTCGGAACACAACTTCAAAATTAACTTTGAAGATTAAAACATTCACCATTCTCATATATCATTTTGTTAATTAAAAATATATTAATAATATTTTCTACGAAATTTATTCCTTTCAACAAAAAAGAATTCAAAACTCTCTACTGGAATAACTTTTGAAAAAATAAGCATCAAGATGGTTAAATTTAATTAAGGAGGGAAATGATTTGTGCATGTAAAAACTATGAGTGCATATACATTATTAATTAATTCTGGATCAACAAACATCAAAAAATCTGTTGTAGCATATACAAATCGGATATGTCATTTAACAAGTTCGGGGGGTTCGACCCTCGGCAGTGGAAACTTACTTTTTATATTCGACGATTTTTTTTACTTTTTTTTATTGTAAGTTATATTTTTCGGTATCTTTAAACATAAAAATCCATTGGTCATTCCACAAAGTAATGAAAAGGAAAAATATTTGATAAATTAGAGTTTTTTCTAAAAGTAATTTTTAGAACTATTTTTATAGTGTAACATCATTTATTCTTTTCATTTGGAAAAAATAAAGATTTTATACATGTTTAGTTTGTCAAACATAGCTTCCAAAAGTTAAAAAAATTAACTGTGAGGATTACGCATTCACATTTTCATATATTATTTTGGTTAATTAATAATATCTTAATAACCTTTTTTATATCAATTTCTTCTTTTTACACAAAACTTATTTCCCAAAATCTCCACCGAAATAAATTTTTAAAAAATAAACATGAAGATGGGTTAGCACCAATAAGGTGTGGTGGGATTTTGTGCATTTAAATAACATGATGCATATAAATGATTTAAATTGTGATTTCTGTATCTACGAACATAAAAAAAATCCGCTGTAAGCACATATAATCGGATATGTCATTAACAACCGGGTTCGACCCACGGTGCGGAAAACTTACTTTTTATATTCACGCTTATTCACTTGTTATTTTAATTTATATTTTTTTGGTATCTTTACCGCTTAAAAATGCATTTGTCATTCCCACATAAATGAAAGAAAAATATCTGATAAAATTTGGGTTTTCCCCAAAACTATTTTACGCCCTCTTTTTTTCGTGTCAATCCTTTGTTGTTTGCCTTAGGAAAAAAAAAGAAAGAGTTTATACTGTTGAGTCTTTTCGAACACAGCTTCAAAATTAACTTTCAGTATTAAAACATCAACCATTTTATATATCATTTTTTTTAATTAAAAATATATTAATAATATTTTTCCTACGAAATTTTATTCTTTTCAACAAAAAAGAATTCCAAAAATCTCTACCGAAATAAACTTTTTTAAAAAATAAGATTTCGGTTTTAAAGTGCAAATGTTCAGGTTCTTACGGGGTGGCTTTCTTGTTGTCTTCTTTATTCTAGATATCAGGAAAACTTAAAGGTTTTTGCATGTTTGGTAACGTTTATCATAAATTCTCCGCATTCAGATAAGGCTTTGCACAAATTAATGGTCTCCTTTTTGAATCTAAAAACAGTTTTTAACCAAAAAAAAAAAAAAAATAGAATTGAAGTTCTTGAAAGAGTATTTTTTTGTTTATTGTTTTAATCTTCCGATGCCGCGACTATCGACAAAGTCAAAAGGATTTGAGCGTATAAAATCACTTCCTTTGGAATTCCGAGAATCGAAATTGGTTGAATGATCAACCGCCGTATACTTTCTCTCATAATTTTACAAGTCAATGTTGTTCCCGTTTCCTTCCTTTAGCTAATTTATATAACAAAGGATTCCCAAAATAAATATTTTTTAGCATTTTTATTTTAGAATGCATTGGTTTGAGATTTGTGAGCGATTGAGAACCGGTTCCTAGTCGCTTTCGTTCTTGTGTACATAGGTCCCTATAATGTACTGTGGGGGCGCCGGGTTCGTTCCTCTGTCTCGTTTCTCCTCCTAAGCCGTGTTCTTATCCTTGGGGGCCCGTACGTTTATTTTCTCCTCATCTCCTCCGCCCCGTCGGTTCCGTCTCTTCCGCTACGCTTGTAGATGATCCCAAGTGAAAGCCACTGGAGTATTATACTCGAAGTACGAGGTCGTACCACATAGCTATTGGCACAAAAATGAAAGACAGAACATGCCCCTCAATCGCTCACATTCTTAAACCAACCGCTTCTCAAATAAATTTGTAAAATTTATTTATTTTTAGGAATGATTTTGTTAGTCTAAATTCGCTAAAAAACCGCACTCAAATGAAAGACCGGAACCAATTTACTTTAAATTGTGCTGACTAGAAATTCTTGTTTGTGGATCATTCCAACCAATTTCGATTTTCTGAATTCCAAGGAAGCGATTTTTTTAAACTCAAATCTTTTTTGACTGTTTTCTATATTCGCTGATTCTAATATTAACCCTTAAACCCTACATATTCTTTCATAACTGTCCATTTTTCCTTTAAAACTTGTTTTTTAGATTCAAGAAGGAGTACCACTAATTCGTGCAAAGCCTATCTGAATGAAAATTCCTGCTAACTTACCAAACATGAAAACCTTTAAGTTTTCAATGATCTAGAACAAGAAGTAAAAAAAAAAATCTATACTGAACATTTGCCTTTAAACCAAAATCTCACCTCTTTGTTCATCCCAAGTCTCATCGTCTTTACAACAACCAGATGAGAGAAGTTAGCTCCTCATCGTCATAAGAAAGAATAAGCATAAATATGAAATAACTAACAATTTTAAATAAGAAAGAAATACCAAAACTCTAAATAAAACCAAGACTTGTATTCACACACTAAGTGATTACGAGAACAATATAGCACACGACTTGAAAACTAAGCTTTCTAGGTTAAGAAATGTGAAAACCCTAAATTGGTTCCTCCTTAAAGTTTTTGATAACGAAATTGAAATAACGGTGTATTTATAGGCCATGATTTGTACCTAATTTTCTCAAGAAATATCTAGCCCTCCACGGCTGCGAAGGCTTGACGCCCTCCCAAGATATCTAGCCGTCCACCCCAACAAGCAATCCTTAGCGTTGGAACGGCCGAAGGCAATTTCCTTCCTTTCATGAAAACTGACCAATCAAACTCCTCGCCGATGGCCCCGTTGCAACGCTATGCAGTTTTTGCCCAACCTTCATTAAGGGCCACTGACATATTCCAACTCTAGCACGGCCCTTGACGGTTAGGCAATTTTTCACCCATCCTCCTTCGAATTATTTGAAGCCCTTGTAGTCGTAATTGCTTCGCGCATCAAATGAAACAGGTGTATCCTTGAGGAGACTTTCCAACGGTGCATCAATCATCCCGTTTCCTCTTCAAGTGAAAGTTCATGTTTCCCCAAGACACGACCCCGGCACTGCCTCTATAATGCCTATCCACATGCCGGCTCACTTCTTTGACTCCAATCCTTCATTTACCTCAATACCTACAATAATCAAGGGCGAAGTTAAATACAATA
Organism: Actinidia chinensis; assembly: GCA_009663005.1. Taxonomy (NCBI): domain Eukaryota; kingdom Viridiplantae; phylum Streptophyta; class Magnoliopsida; order Ericales; family Actinidiaceae; genus Actinidia; species Actinidia chinensis. Next base: position 9,761 of record VIGQ01001968.1, read on the forward strand.
TTGATAAAGAAGCAAAATTAATACTAAACTAACGACTCGCCAAGTGTCGTTTAGGCGATAGATCACATTTTCGTTGTCTATCACCCCCCAAACTACCTTTTTGCTAGTCCTATCTAAAATCAAAATCAACAAAACATAATCCCCATTTCGTAGAGTCCCTCGGTGTATTTAAGAATACACCAAACCTTTAAACCCCTAGGTGGCCCTGGGGACGAGTGGTTGTCTCGTGAGGTTCCAGCGGGATACCACAAACAATCGATTCAGTCATGTCAAAATAGATCGTAGAGATATACTGGACATGCGATAACTTCATTTAAAAATAAAATCAATCCCCCTAATCCATGAATCATGCAAGTTGAAGGTATAAAGCATCGAAAAGAAGAATCACATTGGAGTGCCGATCAATGACATACAAATTCCTATCATCTCACTCACACCATTATATCCTTTATGCTTCAATCCAGTCCTCCAAGACATACCTCAATTCCAATGTGAACACACAAGGTTTCTCTCAACTGAAAACTCTTCAATAATAATTGATGAAACATCGAACGAGTAATTTCTCTTCAAAAACCGCTAAATCGTAAGTGTATCGCTTGGGGCATAACTTCATAAAGAATATTCACATTCAATAACAACTGAGGGGTTTGACATGTCCGGACTTATACCCAACTGAATTAATGACTAATGTGAATTGATCCGAATCCCCCAAGGCTATGTGGACAAGAGCCGGAAAAACATGGGAAGGAACAAAATAGGAAAGAACTTCATCACGTCATTGCGCACTACGTGTGATGAAAGAATATACTTCACTTTTCACTTTTTTTCAACAACCAATTGACTTTCAAACTTACTTCCTTCCACTTAATACTATTTTTTTTCACTTCGTAGCTTACAAGCAATGCATTACTAGCTTGACATCCTTTCATCTCATATTACACCGTATCAAGATAAAAAAATAAAAATGGACTGCTCAGAGAAATGAAACGCTTCAACCTAGACTCCGGATAACATCAATCAACCCTCAGAATATATAATGTGTCAATACTCCAATACTTACTTCAAAAACGCAATCAAATCAGATTATTGAAGCTAATTCATTCAATGAATGAAGATTACAAAGTATTCTTGATAAACGAAATCACTCTGAAAAAGTGATTATTTGGCTTAAACTCACAATGTACATCTCCACCTTATTAGATATTCATGCGCAAGAAATACATAAGAATGTCATCTGTCGAGTTAGTGCACACAATGTAAAAATCTCTCTTTGAGATGGGTTTAGGACAAAAACTTATAATTCATCATAATATAATGGTGAATCAACCATTCATTTCAAACTTAGTGTTCATGTATGAAAGGCCAAGTATCTCTCATATGATTCATGAACATAAATGAGCAGTGGTTTATCGAAAGTACACTCTAAACATCCATTTCAAGAAAACAAGAGTATACTCACTTTGGAATGCGAATTTATAAGCTGTAATAATGGAACCAGAAAACGACCTGTTTGGATGAATTCCCCATAATTGGGATACCAAACAACCTGTCTCCATACCTCATTGGGACTCCATTCACACATATATACATTAACTCTAAAGACTTGAAACACAGTTCATCCATCCATTGTTCACAGTAACAGCTAACATCATTCAAAAAAACATCTAGATCAGATAAAATATCCCAAGTTAAACAAAAATAGCAAGAGTTTTAGACTGAAAGTAAGTGCATCAGAAAATAAAACGCCAGAGTCATTCAAATGTCGAAACTCCTAGATGTATCATCATCGTCATCTCCCTCAGATCGTCCTCAATCATCCGCATCCTTATCATCACCTCCCCCAGCCACTTGATATCTCTCATCATCGCCATCATTTCCTCTAAGAGAGTCGTGTTCCGCTTTGCATGCTCCTCAGGTCTTAAACTGAGCATCGGTCTACATGATGAAGTGTCCAACTTGTCCTATATCTGCAAGCAAACCTGCACTTGAAACTCTCTTGGCCGCTAATCCCTCAGCAACCATCTTAATCCTTCACTTCCTCTGCCTCCTTCTTTCTCTTTTTTTTTGCTACGTTCCTTTTGCCCTCAAAACGGCTAAAGTGTTATTAGGCTAGGGGTTCTCCCTAGCTTGGGTCACCAAGTCCTGGGGATTTTAAACCCTGATTCCTTAAACAACCAGGTCAGGACACAAGTAAGGGATGGCCCTGACATTAAGCTAGCATAGCATGATAGACTGTCATGAATATTGTACCGGGGTAAATCATTGATTTCTCCATCCCAATGGCCCAAAGCACAGCTGGGCTCGGTGAAAGGCTCATACTTACTGTCCTCCTTTAATGCATCAATGAGTGGCAAGAGAATAAGAAATAGGAATTAGGTATTTGGCACATAATTTTTTTGCTTGTTACACTGCCTCACCCCCATTCCATCCCAACGTCTCTCTTTCCTCAAGTAAACTCACTCACAAAGGACCGACACGGAGGCTCCTACATTAGGGTAGTCAAACTCGGGATTTTTTAACCCTCCCAACCCAAAATATCTCACAAAGGGTATCAGGGGTCAAGATAATTCTCTTCCCCCGAACCCATGGACCTAATAGCTCCCTCCCCCTTTTTAAGCCACTAAAGCAGATATTGGACATAACAAACACAGAGGGTCAAAATACACTCTCCTTGAATTTGGCTAACCCAACCACCCTCGTTTGGTGAATTCTTTCTCCAACTCGCCTGAGCGAAAAGCGT
>VIGQ01001968.1:20000-23206 GCA_009663005.1 Actinidia chinensis
ATAAATAAAATCTAAGTTTTTGAATGTTGAATTGAGAAGTCTTCCGCCCAATTTGGTATCAGAGCCATTGTTGGATCCGCAATGATAGTCGGCTAACTATCTCTGTTAGCCTGTAACAGGTATTACTCTGAGTCATGAAAGTTTTATTTATTTATATGTTTGCTTATTTAGTTATGCTTTTATAATATTCTTCAAAATTCTTGAGAAAGTGGGAAATAATTATTACCAGATTAATCATGGATGATTCAATCCAACTTGTCGCTTTGAGTCTGTTGACCTATTGCCGTTAAGCCATAGGGGCGTTAAGGCTGTTCCGGTCCATTGTAAGCATTGTAAATCGTTGAGCGAAATGCCTGATTAATCTCTAAAATAATTAAGTTATTTTCCACTCGGTAAGAAGGGAAGAATAGTAAAAAAAAAACTTTTAATGACTTAGAGAAACACCTGTAAGGCTAACAACTTATCACCTTATGGCCGATTTAGTATTCTATTTCTAGTAATAGTGATATATCTTCTCAATTTCTGATATGGCAGAAGTTAATCGTAATGAATCATTAAAAATGTAGATTTATTGATTATGAAAAATTCGAGAACAGTTTAATAAATGGACTATTCCTACTGTTCAACCTAGCTCCATATATAAGAATGTATGTTTGAGCTAATTAGCAGTACGGCTGTTAAGCCCTTGAAACAGACCTGGAATTTCCTTTCCCTTTTCCTTAGAAGAAATCTTATCTTCTATTACGGTCATTTTCCTCCACTCTTGTTAGTTGATGACTAATTGGTGGTTTAAATTTAAAATTAGTCCAATTATTTGTTTAATAAAGCTATCATCCTTTAATCTCCTAGAAGAAATAAAGCGTGGCATCAAAGGTATTGGTTCCAGTTAACGAGTAGTACCATATGTCATAGCAATAGATACTAGAATGTGGGTGGATGTTTCTTAAAACCAGACCCTCCTTAATCTTCCATTCTCTAAAAATTCTTCTAAAAAACAACATATGTTTTTTAATTAGTATAGCCAAAATTTCAAAATAACAAAATAATGCTCCCAATGTTTATTTATAAACCCATGCTGGGAAGGAACCATCTTTCGACCTTATTCTAAGTGAAATAAATTCACTTTTCATCATTTCACTTATAACTCTATCGTAATTGTCTATACATCCTACAAAACTTCATACTAGGTTGCATAAGGTCATTTCTCATTATATCTTCTTAATATGTGATGGTATTCACCTCTACATTAATTAGCTTCAACTATCATATTGAAAAGTTTATCTCACTAGCAGAAGGCATATCCTGCTTTGTATATACTCCAATGAGGTATTTGGTTTAGGGATCCTATTCCTTCACAATCTGTTGTCATCTATAGGAATCACTATTACATATTGAGTCTAACTGAAGGTCTAGTACTAATGTGGTATTGTTAACCTTATATGGTAGCTTCTTCTGAATAACTCCGATTTAATTTAGGAATTTCTTTTCTAAAGTTTAAGAACACTTCTCCGTCGCATGTTCATCTATAGATTCAATATCCCTATTTATTAAATACGTTTTAGGAGTATAGCCCTATGGATTCTCCATCTTTCAGGAAATCTATATCTTTCCATTTCATCAACTTCATTAGTTACAGTAAATGAATTTGAATAACATTATTAGATTCATAAGTAGTATAAAACCTAAGGGATTACCTACTTGTTTAACATCGGTTGTTTAAATTATTCATAACTTTAAAATATATACGGTAAATAACAACAATCGTTTCATGATCCAGTAAAAAGTCATAACCGTTTGTTATACTTTTTAACTGAAGCAAACTCACATATATTCTATCAATAAGATAAACTTAGATAGGACTACACATTAACATAAACAGTGGCCATGACATAACTTTCGGTCTCCTACTACGCCATTATGGGAAGGAATCCAATTAAGCATCTAGTCTCAAGTAAAGTGCTTGAATACAACATTTAAATATAATAAAGTTAAAGTTTTAAAGGCAACCTGACAAGATCAATATCAAAAATTTATACTTTCCTCTATATCATTATATCAGAGGATTGGATTAGATTTATTCTTCATTATCTTGACCTAACCTTAGGTCTGTTCCATGGTCTTAACACCATATTGCGATTAGCTCAAAACTACCTTTCTTATGTAGGTCTAGGATTTGAACAGTAGGAATAATCCATTTTATTTAATTGTTCTCGAATATTTTCATACTCATTTTAATCTACCATTTTTAATAGATTCATTACCTATTTAACTTCTGCTATCAGAAATTTGGAAGAGTCTCCTTTACTAGAACTCGATACTAAATCGGCCAATAAGGTGCATAAGTCTGTTAGCCTTACAAGATTTTTCTCTAAGAGTCATTAAAAGTTTTTTTTTTTTTACTATTCTTCTCCTTTCTTACCGAGTGGAATAACTTAATTATTTCAGAGATTAATCATGGACATTTCGGTCAACGATTTACCAGCTTACATTGACCTGAAACTGCCTTAAAACAAAACGACGCCCTCCTGGGCTATAACGGCAAATAGGTCAACCAGCCCACGCGAAAGTGCATCAATCCATGATTAGTTTGGTATAATTCTTTCCACGTTATCAAGAATTTTGAAGAATATTATAAAAGCATAACTAAATAGCAAACATATAAATAAATAACACTTTCATGACTCAGAGTAATACCTTTAACAGGCTACCAGAGATAGTTTAGGCCCGCTATCATTGGCAATCCAACAATGGCTCTGATACCAATTGGGGCTGAAGACTTCTCATTCACATTCAAAAACTTAGATTTTTAATTTATAAAGAAATTTTATTAAGAGAGAGAGAGTCATGCAAAAGAGAGAGATGAGAGAGATGTTGGAAGAGTCTGCCTCCACCAAAGGGAAAGGCTCCCTTATATAGACGCTAAGAAGATCTCGCCGGTTCTCATTTGGCCCATCGTCACGGATTCATCTTTTACAAAATAAAAGTAAATTGAGCAGTTTACTTGCCGCACAACAAAACAAGAACGAAATATTCCGCGACACACCACCAAAATACTAAATAAGCTTTATAGAAAGCCAACCGTTCTAATGATACGGGGAAATCTGATACAAATCACCTAATTGGTTACGGTTTATCTTTGGGACACTCCTTCTATCACTTTCAAAGAAGCCAAAATGATGCCAGCTCATGCTCGTCGTCATCTTCAA
>VIGQ01001238.1:12500-23158 GCA_009663005.1 Actinidia chinensis
AAAAACTTGTGAATTAGAATTTTCAATGTGTAACACACTACTGTGAGTCAAGTTTTCTTATGAATAATATTTTTGGGATACAAATTCGGTGCTAGTCTGAGCGTTCTATACAAAAAAAATCTGCTATGAAGTGTTAACATGACACTGTAAAGGAAGATGTTGGGCGCAGCGTCAGAGAAATCAGAATAGGAGGGAAATTTGAACAGAAACTATATGGTAAAATGGTACTCGTTGAAAGTTTTGTTGGACAAGTGTGAAAAATACAATCTATATGGAATAACTATGGAAATAAGCTAGTTCTTTGTGGGGAATAGTGTTTAAGAATGGACTGGAGGGAAATCGAAGTAGATTATTTGTGGTACGCAGCGGTGTTGATGGAGGTTGCTGTCAGTCACCGGTTGTTGTAACCAAATTGTGACACAAAAACAGTGAGTTCGGGCGCTGGAGCTATTTTCGAAAAACGATTCTCCGACGATCAAGTTAGATGACTGGAATATAGAGTGTATGGAGAGAGAGAGAGAGAGAGAGAGAGAGAGAGAGAGAGAGAGAGTAGAAGCTTAAGATAGCTGAAATTACATACCTTTTAATGAATAAAGGCCTGACCTTATATAGTACTCGGCATGTGTCCGAACGCGCCAACTGTCACGTCACCAGAAAGACTGCAGTTCGGCACGTACTTGGACACGTTGACTGCTGTGTCAGTGAGTAGGTGGGTAGCCCAGTCATGCCCCTAGGGCCTTGTTGGTAGCTAACCATCATATCGTCTTGTCTCAATCCAAGCGTAGGGGCGTCAAAAAAATTTCTTGTGTGCTGTTACCTCTGTTCCAGACGTGCCTTGAGATGCCTGTTGAACATTGCACCTCGACGAGCTGCTATAGAGTGATGGCCTTAAGCCAGTGGTGCTTGTCCCTCGCTCAGGCCAGAGTAGTAAGTATATCGTCGGCTCAATTGCGTCTCGATCGAGTCCGGCACATTGACCCTCCAAGCTTACATAGAGCGACAATACAAGAAGTAGTACTGCCCAAACTCGGCTGTATTTGTAAGTGTGTTATTTTATCCCTTAAACCTTTAACATATGTTGTATGTCTTATCATTACTGATACTTAAGTTTTTGGGGAGTCTAAGTCGGGATGGCAATTTGACCCCGAAAATTTCAATCACCCGCCACCGGCCCCGCCCCGCCCGTTAGGGCGGGTTGGGGGAGGAAATAAACGGGGGCGGCGGGGCGGGGGTGGGGGAAAAAATCAAAAACCCAATTAAAATCGGGGCGGGGGCGGAGGACGGGGACGGGTTTAGCCTCCTCCACCCCCAACTCGCCCCGATTACCCGATTATATGTTAAAAAATTAAAATACCCCCATTCTAAAAATATTACCATAATATCCTTACTATATAATATATAATATCAATAATAATTATATAAAAATATATATATAATAAAAAAATATTAAACGGGGCGAGGGCGGGGGTGGGTTTTTGTAAACGGGGCGGTGGGGGGAGGCCGAACCCGCCCCGTTGCCATCCCTAAGTATGAGTGCGCTTATTGAACCAAGGTTGTTGTCATAGAAGGAAAACATAAATTTGCTGAATTAAGGTTTTAAATTGGCATAAGTGACAAGGCACATGACTCAAAAATAAAGATGAAATGGGAAACTCTTTGAGTGGATGATTATTGGAATAAAAATGGAAGCACACAAGCAACATCAAAGCTTGAAGGGAACTGAAACCTGGAAATTTTGGAATGTTGGCTATTGTTTCCCCCAAAAGAAAAGCAGTGACAAATTAAAGCTTATGATATATTGGAAATTCATTTTTTCAAGCGAAAGGGATTGAAAGGAAAATATAATTCCTTTAATATTTTGTTTTAGTGATATCATAGGACCATAGCCATTAGGATAGATTTTTTTTTTAAATTTTTTTTTACTTTTGATGATGAATATGTGACAGGTAGTAGGGGGTTGGGTTAATATGGACTCGCTCCCTATCGGCTAGTTCTACATCTGAAAAAACTTGTAAAAATGGTAGTATATGAAGCAATTGCAAAGTATTCAAAATAAAAATAAAAGTAAATTATACTTTGCACTCTTACATTTTACTTTCAACTGTGTGAGCAAACCCTTGTGCTTTATGTCAATTGCCTATGCGGTGCTCCCTTTGTCCATTTGTTGTTTCATTAAGTGACCAAAAAAAGTTATGTAGACTCATAAGAAGATGTCATGTGGCCCTAGTTTGAGAAACTGAAGAGGCACATTGATACTTGGCGCACACAACTGAAAGTGTAGGGTGCAAAATAAAATTTAAGTAAAAAGGCAGGGGTACAAAATGTAATCTATCATATAAGTAACCAAGTTGTCCCTCTTTCTCATGGCTTAACCTTTAATTTAAGCTTATCATAGTTAACAATCGTTGGTGGTTTAGAAGAGTTGGTGGTTAGCATTATTTCATGGTATTAGAACAAGTAATAGATTAATCGTTCAAATCTTATTATTTACCTAATCAAAAAAAGCAATAATAGGTCTGTGGCCCGCACACTAATGGAGTCCGGTGATACGTGGTGGGATATATTAAGAATGTATATAACAGATTTACACGTGTCTAAAAGTTTAAGAATCCATAACTACCAATAATCATTACTAACTTCTTATCCAACGACCAATTTCAAATTGGCTATAGGATTGTCATCCTATTGATCCAGACAGTTCATGACATCTCATCCACATAAAAATATGTAATTTTTCTTACTATGAAAATATTAAAAACTCACATTTTATTCCCACCTTTTTTTTTTGCCGTCACGTTAATATATGAGAAAAACTGTGGATAAAATGTGAGTTATATATATATACTAGTGAGAGGATGCCCGTGCTATGCACGGACGAGTAATTCGATCAACTAAGAGGGTTAAAATCGTCCAACGTTCAGCAAAAATAGGGGCAAAAGTGGCAAAAAAAATATGGTGGTAACTGAGTTACTGTTCAGGGGAAAAAATGGGTAGGTGCAAAATCGGCCAACAAAATAGGAAAAAAATGGGTAGGGGCTTGATCGGCCAGGAAAAAGGGGTAAAATCGTAAAAAAAATTGGGTAGGGGCAAAATCGGCACAAAAAAAATTAGAAAGAAAAGATAGGGCCAAATCGGGAAAAAAAAATTGGTAGGGCCAAAATCGGAAAAATAAAATGGTGGGGTCTGAGTTTTTGTTCACCATCAATTAAAAAAAGAAGGGGCAAAATCAGCAAAAATATTGAGTAGGGGGCAAAATCTAAAAATAAATGGGTAGTGGCAAAATCAGTGAAAAAAATATTGGTAAAAATTTCAAAAACAAAAATTGGGTAGGGGCAAAATAGGCAAACAAAAAATTGGGTTGGGGGAACATTTGCAAAAAAAAAATGGCTAGGGGCAAAATCGAAAAAAAAAATGAGTAGGGGCAAAATCGAAAAATAAATGTGTGGGAAAATCAAAAAAAATAAAATGAAAAAAAAATATGGTTAGGGGCCAAATCAGAAAAAAAGTTGGTGGTAAACAAACTAAAAAAAATGGTAGAAAAAAAAAACGTGAGGGCAAAATTGAAAAAAATAAAACGAAAAAAAAAATTATGGCTAGGGGCAAAATCGAAAAAGAAGTTGGTGGTAAACCAACTACAAAAAATGGTGATAAAAAAAATGGTTAAGAGCAACATCGTGAAAAAAAAATCGTGGAGAATCGAAAAAAACAAATGGGAAAAAAATTATGCTAAGGGCGAATCTTGGAAAAATTGGTGTAAAAACTCAAGTGACCAAACTTATAATTATTAGTACTTTAGGGACAATCTGTAACTTAACAAAAATTCTAGGGACTAAACTATCATTTAACCTAAAAAATTTTGGATCAAAGGCAAAATGACAAAAAAAGTTGGTGGTAACATGTACTATTCAACTTTACATTTATTAGTATATACTATTGAGAGTACCCGTGCTTGCACGCTCTGCACGGGCGAGTTTTCAGATAAGCAATCTATTAATAAGAACCTAATCTAATGAGTTTTAATGTAGTACAAAAAAATAGAAAAAAAACAATTAAAAGTAGGGGCAAAATCGAAAAAAGAAATTTGGTAAACACCTCTTACTGTTCGTAGGCGAGAAATAGGGAAAAAAATGGTAACCAAAATGGGGTAAATTAGTTTCAAAATGTGAGTTGGGGCAAAAATTTTAAAAAAAAATAAAATAGGGATAAAATTGAGGAAAAAAATTGGTAGATCGATATTAATTCATGGGGGCAAATCAGGAAAACAAATAAAGTAAAGGGGCAAAATCCAAAAACAAATTGGTAGATATAGCACTGTTCCTAGGGCGAAATTGGAAAAAGAAAAAAAGTTGATAAAAAATCAGTCAAAAAATTGGTGGTAAGAGAACAAAATAAAAAAACAATGATGTAATGTAGAGGTTTTTACATTATTAAATTTTGGCACATTTATTTTCCAAAATTAACTCTTGCACTACAAATTGCACATATTCCTCGGAAGTGAAGATAATTTTGAACAAAATATAGTCGAAAAATTTATATAATTTGTTAAAAAATTATAGTTTGGAACAAAAATTGCACACTTAGACAAAATTTACACCAATGGAGATTTTTTCATAGAAATGTAAGATCAAAATTTATAAATGTTTTGTGAGAAATATTTGCACCATTGACAGATTTTTTTTTATAATTTATAGTAAAATTTTTACAATTGTCACCAAATTTGCACCTTGTAACTAATGTATCAAATTGCATAATTATAATGTAATTTTTTCCAATTGAGATATTATTTACATATAACGTATATCAAAATTTGAAAACTTGTTGCCAATTAAACTATTTTTTTCATACATTTAGACTCAAATTTGCATAATTATTTAAAAAAAATTTGCACGCTTTGACAAAATTATACATTGTATAATATTGACAAATTATACTAAATTATCTACTTGAATAAAAAAGTATCTAATTGAAGTAAAATTTGCACTTAATTTGAACAATATTTTAGATAGTTAGACCACAATTTACAGTTCCTACAAGATTTTATTCATTTGTATTAATTGTAAAACAAATCAAACTTTTCTCCCCTTTTTTTCTTTTCCCCCCTTTTAAAAAACTATAATTTTTAATTAAAATAATTTTTACAGCAAGGATAAGAAACCTTTGGATTAAATTGAACAAATCAAAAAGTTTTGGGATCAAATTGAACATAACCCTAAACTTAAGGGTTTAAAATAAATTTACAGCAATTGTAGGGGCCAATCTGTAATATCAATAACTTGAGGGACCAATCTGTAATTATCAAAAAATCTAGGGAGTATATTATAATAAATTAAAAACTCTAGGGACTGAAACTGTTATTTTACCAAGACAAAATTTGGGGGAAGGGCAAAATTGAAAGAAAAGTTGAGTGGGCAGTGGTTAATGCTACACTAACAGTTATATTGAATAATAGTGAGAGCACCCATACTATGCACGGATGAGTTTTCAGAATAAGAAATCCATTAACCAAGAACCTAATCTAATGAGTTAATGTAAGTAGGGACAAAATAGGAAAAAAAATTAAAAGTAGGGACAAAATCGAAAAAAAAAAAATTGATAGACGATTTACTATTCATAGGAGAGAAATTAAAAAAAGAAATGGTAACAAAAATGGTGATAAATTAGTTAACGTGAGTATGGACAAAATTTTAAAAAAAAATTCAAGTAGGGGCAAAATGGAAAAAAAAATTGATAGATGAGATATTGGTCATGGGGGCAAAATCAGGAAAAAAAATTTAAAGCAGGTGCAAAATTTTACAAAAAATATTTTGGTAGATGGATACTGTTCATGGGGCGAAATCGAAAAAAGAAAAAAAGTTGGTAAAAAATTAATGTTAAAAAATTAGAGATAAGGAGCATGTTAGCTCTATGATGGGCGTCAATCCGATTATGTTGCAAATATTTTGATGTGAAACAATTAATATTATTGCTTCTAATGTTTTAATTCAAGTATGATAGTGCCCCCAAGAAACATTTAAGCACAGTATTCTCAAGGAGCAAAAAATAATCAAAGGATATTGGATGTAAAGTAAGAGACTTCACGTACTGAAGATCTCAGAATGAAGAACTTTCATTAGGGTTATTTTTGTGTTAAAGCTCTTGTATGGTTTTGTTTAAAATTGTTGAGGACTCTAAATGACCCTTAATATCCTTCATGCATTTTAAAAATACAAAAGGACATTAAACTTAGAGTTCTTAATAAAAATTGTATTAGCAATAATTCTTATCTTGAAAATTGATTTAATTTTGAAAAATGGTTCAGCAATAATTCTGATTTTAAAAATTAATTTCAAATTTAAAAAAAATAGCTAGCAACAATTTCGACTTTGAAAATTTGATTCAAGTTTGAAAATTGGTTAGCAACAAATTCTGCTTTGAAAATTGATTCCAACTTTGAAAAAATTGTCTGAGCCAAAAACAATTTGACTTTTGAAAATGTGGTTGCAATTTTGAAAAATTGGATAGCAAAAATTTCTGACTTAAATTTGATTCCAAGTTGAAAAATTGGAATTAGCAATAATTTCTTGACTTGGAACAAAGTGTTTCAATTTTGAAAATTAGCTAGAAAATTTTAAATGCCCTCCAACGGTTATATTCGTACTAAGGCTATACATACATATCCTTAACTCTCATTTAGAAGCATCAAGTGAAAAAACAACAAAGCTGAGAACTCAAAGCATTATTACCTTTTCATATAGTCAATGTCCTTTGAGCCTGTCAAGTTTTAATTCATACAAGCAGTTCTAGTGAGAGATTTCATTGTAAAAATTTTATTTGTATATTCTTCTCAAAAAAGAAGAATTGTTATTGTGAGAGGAATCTCAAATCCTATCAACAGTTGATTGCTATCAAAAGGGTGGTGTGACCCTGAGGGTTGGTGTGCCCTTGTTAGGGTGAAGGAGATTTTTTACTTGTGAAGAAGAGTGGTGTGCTCTGGCGTGTAAAAGGTTGAACTCACCCGCAAGGAGTTTGGATTAGTGGATTGAAATCTCAAGTGGTGTGCTTGGGAGTGGACGTAGGTCCGGTAGACCGAACCACTAAAATTGCCGAGTTTGAATCTCTATCTCTATCTCTTTATATTGGCTTCATTTATTATTTTTTGCATTAAACTGCTTCTTTAATTATTATAAACTCTAATTCAAGTATAATTTTATTAAAAGAAAAAGTTTGCCAAACACAGTCTTATTCACCCCCTTCTAGAGTTGATTATTTGGGCAAAACATTGGTATTAGAGCCTAACATCTAATATTTGGCTTGACATCCAAAGAGGTACGAAATGGCAAAAACAAATGGAATGACTTAAACGAATGACACTACTTCAAATAGGACCTCCTTTATTTAATGAGAATCATTATACATATTGGAAGAATAGGATGAGAATTTACATTCAAGCCTGATTTCTTATGAGGGTTGGACAACTTATAGGGATGGTCCCTATATTCCCACAAAATAGTTGATAAGACAAAGTATTAAAACTAAGGAAGAATGGATAAAAATGATCCACGCTTAATTCAACGTAATGCTAAAATACATACAATTATGTTTATTGTCGACTACTAAGATGCAAATGATTTAATTGAATCTTTGCTTGCGATCCGCAAAAGAAAATATGAGATAAACTTGAAGGGACTTATTGAGGTACAAATCAGTAAAAGACTTAAAATCAATAGGTTAGTTCATGAGTATGAATATTTGTATGCAATCTGAGAATCATTTCTGAGATGTTTACTAGATTTACTTAATATTATTAACTTCATTAAATCTCTTGGGCAAAGTATTACTAATGTGGAAAATATGAGAAATAATTCTTAGGTCATGCAAAACATTGGGATGCAAAAGTCATAGCTATTGAAGAAGCTACCAAAATCTCACAACGATGAGTCTGATGAACTTTTGGGTTCACTCAGACCCAGGAGATCATGTTGAAGGACGGAAGAAGCAGAGCCAATAAAGAAGTCTCGCACTCAAATCCTCTCATAAGAAAGTGAGGAAGAAGAAGAGGAGAGTGTACGACGATAAAAAAATGGAACTTCTCACCAAAACCCCCAATTAGAAGGTTTATGAGAAAGGAGAAAACATTCAATAAAGCATCATATGTAAAGAGACTCCTTACGGCCGAACCACGCAAAAAGGATCCTCCAACTTGCCTTGAGTGCCACAAGCCGGGACACTATAAATCAGATTGCCCTCACCTAAGAAGGAAGGAAAGAAATTCAAAAGAAAACGCCTTAAAGGTAACTTGGGGATGATTATAAGGAAGCGATCAGAACAAGAGGAGACCGAAAAATGAGATGCCAAATTTTTGCCTAATGGCAAAAGGGAGATGAGGTAAATCTTTTAAATATTGATGATGAATTACCTTCTTATGAAGAATTTTCAAGATGTCTATAATTGAGTTATGGGAAAACAATATAAAACCTACATGCTAAATTACATATTCTGAAAAAAAAAGAAAAATGAATTTTGAATGAGATAGTTACTTTGAAAAAATAAAAAAGAAAATTTACTCAAAAAATAACAATAATTCTCACCTCTAAGATCAAGTCGTCAATAATTTTAGAAGAAGAAAATACTAGGTAAAAGAAACATTAAAAACTTAAACAAAACCTCTAGCAAAATTTATAGATGGCAAATAAAACTTAGATATGCTACTTGAAAAAACAAGGATTGTCTTTAACAAGGAAGATTTGGATATGTCCTAAGAATAAATAAAAATTTTATTAAAAAATTTCTTTGTAAAAGAATCTTGTTCAATTCTTCATTCACTACTTATAAGTCATATGGAAGAAATGGATATATTGTAGATGCTTATCTTATGATAAACCTATTCAAAAATAAATATAAGGGATCAAATTCTAAAAATAGTAATCATTGGAAAACATCATAAAGCTTGGGTACCAACAAACATAATGTACTTAGAGTTGACCTTCACGGACCTAAGAAATTTGGTACCAAAAAGAGTTATTGATATATTTGTAGGTATGCCTTAGTCATATGGAGCTCGGATAAATGGTTATGGACAGTGATTGCTAAAGACATATGACGGGAAGGGACAAATCCAAACTTTCATCTTTCACACCAATGATGGAGATTTGTCACATTTGTGGATAATTCAAAGAGGTAAAATTATTGGAGTTGGAAATATTAACAATTACTTTTCATCTTACGTTGAAAAATGTTTTACTTGTTGATGGCCTTAACATAATCTAATAAGTATAAGTCAGTATGTGATAAAAACTCTAAGGTTTATTTGATAACAATCAATGCATAGTTATGCATGCTCTATTAATAAAATAGTAAATTTATCGTATCTAGATTGGAAAATGTTTCCCCTTTAAATTTTGATAGTCTAGTTAGTCAAGTGTTAAATGTCCTTGGGCGGCTATAAATGAAAACAGTTGTTATGGCATCGAAAATTAGGACATGCTAGCTGGATTTTTTACTTCACAATTAAAACGCATGATTTACAGTTAAAGGTTTAACCTAAAATCAGTTTGTTAAGATAAAATTGTGATGATGTCAACTATGGGCAGCAACATAAAACATCTTTTCCAAAGAAAAAAAATATATTTCCACCTCTAGGCACTTAACTGCAGGCATATGATTTGTTTGGTCCCAATAGAGTTGGCTATCTTGGTGTAAAATTATATGCATTTGTAATTGTTGATGATTTTTTCACGTTTTACATGGGTTCATTATTTCTTAGCTCACAAAAATGAAGCACACATTGCATTTGTAAATTCTGTAAGAAGGCTAAAATGAAATAGTTGACTTGACCAATATCTCGTGTAGAGGTAAAAAAAAAAAGAGAATTGACAATTAAGATAATTGAAATATTGTGATGATCATAAATTTATACACACCTTTTCTGCACCTAAAACATCTCAACAAAATAGAGTGGTTGAACGTAAAAATAGATCTCTTCAAGAAATGGCTAGAACCATATTAAATGAACATAATTTAACCTAAATATTTTTGGGCTGAAGTTGTAATACAAGCTTGTTATTTATAAATCGTGTATTATTAGATCCAAACTTGAAAAGACTCCTTACGAGCTTTGAAAAGGAGGAACAACCCAATATTGGTTATTTCAAAGTATTTTGGTTGTAAAGCTTTATTCAAATGACAAAGACAATTTCGGTAAGTTTTATGCCAATCCTGATAAAGGCATATTTCTTGGATATTCTATTATAGCAAAAACTTATAAGAGTTTTAACAACAAAAGAATTTAACTATTGAAGAGTCTATACATTTTGCATTTGATGAAATTGATTCTTTCTCAAACCTAAGAATATTGGATGATGATGAAGATATTAGTGCTATAAAATAATATTAATAATATCAAGATAAAAGATCAATCTCTAAGACCTCTAACAAAGTAGAAAGGCAGAAAAATGCATCTCATCTTTTGAACAAGACAACATTTTTTCCTAAATATTGTGAAAAATTGTTAAACATAACCACCCCATTGATCAAATTCTAGGTGGACCCCTCACAAGGTGTAATCAACGGTCTTCCCTTAAAAATGTGTGTAATAATATGGCTTTGTGTCGAAATTGAACCTAAAAATCTTTAAGAAACTGAAATGTGAGTTTTGTTAATGGCCATGGAAGAGAACTTAA
>VIGQ01002077.1:2500-5000 GCA_009663005.1 Actinidia chinensis
TCTTCTTGCTGTTGCAACTCGTGGGCAGTCTGTAACATTGCTATAAGGTGGGATTCTAAAAAATATCAGTTTTAAATTTCAAGTAAGTGTACTGTTGCCAAGTTGAACTAGTACTAAATTCCTGTACAACTCTCCGGCTGTCACTTTTACTTATCGTAGTATGATCTTGAGTTAGTGCAGAAGCTGTAATTCGGCTAAATAGATCAAACAGATTACCAGGTAACAAACAACCACAAACATGAAGGAATTAGTTTATTTTGTTTGGCATCACCCCAATTTCTCCGGTAAACTAGATAGGGATCAGTAAATTATTGAAATTGGACGATGCATCATTCAGGATCATACAAATATAAGACAACTAACCACAGACGCGAAGAAATTAATTTATTTTGGTAAACTAGCAAGAGATCAGTGCATTATTGAAGTTGGAAGATTATATAATTCATGGGATTTTAATAAACACATGAGACGGCCCTGGTGATACCCGCGCAGAACCATTCCATTACCTCAAGTAGTCTTATCATGGTCTTATGCCTACATAAATACTATTCAAAATACCTTTCACAAATAGAAACATTGCACGACACAATTAAGGAAAAAATAACGAGTGGTGGTTAATTTTAATTTTCACTGATGTTTTTAGCTGCCTTAATCGTAAGGAGAGAGGACCGGTGCCTATGTATTGCAATGCAAATCTCAAGATTCTCAAGAACATCTAAATTGTTGTTTTACCTTTGCATCTGATACAATCCTAAATCTAAATCTTTTAACGGTCCTTCACAATGAGATGGACAAGAAGAAACGGTACTATTGATAATTTTCCATCAACATAAGACAAAAGGGCACCATTAGCCAACTTTTGGGAGTAGACAAATTGCAAAAGACCATTTCCACATTTAATCATTATACATGTTAGTATATAATCTCCATTGTTTCTTGTATGTGCATATCAAAGTACATTTCTTCAACACATTTGGCATTACTGCTTGTCGTCAATTGCTATTTTCTTTATGTTGATGGCATTGTTTTTTTTTTTGGAAATGATCTGTGTCTATATTTAAAACTTGAATCTCAACGCAGTCGCTACGTCTCATATTATTCTCGTCTCTTGGGATTAGAATCACTTTCTGATGTGTTTTCATCATCAATCAAAAAAAATAGCATATGAGTTTGCTACACACCTCCTCAAAAAATAATATTCAATAAAGTATTATTGTCTTTTTATATGACAAACCTATGATTTTGAGGAGGTGTGTAGGCAAACTCATATGCTTAAAAGGAGAGAAGACCCATAGAGAAAAGAAAATCTCTAGTTTATGTAAGGGGTCCAAAAAAATTCGAAAATCAGTGAACCGAACCGAACGGAACCGTGCATTGTTAGATTGGTTCTATGGTTTAATGGTTAGTTCTGGTTTTTAACAAATTAAGAACCGTAAATTTGGTTCATTTACCCGGTCTTTTTATTTTCAACCGTGGGTTTCAACCGAACCGAACCGCAATATACTTAATATATCTATATATACGCGTCGACAATTTATCTAGAACATTAATTCCACCTACACGTGGATTACTTTACCTTTCCTCTCAACAAAAATAATTTTCACTCCCATGGATATTAAGATTACTCTATCCATTTTTCATTAAAACATCACATTTTTTCTCTATTCAATATTTTATCATTAATTTTTGCTTTTGTTCATCCATTATGAATTCTTTTTCAGTTTTTTCATTTTAGTCCTTTTTTGTTGTTATCCATTATGAATTCTAAACTTTTATGAGTTTATTAATTGCAATATTCGATTGGTTTGATGTATATTATTTAAGGCGGTCACTCTATGAACTAATTTTCTACTCATTTTGGTTAATGACTTTGGAAGCCTTAATGCAGTTGTGGGTTTATGTTAACTCCCTCCTTTTTGTTTGTAATTTTCTCTTATTCCCTCACCCTCTTTGACATGTTCATTGGCTTGAACCGAACCGACCCTATAAGGCGGATCGGTTTTGGTTGGTTCTCTACTTTAATGGTTAGGTTCCGGTTCTCATTTTTTCAGAACCGTTAAACATGGATTGGTTACTGGATTCTTATGGAACCGAACCAATCCGGACCATGGACACCCCTAGTGTTATGCGGTTTCTTAGGGTAACAACCATCTCACTTTTTGCTGAAACCCTTAACTTTCTCTTCTCTCTCCATTTTCTTCATCTTCTTCCTTATCAAGTGGCTCTTCATGGTCCAAGTAGAAGCAAAAACCTACCACCTTCACCACCAAAGCTTCCAATTATAGGAAACTTTCACCAACTGGGCTTGTTTGCACCCGCCGTTCCAACCTTGGCACAAAAACATGGGCCAATCATGCAGCATCAATTAGGCAGTGTGCCAACACTAGTAATTTCGTCTGCTGAGGCCGCTTGCGAGATCATGAGAACCCATGATATCATCTTTGCAAACAGGCCTCAACTCAGAAAGTACAAGAACCTTATTAGTCGACTCGAAGACTCT
>VIGQ01002077.1:10000-23128 GCA_009663005.1 Actinidia chinensis
ATACAAAAAGAAAAAAGAGCAAGATGATTGAGATTACACGAGGGATAACGTTTTGTATGGAAAAGGGTAGTTAATGGGCCGAGTCGGGCAGTTCAAATTTTATTTGTCAGATTAAATATGGGCGGAATTTTGGATAGACTTATTGATTAATGAATTTGAATTAGGCTTAAAAATATGAGATTAAAGTCCAGCCCACAAATTTTAAGAGTTTGAATTTACGAGTTGGGCCAGACCAAAGTTTACGAGTCTTTAAATAATATTTTAAATATATTTTATTTTAAATTTAAAGATTAAAATATCAAAAATAAAAAAATAATGCATAATTATATAAAATTCCCATAAATATTAATTTCTTACATATTAAAATATAAATTTTATAAAAAAATAATTGCCTTCGAGGGAGCAAAGGGTCAGGCGGGGGGATTTCGACTTTTGTCTGGTAGAGTCCGTGGGGGTGGCTCACAGGCTTCAAACTTGAATCAGATCCAGTTCTACTATCTTAAAATGGAGGTCGGCCTGAACCTCTGAACCATGAATTGGGCCAAAGTCCATTGAGCTGAGACGGACCATGAACCCCGAACTTTTTGATGAGACTTATCTTGGGGTCACATTATTGTTTTACAAAACACGTCTTGTATTGCAAAATGAGTGAATATATTCAATTAAGAGATATTTGGTTAGTAGATTGTGTTCGGAAGTTAAAGTAGGTAATGAAATATGAATGAAAACTTTTTAAAATTAGGTTCGTTTGATAATGCTTAAAGCCAAACTTGTAAGCTAGTATCAAATAATACCAGAATTTGTGACTTTTTTTTCTTTTGTAGCTGTACTGAGCTAAAACAAGTGAAAAAGCAAAAACCCAGAAAAGTAAAAAAAATCAACTATGATGACTTTTTTGCTTATTTTAGGTAAAAAGTAAGAAAAAACTAAAAAAAAACTGGTGCCAAACGGAGCCTTAATGTAGAGGCATATAATTATGTACACTCAAGGAGGATTTCGTTCACAAAAATGCTTTGAATGGTGTAGTTGGAGTAATGTTATTACCTTGACTAGATTAGCAAAAAATTTGTACTTTTGTTCAAAGTTTGTGCAATCTAATTTCATTGTCTCGAATAATGGCTCAAGGACGGGGCAACGGAATGCTGTCTAAAGCCTCGCAGATGAGAATTTGGAGAACCCTAAATGAATTACATTGTTGAAGAAATTATTAAAAAGAAGTTTTCTAAAATTGTAATACAAAATTATATCAAGATTGACTATGTGAAAGGGAAGGATTTAAATGAATTGATTATAATATAATAGACTCTGTATTAGTACATTCGCATATCGAAAAGTTCTGAAACAACATTAGATGTTTTCATTATAGGATGTTTATCTCATCCCATATTATTATTAAAGTAAAACACATCAGTTTAATGTGAACTTAATTTAAAACATCTCATACTATTGTGATTTTGCAACTGTAAATAACAGGCCCCCCCCAAATTTACAAAATTTTTACTTTAGCTTTTTTAAATTAACATTCAAGGGCAAAAAAGACAATAAAGAGGAGGGAGTGAGGAGGGAGAGAAACCCCAAATCATCTCACAACTCACTTCACTCTCGCCCCCAACCCCGAACCCACCAAATCATTTAAATAGTTCTCGCAATTTATTCAGGGAATGGTGGAAAAAAGAATATTATTATTTTTTTTAATGTGAAAGAACTTAACTTTAAAAAGTTAACCCTTGAATCAGTGGTGTTGACACATTTTCGATATAAGAATTGTTCTGTTCCTTGGTAGTTGTTCCTCAGATTCATAAACCCATTCTCTTGTATTTTCTAAGTTTGAAAATCCAGTCTAAGGTCGTTTGCTTAGTACGTTGTGTAGACGTATCATGTTTAAGTCAGTTTGTTAGACAGTTGCTAGTGCTACTTCTCTTGTGCGTAAAGATCTTTGGATCTTGGATAATAGATGTATTGATTATTAACACACCTAGCGAGATGCCAAAAATATGTCTTAAGAAAACCGTGTCTCAATCTTCTAAATCTTGCAATTATTGGGAGGTTTTGCTTCTGATTTATATTTTTCAGAATATGCTTAATCACAAATGTAAACATTTTTATTTAATTTTTATAACAAAAATGACTAGATAAAATAGAAAATAGGCAAAATAGCGGAGAAGATGATTGGGGACAATTGGAGATGCTCTAAACGAATTCTAAAAAAAATTAATTTTTATAATTTGACTCAAATTTTTTTAGCTTGATCTGCATGTGCTAAGTACAACAACAGAACGTTTAAAACCTGCAACCGCATATTTTTCACAAAAATATTTATAATTAGGGGCAGAGCCAGAATGCAATTTTCAGGGGAGTCAAAAATCGTCAAAATTCAGTTCAGGTGGATTAACAATTATCAGGTTTATAAAAATAAATTACAATTTATGGAGTCAAACCATTGGTATTGATAAAACTTATATTAAAAAAAAAATGTAATATGATTCACGGCCCCACCTGATTCTGCCCCTGTTTATAATGGTTATTAATAGACGTTTTTTACACCTACTGTATTCTCAGACATCCAAAGGTTTGGATATGCTCATGGGATCATAGCAGGGAGCAAGGGTGGAGGTGTTGGATTCATCAACAGAGGAAACTCAATGCAATGCCAAAATGATAATAAATCTTACTTTCAATACCAATAATACATACTTCACAACCATGAAGGGAATTTTCAAACTTAACTCGCATGACACGTTGGGGAGCAAGAGCAAGAAGGGATTTTTTCTCGGTGTGGGCACCAATAAATTTTCATGTCCAAAATCCTCCGCCTGGCTCCAATGGGCAATGGCCAGTAGAAGTGCACACCAGATTTGCCAAAAAACAAGCTCATAGCCGCGGTTTGCAAAAGAGCTTCCGGGGCAACAATCTCCCAGTACCAAACGGATCCAGTTGGAAGTCGTTGCCTTTGAAATCTACGAAGAGTTCAGGCAACCTCTTGTGTGCCCCAAAGACTAGCCACCAGTCATCTATAACCCTATCACCAAACATGAGACAAAAATATAAGTGGTTAGGCCAATCTGCCTCATCCACGGAGAGGAACAAATAATTCACTATCACAAGAATTTTATTACAATGAGTACCAATAAGGAGGAGCTCCTCTCCACATCAACCTCTTCAGCACTCTCTCATTCTCACCATCGCACTGTCTCTCTCAGATCTCACAGCCCCCCACAATTCTAGCCCACTCTCTTATCAGATCCCCTGTGTGCTCTCGGTGCTCTAACGAGCACCATTAGCACTCCCCCAGCCCCCGCCCCAGCCCCCTTGCACACAGCAAACATGATGTGTGCACCGTGTAATCTCCAAGGATACATCTGCTTCAGCCCCCTGCTCTCCTCTAATGGTCATATTGTTGTATTAGAGGCATTAGAGAAGAGACGATGAGCTCATGACTGAGCTATACATCCCTCTTCTTGACAATGGCGGAGCCTCCATCTGCGATTCTTCGCCGGCTTCTTGACAGAAGCTATCAGAGTTTCTCTCTCTTCCTTCTTTCCTTATTCTTTTCATTCTCCTTCTTTCTTCCGTTAGAAGAAGAAGTAGCATGTCGATGGGCTTGGACGTCCATTTGAGGGGGCATAGGCTATTGGGGCTTGTGTCCCAATAGTGATTACCTCTTCATCTGAGCTTCATCTGGGCTGCTCCTTTATTCCTGAGCGTGGGACTTCAATTGGGCCGGACCAAAACACCCCTACCTCATCCACTTTGGCATCTAAAACTCCTCCGGTTTCATCCTAGGATGCCGGGGGTTATCTTCGATTGACCCATATTGGTGGTTCACCATTGTTCCAGCAGCCACTTCAAGCCCACTTGTCGTGTCCTGCCTCATCGTCGAAGTACTAGTAATGGTATAGAGGACCAAAAACGGAGAGTTCTAATTACCGATCAAAAGTCATCACAATTTGATTATGATACCGTACGTAATTTTTTGTCTTTTCCTTTTTTTCACTAAATACCTAACCAAATAAGTTATTCCAAACACACGACACAACAATCTCGTCTTTTTTTCTTCCTCCAGAATGGTATTATGATTTTTTCCACAGGCCACATCCTATCGTTTTTTAGATTAATTCTTGCAGTTAGTAGCTATAGTTTTTTATTTTTTCAACAAATTTATAACGCATAATTTTAGTTTATAAAGGTCAAAATTTTCAAAAATCTCAAGTATTTTAAATAATATAATGCAAAAATAAAAAATAATAAATGAGAGGCAGCTATGAAAAATCCAAATTATTCTGATTGACTAACTCACGCTCCTCTCCCTCTCTCTCTCTCATCCTCACCTCAAAACTTCTCTCCCTGATTATTAATAATTTTTATCATAATTCTTTGTGTCTAGTGGACTCGCATCTTAGCAATTCTGTAATAAAATTTAAAACATTAAACTTTAGAGAAGATGGTCGAATTGAATTATCAATATAGGGTTATGGCAAATGATCGTAACATATCTGTGTTCTAAAAATCGTAGTCTGTCCCGACTTCATTATTGTGCCGTGCAGGGCGTGAGACCAAAATTATAATATGTTGCCGTCAATCCGTTTACACCTTAATCCATTTACCTTAGGTGCAATTCCAAGTCCTCCGCAGCTTGTATTTCTCACATGTTTTTCTATGAGTCCACATTTCTTTTTTCTTTGTGATTAACACTAGTATCCTGGTTTAAAGCCCAGAATATTCTGTACTTGGGCAGCTCCCTTCCACCTACATAATGTTAAACACGGTTATGCAACAGTCAGAAATTGAATGCGGGACCTTCGAATGTTAACCGCCATTCCGAAATGTCGCCCTTCCAATAAGGATACCGACCAGGGACAAGTTGTTAAATTCGAACCAATACTGAAGTAGATAAAACTGCTCTTACCAGTTGGACTAAATCTGGTTCGAGTCCCATTTCTTGATCATAGAATTAGAGTTTTATTCTCCATGTTTTTTTTACGCATAAAGAGGAATTTCTTTATTGCATTGGTGGTGCCCAAATGCTCTGTCAACTGAAACGTAGATGTACCCCATTTTTGAGCAATCGGTTAGATAAGGGTATTTAAAAGATAGTTTAGTTGACATAAATGGGCCATTATTTTAATTGGGTACAGCTAAGTGTAGGTGAACATAAATGTATATAAAACTTATATGTTTTAAAAATTTTTTTATTAAATTTAAAAAAAATCACTAAAAATCAAAAGAAATAACTTTTAGATGGTTTTATTTGGGTTAAAATGATTTTTTTGTCCTTCGTGAATTTTTTTCTGAATTAGATGGAATTTTTTACATTTTGAAACTCCTCTAATTAAAAAAAAATTGAAAAAGTATGAAATTTTCAGCAAACATCAAAAAAAATTGACTATTAAAGACGAAAATCAAAATAACTAATTTTAAAAGATAAAAAGAAATCACTTTTAAATAATTTTATTAAAAATAATATTTTTGCCCTTAACTAAAAATTTGGTTAATTAAAAATGATTTATTTTTGGCAGATACTAGTTACTTGTAACCCCTGTCTACAACTTATAATTTTCTTAAAGGAAGTCCAAATTAGATATTGATGTTGACTTTAAAGTCTCTTCGTATAATTATGGTAGTCTATTTCGGGGAAAAGAACACATAATGTTATGAGAATAAGTAGCTTTGTGATGTTTCAAATTGCCAATTCCAAATCCGTATACCAGGAAACCCAGGGCTCTGATTATTTCACGATGCCTCCAGTCTTTGGTAAAGTTTCCTAGTGAGAATTCAGTATTGTCACCCAATGTTTTAAAAACGCGAAGGTAACCGAGAAGGTAGAGAAATTTTATTTCTGTTAGTTTAAATCAGAAAGTTTGAATCAAATAAAAGAAAGAAGAACAAAATATCAACAATGCAACTTAAGGATGTAGAACTTGATTGCAGAGGCCGCTCTGAATTAAAATCAGTTCCTTAAGTCGTTTACAACTCGCACTTGGTAATTAGGAATATAGGTGTAGATCTCAGAATACAAACAACACGCTGTTTGGATAGTAATACTCCAATAGAAGATCACGTAGAACCTTCAAGAGTGTTTTCTCTCTCTCAAATAAAAATTAGAAGCTGATGGATGCTCTAGCATCTCTAACACTTGTTGAAGGATTTCGAATGAATGAAGAATGTTAGGATGGGGAGGTATTTATAGGAATCTAACACACCTTTCTGGAGAGGTCAATCTCTTTGGAAAGGCAACCCATTTGGCCAAAATAGCACTATCGGCCAAACAGTGTGCATAGGGACATTCTGCACAAATTGAAAGGTGCACCTATTCGAGAGTAAAGAAACATATTCTTAAAAAATTCGTAATTACCGTTCGTAAATTCGAAACGGTGTGCTTTGACCATCCAAAAGGAAGTGAATTCCGGGGAAAAATATACTTGCGTAATTTAAAAATTAAAAATAATGGATAAATTTTTCTAAAAAAAGAATATTCACTAGCCCCAAGCCGGCCGCTCGCACGGAACCGAAACCCGAACTAAACCTATAAAAAAAACCCCTTTTGGGGGGGGGTTCGGGGGCGGCTGCGGCGCAAGCCACACATGGGTAAATCCATAAAGCCCTAGGAAGGATCAGGCTCACTTTTATACATTTTAACGTTCCCCTTTAAAAAACTTGTGGTGCCCAAGGCCCAATTTAAAGAGTCCATATTGGTTCTTATCATTCTACAACTTGCCTTTTCTTTTGTTCAATGTGGCAATCTTGTCTATCCACATTTTTTCTTAGCATTGAAATTTCTTTGAGAAACAATTTTTCCATTTCAAATTAACCTGTTTTGACAATTTAATACACTAAATTCATCTTACTCATTAGGAAGAACATGATGTTAGTAAATCCCGCCATAATTATCTTTATTTTTTTTTCAGGAAATTAAAAAAATATGGACATTATATTTTAAGTAATTTAATACTTCGTGGGTTAAATGAAGATTTACAACTTGTGGATAAAATTATATTCATTTGAATAATGTAATTACTTGAAAACTGGAGGACCAAAGTATGATTTGCAAATAAAATAACTTTGAATGGGACAGATGCTCTTCTTTTCGGTGGAAAAGAGGAGTGGGTGCATGTGGATGAGTGTGTGGGGGAAAGGGGTTTCTAAAAATTATAAGGAAGAGAATGAAAGAAAGAAAAACACAACGGGCGAGACGGAGAGAGGAGAGAGGGTGAGAGAGCGCGAGAGAAGGAAGATAGGAGAACTCAAAATATGCCTCAAAAATTTTGTTTCAAGGTATATTCAATTCGTCAATCCCTTCTTAGTGTTCTTCTCAAATACCCGAAAATATGAATTATATATATTTTTTTAGATCAAAATTTGAATAATAGAAAGAAATTGTGTACTAATCGAACGCAAACCGTATTATGATCATAAATTTTTCAATATGATGTCAGAATTACAAACTTTCAGTTTCATAGAAATCTATTATTAAAATTATCTACAACTTTTATTTACAACTCTCTCTCAAAATCATACTTCTAAGTGATGCGAAATTAGACTGTAATAGAAATCCCCAAACTGGAAAAAATGAATAACTAGTTGAACAGAACTTACCGAATTTTGGAAAAAATAGTTACATCTATTAGAAAAATCTACATATTTAATGTGATACAATAGTATAGGCGGCCAATTAGACTTTCATAAATTTATGAAATGATTTTAATACCCAAAATATTTATAACCAAACCTGCTGTAGTCAAACTTATGTGCAGAAACTGTGAAAGTTTATAATTTCCCTTATTAAAAATAGTTACAATAGTTTAGAAAATTATAATAATTTTACTCTAGATAAGATTATGTGTATAGTATGTTTTTTTAAATTATAGAGCAAATTATATGGAGAGTATTTATAAAAATCGCAACAGAGCGACTGACAGAAGGAATTCTGTGCAGAAACTGAGCTGTTAGAAGAATTTTTTGAAAATAGTATATAGTGTATAAATATCTAATGAATTTTACTGTCGATACATATATTGTGCTATAATGTGTATGTAAAAGTTTCAGAGTTAAACTATAACCTGAATGGTTATAAAAATTATAAACCGAGCTACTGCCAGAAGAAATTCTGTGCAGAAATGAATTGTTAGAAGAATTTTTGAAATAGTTAAAGTAGAGTATAAATATGATAATAATTTTACCGTAAATACATATATGTGTCTAATAGTTGTGTAAAAGTTTCAGAGATAAAACCATAACCGATAATTTTTTATAAAAATCATAAACCGGACTGATGTTCTTGAAAACATATATAAAACCAATTTTGAGAAGTAATCGAATATAAATAAAATTCTACTTAGAAATTTATTTTAAATTTTAGTATCTTATCCATAAAACCACGAGAGACATTAAATCTAACAATTATAATAATTAAAACTTAGGACCCAAAACCGAAGGAGAACCCCTTCAATCTAGCATACGAGCGGATACGAGAAGGGCGTAGAATACGCATAAGGGGGTATTGTTACAGTTACTACCTTAAAAATGATTGGATACTGATAGCATGGTGGTTGTTGTTTTTTTAACTGATATTTTAGTGAAGCCTGTATGTTTTAATTGTGCCATGGAAAATGTGAAAATGTTATTTTGTGAATGAAAATATTATTTTAGACGACACCGGTTCTAACGGTGCCCCGACGCTAGGGAAAAAAGAATTAGCGGATTTGATGAAATAAGGAGATCCCATTGCCAGAGATTTAGGATTGATCGCATGCCATTATATTATTGGGGGCGATTCCTAATTATGTGCATCGTGACAGGCGTGTGTGTCCAAGTTGTCAATCGATATATGATATGATATGATTTTGATATGATGATATCAAGGGAAATTTGGCATAGTAGCCAATGGTTGAAACAAAATGATGACAAATGAAAAATATATAAGTATAAATGTTTGCTGTTGTATACTTCATGGGCACATTTACGTTTAATATTTTTTTTTTTAACTTGACTCACACTAGCATAGTGCTTAGACGTGTCGTACGTAACATTTCAGGTAGGTAATGAGAACGGAAGTTGGATGGACGCAATTGAAGGGCGGGTGACCCTTCTAGTGTTAGTGTTGAGGTGAAGGACCATGACGTATAAAATCAGTATAGGCATGATAAATCCGAACGTTATAGTTGTATTAGATTGTACCAAATATTATGGATAAAAATTGTGTTGCTCTATTTTATTCAGGACGACAGTAAGAGTATTGTTAATTCTGTATGACACATCAGCTTGGTATTTGAATTATGTTCCGCATGATTCATTGTATTCAAGTAAGTAACTGAAATTAGAAAAACTACCAAACGGAATTGAGAAATAGGCCTTCCTTAGTGAGTGGATTATTGGCGGTAACGATAGTACCAAAAATAAGGTGGAACCCAAATGTCATAATTGGGTTGGGTCGTGACAACAGAATTATCATGCTCATTTTCATTAGTGTACGGAACTCAATTAAAATTTAGTCCCAAAGTGTTACAATACATGATTTAAAACCATAACGTCTAACAAAACCCCAATGGATCTGATTATTTCAAATGCCGCACACCCTTTGGTAAATTCCTAGTGGGGGGGAATTCAGTAATTGTCACCCAATGTTTTTTAAAACCCGGGTGAATCGGCCGGTTTCAACCAGTCGAAACCGTCAAATCAGTCGAAAAAAAACAGTTAGGTCAGCATCCAAACCGTTTTATCAAAATCTGGTCACACCAGTAAGAACCGCCGGTGAACCGTGACTCCCGTCGGGTGAACGGTCAGGACGTCCGGTTCACTTGTTAATGAAAATTCTTATAATCTTTAATTCAAATTTAGTTTACGTATAAACTAGTGTAAAAAATAAAAGCTATTTTATTACTATTAATAAATAAATTAAATGGACATAATATGATATCACAGGTCAATAAGGGTTGGACCGACAATTTTAAACTAGGACCATAACCCGATGCTCTTTTCTGATTCGCTCAACGGTGAAATTTCCAAAACATTGTTGTCACCTACTTACCTTACATGAGTTCATGTCAATCCAATAGATTTTGTAGGAGTCATGGGGCCAAAAATATTTTTGTGTTTTCTTTTGTAGGTAATAAACCTTCGGGGGATTTCACGCCATGGTGGAACTTTACACTAACATAAAACTGATAGTTAGTGTAGTTAGCAAGCAATAGCGCACTGTATGCTCAGCAGCCCTAACACATAGTTAACTATTCAAATAGGACGTGATGATTTGAATTTGTAAACTTGGGTATGAAATGTCCTTATACGTGGATGTATTGCTCCGATCCAGGATAGAACAAATAACCATAAATTACAATCCCACCCCGGGCATCCACAATCTTAGAATCTCCCTTGATCCAACGATGAATGTTAGACAATGTATTTCTTCAATGCATCCTCTGTTTGAAACTGGACGTACCCAGGTAACATTTTTTGACAGTTATGGGAATTTTGATTTTTTTCCCTATATGGTGGTGTCTTAGTGATGCCTTGACTAGATTTGTTTACCTGAACCTAAGCATTGTCGAGATTATAAAGTTATAAATGACCATATGTGAGGTTGTATGTCTGTATTTTCTCTATTTCCCATTTGATACAACAAGGATTGAAAATTAATTTGCTGGGAGAATTGATGTTTCAAATAAGAAAAGAAAATATGAGACTAAGAAGCTGGATTTGTTTTAAGTTTTGGCTAATTAGCTTTCTCTCTTTAGATTTATTTTATTTGCTTTTGTTTACTAGTAAGGTGAGGCAAGTTGGTGGAAGCTCCTTGTAAGCACCTTGTCATTTAAGAGTGTGCTTGTTGTTGTGCCGCAATCAACCACTTATAGCATACACAAATCACCCACATAAAGATCCACATCCACAAATACAAATACACATTTACTGAGATTCGATAATATTGCCTGCGTCCTCGTGTGGTATAATTTTACTAATGGGAGAGATACAAATAAGATTACAAAGTTTTCACCTCACTCTCACCAATTTTTCCTATACGATAAGAGAAAATACATAAAATAGAAGAGATAAGAAACACCAAAGGAGAAAAGAAGATGAGCTTAGCCAGAGCCTCATACATGTTGACATGGAGACATTTTACAGCTACTAATGGAGACTTGAACAGCAGCAAGCAAGGATGATTTTTAGCTGCTTCAAAGAAGCTTTGGCAATAGCAAAGGAAGACTCTGTGAAAGAAGGCCAAATAATCAACCAATCTCCACCTTGATGAAACCTTCGCCCACTTGAGTATTTGCCACTAATGCGCCGTTATGTGGTAGCAATTCTATTATGTGGAGAAAACAATATATATACAAAAATTTCTCTCACATATGATTGGACCTGTCATAATTGGTAGTCTAAGCACTGTTAAACTGACCTAAAACTAGCCCTAGATTAGTTTTATTATGTTTTTTTTTATAATATATTCACTTAAGGCAGTTTTTGAGTTCATTGTAGATTTAATATTGATAAGGCGAAAGATTGAAGCCATAAAGTAGAACGGAATATTAAGAAAAAAAGGTTTCAATTACATTAACGCGTTCCAACGCCCAAGCAAAGGGAAATCAACGTTCGACTCTGTGAAGAAATCTGAGGAATGTTGTCGAAGAACGGTTCTAACGACTTACCAGAAGAATCTTGGCGTTCGAGACGCCAAAGAGAAAAATTGATGAATAACCGTTCGAGTTACGCTCTTGCCTACAGTTCGAAAAGTGGCGGCAGAGTTTCTGAATTAGAGAGTTCAAACGCTCCGCTTAACGTTCGAAAAATGCGAGACTGAAAAGTCTGGTTTTTTTGCCTAAGCTTCGAACGCTCCTGGAAGAAGATTATGGCTTCGAACTCCAAGAAGAAAAAAACAGAAGATTGTGTCTAAGCGTTCGAACTATCCATTGAAGAAGGAAGTTGGCTTCGAACGCCAAGCATCCTGGGAAGATTCCTAATCTGTTTTAAGACCAGAATTGAATGCCTATATATATATATCTTTATATCTTTTGACAAGGACGGATTTTTAGGGTTTTATATCATCGAGCTCTAGTTAGTTTTCAAGGTTTCGTTATTTCTTTTCTTGTAGTTTTACATTAAATATCTTGTTTGTGTTTTAATTAATTAAAGTGTTTTTTAGGGGTCTTTCATAATTGGGGGTTTTTTTCCAGTTTTCTTGGTATTGATTTATTACTTGACTTTTCATATCTTTAGACTAGTCACTTTTAATTAGAATGCTTTCAATAATTTCGTCATTCGTTTAACCCTAGCCATGAGTGGGCTAGTTTTTCTTTATTTCTACTTGATCGATTTGTGAAAGTCATCGGATCAAGATGAACAATGTAGTAATTTATTTTCACTGTTAGATCTTTCTAGAATTTTTATTCTTCGTCTTTACTATCTAAATACTTTCGAAAACTTTGGGAGTTCTATTATTTCGATAAACAATCGGTTATTCTGATCGATGATGCACTACCAATATTCTAACAATCAATTTAACCTATTTTCGAAAACATTGGGAATCCTATTATGTCTGAATAACATTTTTGTGATGCGGAATCCGATGATGCACCTCCTTTGATCATAACAAACCGATTCTTTAGATGTAAAGTTAGAAAGAATGTTTAGTTTTGAAAAAGTGATAAATTTTCCGAATCCAAGACTCCAGAACTAGTCGAAGGATTGTGAGTTATAATATGCTCTCATTGTATGGATTCCGAAAAACTCGTTGCTGTCAATCGATTCTGATTTCCTTTCATTACCATGTTAATCCGTTTTTTATTTTAGTTTATTTAAATATTAATTCAACTCACCAAAATCCCAAATCAATTCTTTTTATTGTTTATTTTTGAAGCATACGTAGACTTTAGTTAGGACTATTGCATTGTAGTGTTTTTTTTGGTCATCTTATTGTCAGCCTTGGGCACTGTTCCTTGGGGATCGATACTCCGACTTCGAGTTTTTAACTACTTCGCGACACGTCTACACTGGCGGTATAGGAATTCACTTCTGGGAGCGAATCAACAGACACCTCTACTGATCTCTCTAATTTCTACTAATTTCTATTTTCTCCCCTGTCACTCACAAACACAGCCTCTCTCTTTTATAGGCAAAGGAGAAGAGAATATGAGG
>VIGQ01002219.1:0-15000 GCA_009663005.1 Actinidia chinensis
CAGAGTATATCTTGGATATTTACGCTCATAAGTGTACGACACATCGTTTGACCGATATTGCATGAGCATGATGGGTTGCATATGTGGTCCTAATATCATTCCCCACCGAGGTGCCCGACAGAATCCCACATCTGGACGTCCAACAAAACAATCCTAAAGCGATGGACTCCCAAAATGTCAAAACAGTCAATTTATTGCGGTCTTTGTAGGCACAAGGCATGATGGCGTAAATGTTCCTATCTAATGTGTTGAATTATGTATTTTAGGGACCTCTTAGCGAGGTAATGATGGGTTATATTTGTATTTATTATTCCCGATAACATTTGGATGTACTTATATTTCAACTTCTTGTCATTTGGATGTATTTTTTGGTGGCATGGTTGTGATATTTGAACTTTCTGAACCATTGCTTTAATCGTACGATACG
Source organism: Actinidia chinensis (assembly GCA_009663005.1). Taxonomy (NCBI): domain Eukaryota; kingdom Viridiplantae; phylum Streptophyta; class Magnoliopsida; order Ericales; family Actinidiaceae; genus Actinidia; species Actinidia chinensis. The sequence goes on from VIGQ01002219.1 coordinate 428, forward strand.
TTGTCATGAATGTAGGATGTAGTACTGTATTAAATGGCTTGTACAGTGACATTACGGACCGATGGATGATGGTAGGTGCGCCATGGCTTATTGATGGCACCGTCTGACGTTCTAATAGGCTCATCATCAATCCCCCTGATATGGGAACATGGGGTATGTATTAAGTTAACAACACAGTTTTTAAAGTTAACCAGTTTCTTATAACATTTGATTGTTTATAACTAGTTTTATCCACGGATAATGCGCGTCACCATGCAGAAGTTGCGCTCGGGACTGTAGGACGGAGAGTTAGACCCCCTTGTTTTGCAGTACGTATTACGTGTTGTTTTTTAACGGTGTAACAATCGACTTGGTCCTATTCGTTTTTTGGACCACGCATTGATCATGGCGTTCGTAAAGCGTTGGGCGACCGGATACCCATACATTTTCATCTACCTATGCGGGAATTCCTGCATCACGTTACAGTATGTGCCATCTTGTTGGGACTACCTATTGATGGTGCCCCATTAACAACACTCCTAGACTTTGTTACGGTAACCAAGAGTTCCGGAATATTTGCATGCAGCCATTCAGTGTTTATACCACCTCCTAGGAGATTAACAGTAGCCGTCTGAAGATGTCCGTTGCGCCGTCTCACTTTTCGATATCCACTCGAGAGCACGCAATGTATTTGTGTACAATGACCGCACATGGCTTATGTACTCTTACTGTCGATTTCATTGGGGGTAAGACCTGCTCACAGATTACTCTCATACTTTGGATAGGTCGCATAACCTCCCCCTTTTTACTCGCTTGGACACTGTATGGCATGTAACTGGGGAGTGCAGTTTTTAGCCATGCTTTAATAGGAGCATTGTCGGGCTAGAAGGATAGGCCCGAGTAGATTGCAGGAGCACTACTTCTATTACAAGGTATAATACTGGATCATTTTATGTCTGTTAACAATGCCTTATGTTTTAAGGTATAATTAATCCATACAATTTGGGCATGTGATTGATTCCCGCGTAGTGTGCCCGCATCGCTGGTGATCATACTGCTGGACCACAAGCCTTTCTTTATAGGGGTGCTTCCCCGGTGGACCAGGGAGCTAGGTATGATTGATTTTTCTTTAATACCTATAACGCATATGGTAATTAAAAATTTTTCTTATCTTATGTTTAAAACGTTATGTCAGATGGAGATCTAGATTGCGCACGACCACTACTTCCACCCCTGGTCGTCCTACGTTTACCGAGATCATCTGAACTGTCTGAGACCCTTGACTGAGTAGTATCCAATTTCGGATTTTAATAATTCATATAACGTTAGTGCCTCGTCGTTTCGTATAATTTTTCTTTATCAATGTAACTATGAGTTCACATGGCGGTCGTACGATTCTATCATGCATGAACTTTTGATTATTGTCGGGAATTTGCGAGTGATATATGGGTGTGTAGATCCCCTTAAAATTTTTCTTTATCATAGTCACAAGTGTGGCTTCACTGAAGGCATTCAGCCTTTTTTGTAACGTGCCTTATCAATGCTAAAGCCTGGCTTTCTTTCCTTCACCTTTCCGTGAAGGCCACACACAATGGACTCCGATGCGCACACAACCCTGATTCATTTGTACCCTTTACATTCTTTATTGGCTATATTACATTGTCTGATTAGGGGGTGAAGAAGTGCCTAACCATACTTAAAAGATGCCGAAGCAAAAAGGAAACTTTGTGGTCGCATCGTCTAGTCTTCGGGTTCCAAGCGACGAGACGGTGTTAAACTCAATCCCTCACCATCCATGTCGTGCGTAACCGTACACGGACCCAGTCGGTAACAAATGGTATGCCGAAAAGTTGTGCTTTGTTAATAACCTAACCTCATCACGATCCGATGGGTCCGTTCAGCCACATCTTCATCGGGCAAGGCGCTTTTGTCTCCAACCCACGTAGGGTCCAACAGAGACAAATTTAATGTTGCCGTGGGAAGACTTGTTCGATAAACGCTGTGAACAAGAGATGTATTGGCCGATAGCATGGCCTAGCGTGTCCCTAACCTAAGGCCCAGTCAGCTACCTTTTTGGCAGTAAGTTCACCCTAATAGCCAAGTCATAAAAGCGCTAGAAACGCGAGATTAATGAAATGCAACGAAGGTTAGATAGATATCATTTTACGAGTCTCGAATAAAGAATTGTTGATCCAACCCAACGAATAATAGAAATTATGTTGATCCGGTGCTATTTCTGACCCAACTTTCAAACTTCTCAGAAGAAACGGTGATAATGACTTTGTTTAACTATCTACCTAGTAGCATAGCATTGCTGGCAAACACTATGTTGTTATAAAACATGGCCCCTATCGCGTGTAGTTCCGATGAGGCAAAAACAATATTATGTTTGCACGAATAATATGTTATTGTAGTTGTGGCTATATATTCCAGTTCGTATTTTATGGTCATCTCTATTCATGTGACTGGATTTTCGGAGTGAGTTTACTAGACGGTTTTTGAAACCAACCCAAATGTATGATAAATTCTACTTGTTTGTTAAGAAAAGTATAAAGGAATCTAGATGTTTGGGTTCCTTTTTTGTGAGTCTAGTTTTGCGTTGATCCGGATATAACCCTACCCCGAATAATGTTGCGTGATTTTAAAATTGTTTGATTTTCAATGAGGCTTATTCCCATGGCGGTGGAGGCTTTGGGGCGATAGGCCCAAAGCGTAAGGATAGAAAAAGCATGTTTTTGCTCAGTTTGGATGTTTAGGGTTATGTTGTTGGGGCCTAAGTTTAGGGTAGAAAAAGCCGTTTGAAAGTTTTTTTTATAAAAACGCTAATTCAAAAGCACTTTTAATGAAACCTAAATAGCGTTTTCATTTAAAGCGCTATTTGAAAATAGCGTTTTCATTGTGTATTCTACAACCTCGATGTGTGAACAGAAATGAAAATGCCTTTTCAAATAGCGTTTTTCATTAAAAACACTATTTCAAATATCGCTTTTACACGGGTTGGAGAATTAAGTTAAAGTCGACCGGGCCATTTGAGATAAAGTTAAAAAATAGATGTGGTCAGGTAAATTATCCAAAATACACCTCTCCCCTAGTGCATTTAGAAAACATGCATAGTCTGTACAAGCCCTACGACTAGCTTCAGTAAAACTAGGTTCGTTAATGGCGCAGTACAACTTGCAAGTTTTTGCCCTAAACAGTAGATCCTTTGAAGAAAACGATCACTCAATGGTTGGAATGCCTCTAGAGGTGGACACAATGGGGTGGCGAGCAGGGGGCCGAATCCCCCAAAACTTCAAAGCAAATTTTCCACGCATCCCCTTTTTTTTTTTATATATGAAATTATTACCATTGTGGCCTCATAATATCCCAATCGTTTAACCTTACTAACTTCATTTAAAGCTAATATCTTATTTCCTGCCCCCTCTTTGCAAAATTTTTGGGATGCCACTTCTCCAGGGAATTCTCGATTGGCCTAGTAATGTGATCATAGGTTTAGTTTATTTTAAGGTTTTCAGAAAGTGACAAACACTTGTCTAAAATTTGGGCCACTGATCACTTAAGAGTGAAAGAACAACTAACAGCACATAAAGAACATGACTTGAGATCAACCAGATTAATTCAAGATTGAACAATTTGACAACTTCAATTAGCAACTAAGCATATCCCAAAGGCTGGTAATGATATGAAAACGTCATGATACATCACGACATGACAAACAAAAAGTAAGAATGGAGAATCTAAGCAGTGGGATCAAAGGATTTGACTGTCTGGGGACTGCAAGTTTGCAAATCTTTCAACCAACTGCAAACTATTAAAGCAAAAGGCTACCTGGCTAGATCGAAACTAAAAAAATAATCACCAATGCCAAATAATTAGTGTGGTCTCTTAGAAAGAGACAAAAAGAAAAAGTGAAGAACGTATAACCGGTGGGTATTTGGCTTATAAGCTAAGATACCGTGAGCCCTATGGCTAGTCATAGAACCGGCAATTAATAAAATTGGTGCCGCTATAATTTAAATCGATAACAAAATCCGGCTAAACAACAAAACTTGTAAGAATGGGGGGGGAAAGTTTTCGGCTTCCGCCAGAATCCAAAGAAGAAGGGGAGGAGAAGTTTTGGCTTCCTCCGCCAGAATCAAAGGTTAGAAAGAAAAGAAAACCATCGTTTTCTCTCTTTATTCATAATCATAATCTATACTTTTTCCCATCAAAACAAACATTCCTTAAATAGAACAACCTACCCTATTTGATACTACTAAAATATAATTTGATAACTAATAAATTTAAATAAGACTCCTAACCAATAAAAACTCTAATAAATAAAATTCTAATTAACTTAATAAAAATAATAATTTAAAATTTATAACAACAGAATTAATAACTAAATAAACACAATTTTCATACATCTTCTCCCCACTAGAAGAACGCGACCTTGAGTTCATCAAATACTTAATTCTTCCACGCCAACTAATCAAGTAACTTAAATAGATTACAACCTCGCTGCTTCAAATTTAAGTTCTTTCAACACGATCGCCAAATAATACCTATCTTCAAGTTTGATGAATCCACGAAGCAAGGCAAAAACGCCAAGGAATTTTGTCAATACCGATCAAGACCTTATCATGTCGTAATGAATGGGCGTTCTCGATGAGGCGATACACCAATAGGCAATTTAAAACTTGCCCAAGTGGCGAGATAAACTATTGACGATCCTGCAATAAATTCCGAACTGGATAAATTTTATTATCGGAAGACTAGCATCATAAAAATTATTGCGGTAGCAAAACAGATGTTTTAACATGGCAATGCTGCCGGGTATGGCATCGAGTCAAATGGCGTCAAGCATATCACTCGTATATTTTCTTCTTCAAATGCTCCTGCTTCCAGGGATGTGAAAGGCTTTTCCGCACTTGGGTCTTCCAGCCAGTAGTCCGCCGGTCTGGACACCTTGACGACTTTGTAAGGGCCTTCCCAGTGGACCAGAGCTTTTCCTGCACTGGGCTCCTTCGTGGAAAAGGGTTACCCTACGCAAGACCAGGTCGCTAGGAGGAATGATCGGTTGGTTTTGCCCTTCTATTCTAGTTTTGGTGACCTGGCATTTGTAAGTCTGCTTGACTAGTTCGCGGCGGGGCCATCTCTCTTTTCTCATCGAGGAGGTCAGGTTGAGTCTCACTCGATCATCGTTGCTTTCCTTTCTTTGTCAAGTGAAGTCTTGAAGCTTCGGTCATACCTATTTCTACTTGTAAACCGATTCATTCTAAACCCTGGAGTATGGAGTTTGGATTGCCTATAAGGATCTGACCGCGTAGTATGATAGGCCCACAGTATGCTTGGTACTTTTTTTCGGCCCACTCACTTTTCGACTTTCTAACCTCAGCTTTTTAAATTTCTGAGGATGTTGATTGGTTTACCTTTCTACTTGTCCATTTGCTTGAGGATGCCCGGGCGAGGAGAAATGTGGGAGAGGGCGAGATCCGAGCAGAATAGTTTTTAAATTATCATTGTCGAAAACTGTCCTTGCGGTGTTCCGTATGATAACCTTGGGGATTTCCGAATCTCAAACAAGTGCTTCCATCCATACACAATCTTAGGTATTTCTCTGGTGCTTTTTGGGCGAGAGGCTAAGCTTCTATCCATTTGGTGAAATAGTCCTATGGCGCGATCAGGAATCTCCTTTGTAGGGGAGCTCATGAAGGGGGCCGGTAGGTCTATCCCCCCACTATCCCCCACTGGGCAAAAGGCCACGGGCTTGTTATTGGCACCATCTCGGTGTGGGGAGACGGCTAACGAGGGCAACCTTTTACATTGTTACAATGCTCCCTTAATAATGGCACTGCATCTTATTTCACACACGCTTGGCCAAAAATAACCCCCTGGCGAATTGCTTTCCTCGCCAATGACCCCGCCCCAGAATGATTCCCGCATATGCCTTCCGTGTATTTCTTTGAAGACCTATTCCCCTTCTTCTGGTCGGAGACATTTCAAGAGTGGTCCCAAAAAAGACTTTTGTATAATTCTCCTTTGAAGATTCAAAATACTTGGTGGACCTGTACTAACTACAGCGAACGTTGGAATTTATCGCTTGGTAGTGTACCCTCCTGGGGATGAGGCAATAATTTCGTCCGTCCACGCCGGGTTTTCTCCTACCTGAAATGGACTAATTGGCGACCTCAATGCTTGAGCTAGCTAGGAAATTCTTAAGTATGCCTCTTCTGTCTGAAATAAACTCAAGGGTGAGGCGAGATTAGCTAAGGCATCTCCTTTTTATTCTCTTCCTGGGGATTTGTTCGAATCCTGAAATCCTGGATTTTTACTGACGGCGGTCTTCACCTCGCCAAATAAGCCCATCATCCTTGCATCTTTGGCGAGGTAGTCCCCTTGGACTTGGTTTAGCTACTAGTTGTGAGCACTGAAAACTTTCCAGGATTGTGCTCCCGCCTCCTCCCCATTCCACCCCACCTGAGACCACGAGAAGATTTCATACTCCTACTCAGCTTCATTATTAGTGGCTTTAAATTCCTGTCCTTATGGCGTACTCCATCTTGCTCGCCTATGGGTTTTGTATGATGAGCCCCTGCAGCCATCAACCGTGCGGGTTGAAGACCTCGCACAAATAATATTCAACTCAACGGTGAGACCCTTTTTCGAGCCTGTTTTTTGAGGGTTTCCATTTCAGAGGAGTTACTTTTGGTTTCTGGAGTGCCTTCATGGGTGGATTCGACGATGTAAATTAGCCAGGGCCTTGAGCTTTTAATTTTCCATCCTCGCTATATTCAATCTGGAATTCACTTAGCTCAATGGACCATTTAAGGAGTCGACCGTGTGTCTGGTCATTGGAGAATTTGCTTCAGTGGTTGATCAGTTAGCAATTAATAGGATGGGCTTGAAATAATGGCGAAATTTCCTGGAGGCAATAATTAGGGCGTAGACGAGCTTTTCCGATTTTCGGATATTTTGGCCTCGCTCCATTAAGACTTTGCTAATAACATAATATACTGGTTTTTGACTCATGTCCTCGTCTCGATAAGCACGCACTTATGCTGTTGCAATATAGATAAATTAAACGTCGAGATCTTCGTCGGTGTAGGAACAGTGAGTAATGGCGGTGATCCGAGATACTTCTTGAAGCTGTAGGAACACCGTTTCAGATTCCTCATTCCACGGAAGGTCTAGGTTTTTCTCAAAATTCTGAAGATTGGGAGTTCACTTGTCCGCAGACTCTTAGAGACAATCTGTTAAGGGCGGACTACTCGCCTGTTAACTACTGTACTCTTCTCGAACATTCTTCTATCGAGCTCATTGTGATAAGGGTTTGGATCTGATCCGAGTTTGCCTCAATTCCATTCCACCTTGGTGACCAAAAATCCTAAAATTTTTCCAGATGATACTCCAAAGATGCACTTAAAAGAATTCAACATCATCCGTGCTGTCACACAGGATGCCAAATGCTTTTTCGAGGTTGGCGATATGGGTCATCTTGCTTGGATACTCTTAACTAGCATATCGTCTATGCCACCTCCATGGTCTTTCCAAGTTGTTCCTTGAATATCTTATTGACTAATCTTCTGATACGCGCCCCGTGTTCTTAAACCCGAATGGCATGACTTTGTACGCAATATATGGTGCCTCGCTCCGTGATAAAAATTTTTTTTTAACGTCGGGAGGTACATTTTGATCTGATGATATCTTAGAAGGCATCCCCTAAAACTCCAGGATCTCATGCTTGAGGCGGCGTCCGACTATCAGATCGATTTTGGGTAAAGAAAACAACTGTCTTTTTTGGGCAAGCCCCTTTTTATTAGGTCGGTGAAATCCAACACACACCCTCCACCTTTCTTTCCTTTTTTGGGGAGCGACTACGCCATTGGGGAGCCAATCCGATAGTGGCTTTTCGGATGACATTGGTTTTTGGATGAGCTTGTTTACTTTCGTCTTCAATGACCTTTAGGCGTTCAGGGCGAACTTTTTTTCGTTTTTGGCAAACTAGAGGAGTGCCATGATTGGTGAACACATCATAAAAATGCTTGTAGCATGGCGACTTTCAGATCAATGCCAAATGACATTGCCTTGTGACCAGGCGAATACTTCAGAGTTCTTTTTTCAACAGAATTTATTCGGGTGAAACGCCAACTCATTGGTAAGTTTCTGTTCCGATCATGATCTGGCGATTCGGGTATCTGGGTGTATGAGTTTTGGATCCGACTGGTCTTCGAAGGGGTTTGTGTTCTCGGATTTCTCTTCTCTGGGATCTGCCAACAGCTGGTAATTTGTTCCACCTCATCTCTCAGTAACCCCTCTGATGGTCGTCGCCCGCATCTGTGATTGCTATTGGGCGATTAGCACTGAGTAGGTTTCAAATCTTTCATGGCCGGGAGAAGCATTGCTAGCCACCCTAGTGATCGCCCGGTTATTCCTCGCGTATTCCCCTTGAGGTTGGGATTCAACTTTCAGGTGATAGTTCGAGGTGATCGCCTTGATTCCCTCCCTACTTTTTGGTCATCCTAAAAATTGCATTAAATGCTAGGGGCAAGTCCCCATAATAACATCTTACCATAAACGGTGTGGTCTGGTGTGGTTCGGTTCCCAAGGTTATTGTAGTTGAAATTCCACCGTGGGTGTGTCATATTTCTCTTCTCCAAATCCGATCAGAGGGGTATGGAAAGGGTGGCAAGTCATCTTATCCAGCCCAATTTTTCATCCTTTTCAAACGCTGAGATGACAATAGATGTCTGCTTGACGCTTCTGTTGTCGATTAAAACCTTTGGACGTTGCACAATGGAAATGACGGCAGAAACACAAAGCAATTGTCGTGGGGTAAGTGTAACCCCTCAAATCGTCATTGCTGAAGGTGATTGGCTGGTGGTTCGCCGACAAACGACGAGGAGAGGTTGTAGATTTTCTTCTTGTGGGGCCGGTCTATGGGCACTTCTAGTTCTACCTAGCATACCTTTTCCTGGATGATTCGAACAACCGCCCGCGTCTAAAATCCGTCGTTGATTGTTTGAAATATCACCAAAGGTTTTGGTCTGTTGTTGTGCGTACCTTCTTTCTAGGGAATTAGGCAGTGGGGCGAGTAGCAACATTTTCCTCCGATAACCCCTTTTTATGAGGTTGGCTTATTTGCGTCTGTCAATTGGAAACAATCCCTTCGTTGTTTTGGGAGCCCGTGTTTCGTGGAATTTCGCAATAGTTTGTTTTGGTATTTTTTTTTGGGGTGTCCAGTCTGATCTTCCTGGGGTCCATTTGACAAATTTCTTCATACTTATTTCCGAAGTCCTCACCTGGGCAAATCGTGGGCGTTCGAGGGGTGGTAAAATAAACTCGGGGGGGCGAGGTGGAGTACGAGGATGCCTATCTTTAGGGCTGTTATAACTCGGTCAGGCCTCTTTATTTTCTCGCCGGCCCCCGCGGGTGCAGGAGTACGTCAGGTGGCCAGTTCTACGTCCGGCACGGTTCAGTCGTCTACGCTTTGCCCTTCCCTCCGTCCTACTTCGAAGTCTCGGTTCGCACGGACTCCTTCTCTCTTCCGCCGTCTCCCCCGCACCCGTGCCGACACCATCGAGCTACACCTCGCCTAAGCCCTGCTTCCTCCTTCTCTGCCGCTCGTCTACAGAGAGCCCAAGACTTTGTCGTCGCGGCCAGCTGAGGCAACCAAGTTTCGGGAATACTTTTTAGAAATGGAGTCGAATAGTGGACCTAGTTCAGAGTCCTATCACATTGCCATGATCACTACTTTGTCGCTGGGATCCTCGACTTCTAATACAGTCCGGTTTGAATCGTTTCATTCACAAAGTCTTTTCAGCTCTCGGTTTCCTTTGGGTGACAGTGAAGAGTGGGAAGCGTTTTTCCTTCTGCCGATTCCTACAGCTCATAAAATTGGCGACGAAGAGTCACTGAGGTCCGCCAAAAAGTCCTATGGTCCCAAGAGGCAAGTTTTTCCGACCACGATCTTTGCTGACCTTTCAAAGTGGCAAAGAATGCTTTACACATACTTCAATCGAACAACCCTAATAGCGCTCAAACTTTTGTACGAATCCAGGTGGGGCCACATCGGATCCTATCTTTTTCCCTCATAGATTTTGAGCTGGGTAGGTAACTTGAACCTGGAAGAACCCGAGCTCTCAATACTCTCTCTAGAACGGCGTTTCGTTTTGTCTTATTAATTGTATCCAGCTGTTACTAGAGCATTTGTTCCCAAGTGTTATTGCGTCGAGCCGGACCTCTAAGAGCTCGCATCTTTTTGTTGAGGTAGACTTGGTTCCGTGCCCCAATTCGATCACCTCTGCGAGGTCTCCCTTCCCCCTCCCCGTCTCCCTCCTCGCCCCCCCACTGTCTGGTAACCCTCACTAGATCCGACGAAAAAACTTCCTTCACTTCGGGGAAGGACTTTGGTGATCTGCGTCTCCCTCTTCCGTGCTCGATCGTACTGCTATTTTGAGAGGATACCTCCCCCCCGGTGGTCCTGAACATTAAGTGGTGGGATCGTTTCGATCTCGGGAATGGGTGTCCTTCCGGGGGAGGTGGGGGATTGGCCGCACGCGATGAGTTGTACAAGGCGGGCGTTATCTCATCATGATTCTCATCTTTGGTTCGGTCGGGTTCGGTTCGGCCCATACCGTGTTCTCACATGAGGCCTTTTAAATCCGGAACTTGGCTGGTATTGGCCAATAGGAGGAGTTCTATTATCCGGCGGGCTGCTGACACTTTGTCTAGGTAGATAACGGCTGCCAGGTGGGCAATAGAAAGGTTGAGAACTATCATTCCCACGACGGCCGCCAAAACTGTTGTGGTAAAAACTGGGCGATCAATCCAACAGTCAATATTGCTCTTTACCTCGGAACGAGCGGGCTACCTTGCAACATATGAACAACGAAAACGGCCGGGGCAAGGCCGTTGAACCCCCTCCGGCGTAGAGAATCAGACCAAGGCGATGACAAAGTATAAAATAAGAGCTCCGGAGGGAGACCACTCTTAGTGTGGTGTATTGATGTTCCTTTTGAATATAGAGGTGAGCGGCCTTTATATAGGAGTGATTGGAGGATCCAGTGAGGATATTCAGGCGAGATTTTCGAGCAACTCATCTTAGGGAGTGTACTCTTTGTAATTCTGAAGGAGATTTCAGGAGGTTGCCGTTGGTGAGTTGCCCGCAATCATTGGATTGTGATGGTCCGGTTATCCGGGCAGATCTCCTAGATGAGCCCAGATATAGAGAGCGGCGACGCGGAGGATCCGGTCCTACGATCTGGGCGAAGTGAACTGGAGGAACATCTACGCCTAATATAGGCGAGGAGGTGTCCAGGCGACAACACGAGCGCGGGCGATCACCAATACGGGGGCCAATGGTCAGAGCCACTGCAAAGGGCCCCCCCCTTACCTGGGCTGTAGCCAAGGGAGCCCGAGCCATCTAGCCCAAGCCTAGCCCCCAGTGCTCACCCAGCCCATTGCCCAACTTGAAATGGAACACAGTTGTTTAGGCCAAAATTGGATTTTTAAACATTTGGTCGGGGCCTAAACCAATTTCTTTGATTAAAACCAATTCTCAACTCTCAAGTCTCATACGATTCACACTCCCTCTGTCCTGGTGTGGAAGCCACTGCAAATGTAAGAGGTCGTTTTAATTTTAACTCTTTCGTTGCCAAAAACAACTATTGAACAAGCATTTTTAGTTATGAAGAATATTAAAAACTGTTTTTTCGCATAAGATGAAAAAATGATTTTCTTTCAGATTCAATGATTGGTCATATCGACAAGAACTTTCTAAACCTTCGATTCAGATTCAATGTAGATGATTTTATATTTTTATAAAAACCGTCGGGCACAACTCAATAGGTAATTTTTTAAAGTTTTTTGAATATTTGCCTTTTATATACACTTTTGCTATAATCTGTATATTAGTTATAAAATTGCTTAGTTTAATAATTTTGCATCTTCATGGTTTCTATCAATTTTTTTTTTGTATTTCTTTAAAAAAAATTCCCATTCAAGCCAGGACAAATAAAATCTTAGCTCCACCACCCTTGTACGTGGCGAGTGAGAATTAGGCCGACGTGGTCAACTTTTGATATTTTTCCCCCACATCAAGAAGGGTTTCCTCATGCACTGCAATTTGAAGAAAAAACACAAAGATTAGAATCTGAATTGAAACACACAGTAGAATTATAGTACATATAGATATTGTCATGTGGAATTACGTTGGAGTAAGCGCAGATCGGAACTTCGCGATCCACCATTGGACGAACGTCTTCGATGCATTAACCGAGAGGGCTTCGTATTGGAGTGCTAGCTATTACTGTTTCTGCTAGATGGTCTTCTTGCTCCTTGGTCTCCATTCGCATCAACACATCTGCGCGCGCGCACTAACAAAAAAATACTCAAAATTAAAATTCATTGGTTCTAAGCAAATTCAGTAGATAATGAACACTCAAGATCAAACATTGGGATTTATCAACAATGGCGGCTCTAGAAATTTTGTTAATGTGTCATTTACCCTCTTATATTTCTTTAATTGGTTTAATTTTTTTTTAAAACATATATATAAAACACAAAAAAAACAAAGTTTTATTTAACATTTTACACGAAAAAATTTTTTTTTTTGAACATTTTTCAAAAAGGTTGATGGGGTCAGCTAAACCCATCAACAAACCCCCTGGCGCCGCCCCTGTTTATCAATCCACAAAACCCCCCATAAATAATTAATAATCAATCAAATCAAGAATCTCCGAACAAAAAAATAGAAACGACCTAAATTATTTAAGTTGATTTTTTAAATTTTTATTTTCATATATTTTCATATTGTTCTATTTTTTCTTTCCGGTTGAAAAGTATTTTTTTTTTCCGTACAAAAAATACTAAACATCTAACATTAATCGGATGATTTTCTCAAATAATTCAATTGTTTTTACGTTTTTTATTTTTTTTTACAGAAAATAAATCAAAAAATTATAAAATTGTGACCTAAAGATGATGAAGTATTAAAAACAAATCAATATAAACCCAAAGTGTAATTTATCCTAAATCTCTACAAAAGAGTGTTTGCTCACTTGTTTGTAATTTAGATACATCCATATGTAAGATATATTGACATAGCAACAAGATTTTGTGAAAGGCCAAGAACTTACTTGGTTTCAGGTGAAGATATGCAATGGCGGAGAGTGTAGAAGATAGCCCTCGAATCCTTTCCTAGAACGAAGAAACTACAAGAACGCAGAGAGAGAAGAAATTTGTCTAGAGAGAAAGAGATTGGTAAGGTGTATGTGGGGGAGAAAGGACAGAGCGGTAGGGTGATTTTATTTTTATAGGTAGAAAGCCGAGGGGCGACAAGGCAGCTATAGGGCAAGCGTCCGTGCCCTATGAGGGCAAAATCTTTTCTTTCCTTTTGGCTAGGCACACAATTAATGTAGAAAAATTTTTTTGTCGACCTACTGGCAATACAATAGAGGCACAAAACTAGTACTCTCTCTCCATTGGGATTCGGCTCATCTGATATGCGTCCTATTTTTGAAATATGTAAAAATTATATCGTTTTTACATTTCAGGAGTCCCTGACATGACGATCGTTTTTGGTTTAATTAAAACGATGTCGTTTTGGTTCTGAAGTGTACAAACGACTTTATGTTTTTTAACTTTTTTAAAAAGTGTAAAATTTTTTTTAGAAAACTTCAAAATGGAAATAAGTAATAATCTACAAGCATGGAGGGATTCGGATCCTCTGAAGTGCGCTCCGCGGAAGTGGGTCATAAAATATATAAATGAGTACATTTCAGGACCACTTCACACGGAACGCGCATCAGAAGGATCCGAACTCTCTCCAGGCCCGTATGATTGATACTTCTTCCCATTTTGAAGTTTTTAAAACGTATTTACCTTTAATAAGTTCGAAACATAGGGTGGGTGGGTTTGGGGGGGTGGAATTTTTGCAAAACTTATCATTAATAATAACTACATGTATTTGAAAGTGAGAAATGAAAAGGGTATATTGAACCTAATTCTTTTAAATTTGAATTTTAATGTAATAGTTGCATATACATTTAAAAATTAGACTCCCAAATAAGACTAAGAATATGAACTGTAAAATTTTAAAAATTATGAACCAATATCCTGAGTCTGCCATTAAAAGATTATTTGAATACTTATCAACCTAAGTTGTATTGGGTCTTTTACCTTTTTAACACTTTTTATAAATGAACCTGTTTTAGGAGAGGCTGTTAGGCGTTTGGATAGAAAAAGTCATGTAATTAACACATACCGTAGTGAACAAAATTTAGTGGACTCAATTACCTCTTATTAGGGTTTCATCACTACGTGGCTTTAGGTATATTCAAAATAACGAAACATGACCTAGGTTTCAAACACTCGACAATGTGCTCGACCCCAACATGGCCTCAGATTTGAAACACCCAACAGGATCACTCTAAGTCCAAGATGGCCAGCCACCACCACCCCCAAGCTGAAACATTACCGCTACCATGTTTTGCTGTGTGTGTCTTTGAGAAAGAGGGTGGATAATTTGTTGTCGTTAGGATTATTATATGGGGAGAAGAGGGGTGAGGGAAACAAATTTGTGTATGGAGAGTGGGTTGGGTTAGTATTATTTG
>VIGQ01002219.1:20000-23085 GCA_009663005.1 Actinidia chinensis
TTGTAATAAACCCGGCTTTTTTAGAAGTTTTTGATTGTATTGAAATTCATACCTTGTGGATAAAATTAAAGAGGACATTTAAATTGAGATGAGATAAGGTAATTAAAAGTTTGGAGGGGCTTAAGTTTTATTTTGTTCAAAGCATTCGCCGAAAGAGAAAGAGGCGCCGAAAGGAAAAAAAAAGAAAAGGAAAGGACAGAAAAAAAGAAAAAGAAAAATAATAATAATAAAATAATAATATTTATATATATAAATATAAAATCTATAACTAGGAGAGGGATATGCTCGTATGAAGAATAGAAGAGATAAAGAAAGAGAGGGAAAGAAAGAGAATAGATAAAGAGAAGGAATGAGAGAAATTATATGTGTGGTTAAATTTTGGATCATGAAAGTAGGGGTGCAGATCAAACGTGAATGACGTCAATCAAGTGAAATTTTAGTATGATGATCATGGACCAGCCTTCATACTACTGGTGCTTATTTTCATTTGAGATAAGCCTGAGTTATACAATATCTTTCTAAACTCCGAGTGGTTTTTCTAAAACATCTGATTTTGTATCTCTTGATTAAAACATGTGTGCTATCTGTTAAAATTCATGGTATTTTTTGTGGCATCGTGATATGTATGTGTGATTGTTTGGATGGCTAAATGCTATGGATGGACTGATACATGTACTGAGTGATCCGCCAATAGTGTCACTATGGACCGGAAAAGCCGAGAGCTAGGAGACGTGGATGAGGCCGATCACTAGTAATGTATCATGAAGACCTGTATGAGGTCGTGGATGAAATATGGATTCGTTGTGCTACTCTGACATTTGTTGTTTGATGCCATTATGATTCCGTTGAAGCATATTCCCGTGTATTGTAATACTTCCTTTTAAATTAATTTTTCAGGAGGACGTGGGAGTTCGATAGTAGATGGTCGAGTGAAAGGACTTAAGATTTGTGATCTTTGTATTAATTATATTTGGAGACTGTAAAAAATAAATATTTGGAATCTATTGAAATTTGAGGTAAAATGTGCTCTGCTTTGTATTTTGAGGAAAAATACGCTACTTAAAAAAAAATTAGGTATTAATTAAACTGCCCCCGGGAGGGTCGGGTCGTCACAATGGTACAAGCTTAGCTTTAAAGGTCTTACCTTATGTGATCTTGTTGAGGTTTAGATGTTAGATCGTGTATGAGATTGTGTGGGAGATACAAAAATGGTATCAGAGTGCGCAGTGGAAGCGTGTATTTTGGATATGATCAAAATAGACTTTTAATTCGAGGACGAAATTTTTTTAAGAGGAAAATTGTAATAACCCGGCTTTTAATTTTGGGTTGTACTTGAAATATTCATAACTTGTGGATAAAATTAAGAGGACATTTAATTGAGATGATATATGTATAAAAGTTGGAGGGCGAAGTGTATTTGTTCAAAGCATTCGGCCGAAAGAAAGAGGCGCCGAAGGAAAAAGAAAAAGAAAAGGAAACGGAAAAGAAAAAAAAAGAAAGAAAATCAATAAAATAATCAAATAATAACATTTATATTATAAATATCAACTATAAAATAGGAGAGGGAGAGTTCGGATGAATGAGAGAAGAGAGAAAGAAAGGAGGGAAAGAAAGAGAAGAGAGAAAGAAGGAATGAGAGAAATTAATAGGTTGGTAAATTTTGATCATGAAGATCGGGGTGCAGATCAACGGTTAGATATTCAGATCAATGTGAAATTTTAGTATTGATCATGGTGAGCCTACTCTTCATATCTATGGTGCTTATTTCAATTTGAGGAAGCATGAGGTTATACAATATGCTTTCTAACTCCGGAGTGTTTTGTCTAAAACATCTTATTTTGTTCCTCTGAGCATGTGTGCTATCTGTTTAAATTCATGTCTGTTTGTTGGCATCGTGATATGTATGATGTTATTGTTTGATGGCTAATGCTATGGAATGGAATGATACATGTACTGAGTGATATCCGCCAATAGTTTTCCTATGGACCGGGAAAAAAGCCGAGAGCTAGTAGAACTGTGGTTAGCCCTATGGCGTCATCCGATTATGTTTGCAAATATTTTTATGAGAACAATTTCTATCTTTTGCCTAAGATTTTAATTCAAGTCATGATAGTTGCAAGAAATGTTCAAGTACAATATTCTCAAGGATCAAAATATCGAAGATATTTGGGAACTGCAAAGCAAAAGACTTCAAGCACTGAAGCTGCCAAAAATAAGAACTGTTTATTAGGGTATTGTGGTAAAGGCTCTTGGTTATGGGTTAAATCTTGAGCTCTAAATGACCTTAATATCCTTCATATATCATGCCTTTTAAAAATCAAAAATGCATTAAAATTAAAGTTCTAAAAATGTGCTAGCATAATGCTTATCCTTTGGAAAATTTAAATTATAATTTTGAAAAATGGGCTCGTAATAATTTTTGATTTGAAATTTGATTTCAGTTTGAAAAATTGGCTAGCAACAATTTTCTGAACTTTGAAATTTTATTTCAATTGAAAATATGCCTAGCAACAATTTGACTTTGAAAATTTGATTCTAAATTTGAAAAATATGCTAGCCACACATTCTGACTTTGAAAATTTGATTCCAAGTTTTGAAAATTGAATAGCAATAAGGTCTGAGTTTGAAAATGTGTTGGCAATTTTGAAAAATGGTAAAAAGAATTCGACTTTGAAATGTGGGTTGCAACTACTTTGAAAAATTCGTAAACAGAATTTCTGACTTTGAAATGTAGTTGCAACTTTTGCAATTTTGATAGTCAACAATTTCTGACTTTGAAAATGTTATTCAAATTTGAATTGGCTAGCAAATTTCAAATTTCCTCAACGGTTATATCCTTGCTAGAAGGCCTATAAAACAATATCCTTAGTCTTTTCATTTCAATATGTAACCACGTTAAGAAAAAAAGCTCAGAACTCAAAGCATACTTCTTTCAATTTCCTTTGATCCTTCGTTTAATTCTACAGAGTTCTAGTGAGAGATTTCATTGTAAAAGCTTCATTTGTATATCCTTCTCAAAAAGGATATTGTTATTGTGGAGAAAGCTCAAATCGTATTCACAGTCGATTGTATCATAGGTTTGGTG
>VIGQ01000624.1:0-23017 GCA_009663005.1 Actinidia chinensis
CGAACTTGAACGAGGGTTTTCCGAGGCCTTGTCTAAATCCTAATTTTTTGCAAGTGAACTCGATTAAAACACGGAGAAGGGGTTAGCCGAGCTGTTTTGAAGATCACGAACTGCCTTACTGGATAATATAGTTGCACTTGGTTTGAAAAATTGATAGGAAAGTGCGAACCGAAAACGAGGGTTCGAGCTGTCGAATATAATTTTTTACAAGTAACTCGATTAAATGCAAAGAAGGGGTTGAAGGGGTAGCGAACTGGGTTCGAAGATCGAACTACCTTCGCTTGCTTTAATAGAGTCGTACTGGTTTAAAAATAGATAGTAAAGCTTAGCCGAACTCGAACGAGGTTTAGGTTGTCCAATGTAATTTTATAAGTTTAACTCGATTAAAACGCGAGAGAAAGCTTGGGGTAGCCGATCTAGTTTGAAGCTCGAACTGCATTCACTGGCTTTAATCAGTCTGCCACTTAATAGAAAAATCGATAAGCAAGATAACCGAAACTCAAACGAGGGTTACGAAGCCGGTCCAATATAATTTTTTTAAAAGTAACTCGATTATTAAAAATGCGGAGAAGGGGTACCCGGCTGTTTTTTTGAAAGCCTGACTCCTTCCCTGGGACTTTTAATCAGTTGCACTGGTAGAAAGAAAAATCCAAAAAGAAAGCAAGTGAAACTCGAACGAGGGTTAGAGCTTGTCCAATGTATTTTTTACAAGTTAACTCGATTAAAACACGAGAAGCAGTTAGCCGAGCTGTTTTGAAGCTCCGAACTGCCTTCACTGGCTTTAATCTAGTTGCACTTGGTTGAAAAATTGATAGGAAAGCTAGCCGAACTCGAACGAGGGTTCCGAGCTTGTCGAATATAATTTTTTACAAGTTAACTCGATTAAAATGCAAGAAGGGGTTAGCCGAACTGGTTTGAAGCTCCGAACTACCTTCGCTTGCTTTAATCTAGTCGACTGGTACTTATAAAAATCGATAGAAAGCTAGCCGAACGAACGAGGTTAGAGCTTGTCAAATGTAATTTTATAAGTAACTCGAGATTAAAACGCGAGTGAGAAGGGGTTAGCCGATCTAGCGTGGAAGCTCCGAACTGCATTCACTGGTTTATCCAGTTTGCAGCTTAATAGAAAAATCGATCAAGAAAGATAACCTGAACTCAAACGAGGTTACGAGCCGTGCCAATATAATTTTTTACAAGTTAAATCGATTATTTAAAACGCGAGGAAGGGTATCCGAATGAGCTGGTGTTTGAAGCTCTGAATTCCTTCACTGGCTCGAATCCAGTTGCCCTGGTTAGAAAAATCCAAAGGAAAGCAAGTTGAAACTCGAACGAGGGGTCCGAGCTTGCCATGATTTTTTTTACAAGTTAACTCGATTAAAACGCGAGAAGCAGTTAGCGAGCTGTATTGAAGCCGAACTGCTTCACTGGCTTTAATCTAGTTGCACTTGGTTGAAAAATTGATAGGAAGCTTAGCCGAACTCGAACGAGTTAGAGCTCTGTCCAAGTAATTTTTTTAAGTTAATCGATTAAAATGCCGAGAGAGAAAGGGTTAGTCGAGCTCGTGTAACCTCGAACTGCCTCATGCTGTAATCTAATTCAGTTGCGTAGAAAAATCCAAGGGGATATTTACCACAAATTGAACGAGGGTCCAAGCTTGTCCAAGTAATGTTTTACAAGTAACTCGATTAAAGGGAGAAAGGGTTTAGACCGAACTAGTTTGAAGCCCGAACGCCTTTCGCTTGCTTTAACCCAGTTGCACTTGGTAGAAAAATCGATAAGAAAGATAGCCGAACTGAACGGGGTCCGAGCTTGCCAATTGTAATTTTTTACAAGTAACTCGATATGTTTAAAAACGCTGAGAGAGAGGAGGAATGGGTTAGCGAGCTAGTTTGAAGCTCGAAGCATTCACTGGCTTCTAATCCAGTTGCCACCATAGTAGAAAAATCAATATAAGAAAGATAGCCGAACTTGAAAAGAGGGTTCCGAGCCGTTCTCCAATTAATTTTTTACAAGTGAACTCGATTAAAACGCGGAGAGTGAGAAGGGGTTTTACCCGAGCTGTTTGAAGCTCTGAACTTCCTTCACGGCTTTATCCAGTTGCACTTGGTAGGAAAAATCCAAAAGGAAAGCAAGTTGAACTCGAACGAGGGTTCGAGATTGTCCAATGTATTTTTTACAAGTTAACTCGGATTAAAAAACCACGAGAAGCTTTCGCCGAGCTGATTTGAATCTTACGAACTGCATTCACTAGATATATTCCGGTTCACTAGGGTAGACAAAATCCAAGGGAAAGTTAGCCGAACTCGAAACGAGGGTTCCGATCCCGTCCAATGTAATTTTTACAAGTTAACTCTTTAAAATGCTGGAGAACGGGTTAGCTCGATTGCTAGTTTGAAAATCTGATGCCTTCACTGCTTTAATCTACGTCATTTGTAGAAAAATCCACGGGATATCTATCCAAACTTGGAACAGAGGGTTCCACAGCTTGTCCAATATTAATTTTTACAAGTTAACTCGATTTTAAAACGCGAGAGAAAGGGTTAGCCCGCAATTGGCTTTGAAGCTCCGAACTGCCATTCGCTTGCTTGAATCCAGCTTTGCACTAGGTAGAAAAAATCGATAAGAAAGATAGCCGAACTAGAACGAGGGTCGAGCTGTCCAATGTAATTTTTTCAAGTTAACTCGCTTTAAAACGCGAGGGAGAAGAGGAGAGGAGACGAAGAGAAGGGGTAGCCGAGCTAGTTTGGAAGCGTCGAACTGCATTCACTGCTTTTATCCAGTTGCACATAGTAGGAAAAAATCAATAAGAAAGATAGTCCGAACTTGAACGAGGGTTCCGAGCCTGTTTGTCTCCAATATAATTTTTGCAAGTTAACTCTGATATTAAAACACGAGAAGGGGTTAGTCGAGCTGGGTTTGAACTCTCTTCTTCCTCGTCTTCCCGCTGTCACAGCCTTTTGGAAGCTCGCCGAACTGACTTCAACGGGCTGTAATCTAGTTGCCTTGGTTGAAAAATGGATAGAAACTAGCCGAACTCGAACGATGGGTACGAGCTTGGCGAATATAATTTTTTACAAGTTAACTCGATTAAAATGCAAGAAGGGGTTAGCCGAATGGTTTTGAAGCTTCCGAAACTTACCTTCGCTTGCTTAATCTAGTCGTACTGGTTATAAAAATCGATAGACAGCTAGCCGAATCGAACGCGGGTTTCGAGTTTGGGTCGAATGTAATTTTTTACAAGTTAAACTCGATTAAAACGCGATGAGAAGGTGAGAAGGGGTTAGCCGATCTAGTGTGAAGCTCCGAATGACATTCACTAGCTTAATCCAGTTGCACTTAATAGAAAAATCGATAAGAAAGATAACCGAACTCAAACGAGGGTTCCGAAGCTTGTCAATATAAATTTTTTACAAGTTTAACTCGATTTCAAAGCGGAGGGAAGGGGTTTACCCCGAGCTGTTTTGAAGCTCTGAAACTTCCTCACTGGCTTTTAATCCGTTGACTGGTAGAAAAATCACCAAAGGAAAGCAAGTGAACTCGAACGAGGGTTCTTCCGAGCTTGTCCCATGTTATTTTTTTACAAGTCTAACTCGATTTAAAACACGAGAAGCAATCGCCGAGCTGATTTGAATCTCCGAACTGCTTCAATAGATATATTAGGTTCACTGGTAGAAAAATCCAAAGGAAAGTTAGCGAACTCGAAACGGGTTCCGAGTCCCGTCAAATGTAATTTTTTACAAGTTAATTCTATTAAAATGCAGAGAACGGGTTCGTCGAGGGCGTTGATAAACTCTGAACTGCCTTCACTGGCTTTAATCTAACTGCATTGGTCGAAAAATCCCAAGGGATTCTACCCAAAATTGACGTGGGTTCAAGCTTGTGCACATCCAATGTAATTTTTACAAGAACTCGCTTAAAAACGGCGGAGAAAGGGTTAGACGAACTAGTTTGGAAGCTCCGAAACGGCCTTCGCTTGCTTTCATCCAGTTGCACTTGGTAGAAAAATCGATAAGAAAGATAGCGAACTACGAACGAGGGTTCCGAGGCTGTCCAAATAATTTTTTACAAGTTCAAACGCGATTAAACGCGGATGAAGGGGTTACCCGAGCTGTTTTGAAAGCTTGAACTTCCTTCACTGGCTTGTAATCCAGTTGCACTTGGTAGAAAAAATCCAAAGCAAGCAAGTTGAACTCGAACGAGGGTTGGTTCCGAGCTTGTTCCATGTATTTTTTTACAAGTTAACCTGATTAAAACACGAGAAGCGTCGCGAGCTGATTTGAATCTCCGAACATGCCGTTCACTAGATATAATCGGTTCACATAGGTTAGAAACAATTCCAAGGGAAAGTTAGCCGAACTCGAACGAGGGGTTCCCAACCGTCCAAGGTAATTTTTTACAAGTTAACTCTATTAAAATGCGAGACGGGTTTTAGTCGAGATCGTTGTCAAACTCGGTAACCTGCCTTCACTGGCTTTTCTACTTCATTGGTGAAAAATCAAGGATATCTACCCAAACTGACACTGAGGGTTCCAAGCTTGTCCAATATAAGTTTACACGTTAACTCGAATTTTGGGAAAATTTT
The DNA here is from genome assembly GCA_009663005.1 of Actinidia chinensis. Classification (NCBI taxonomy): domain Eukaryota; kingdom Viridiplantae; phylum Streptophyta; class Magnoliopsida; order Ericales; family Actinidiaceae; genus Actinidia; species Actinidia chinensis. The sequence continues at coordinate 4,583 of VIGQ01000624.1, forward strand.
TTTGTTTTTTAAAACGCGAGAGAAGGGTTAGCCGAAATGAATTGGGGAAGCTCCGAACTGCCTTCGCTTGTTTAATAATAGTGGCACTAGGTTAGAAAAATCGATAAGAAAGATGCCGAACTAGAACGAGGGGTTCCGAGCTAGTCCAATGTAATTTTTTACAAGTTAACTCGATCTAAAAAAGCGAGAAGGGGTCGCCGCGCTAGTTTGAGGTCCCGAACTGCATTCACTGGCTTTAATCCAATTGCCATAGTATAGAAAAAATCATAAGCAAGATAGCCGACTTGAACGAGGGTTTTACGAGCCTGTCACAATTATAATTTTTTGCAAGTTAACTCGATTAAAACACGAGAAGGGGGTCCGAGTGTTTGAAGCTCCGAATGCCTTCAATTTTTTGGGGGGGCTTTAATCTGTTGCACTTGGTTGGAAAAATTGATAGGAAGCTAGACGAACTCGGAACGAGGGTTTCTAGTCCAATATACACTTCCAGACCTTATGTAATTTCACTTTTCCTACTTTGTCTCGATCTTTCTTCTTTTTTTTTCTCCCTTATCCCTTTTTACTTATCTTTTCATACGGTACCATTCCCTTACTTCTCACGCACTCGAGCTTGTCGAATATAATTTTATCAAGTTAACTCGATTAAAATGCACGAAGGGGTTAGTCGAACTGGTGTGAAGCTCCGAACTCCTTCGACGATTGTCTTTAATTAGTCCGTTACTTGGTATAAAAATCGATAGGAAGTAGCCGAACTCGAACGAGGGTTTTCGGAGTTTGTCCAATGTAATTTTTACAGTTACTCGATTAAAAACGCGAGAAGGGGTTAGCCGATCTAGTTTGAAGTCCGAACTGATTCAACTGGCTTTAATCAGTTGCACTTAATAGAAAAAACAAAATCGAGGAAAGCTGCCGAAACTTGAACGAGGGTTCCGAGCTTTGTCCAATATAATTTTACCAGTTAAACTCGATGAAACGCCGAGAGGGGAGAAAGGGGTTACCCGAGCTGTTGAGCTCTGAACTTCCTTCACTGGCTTTGAAGCAGTTACACTTGGTAGAAAAATCCAAAGGAAAGCAAGTTGAACTCGAAGAGGGTCCGAGCTGTCCAAGTATTTTTTACAAGTTAACTCGATAAAACACGAGAAGCAGTTCGCCGAGCTGATTTTGAATCTCTCGAATGCATTCACTAGATATAATCCAGGTTCACTTGGTAGAAAAATCCAAGGGAATTTAAGTCCGAACTCGAACGAGCGGTTTTTACCGATACCCGTCAATGTAATTTTTTTACAATTAAAAAATTAAATCTATTAAAATGCGAGAACGGGGTAGTCGAGCTCGTTGTAAACTTATGAACTGCCTCACTGGCTTTAATCTAACTTAATTTGGAGAAAAATCCAACGATATCTACCCAAACTTGAACAGAGGTTCAAGCTTGTCCAATGTAATTTTTTACAAGTTAAACTCGATTAAAAACGCGAGATGAGAAAAGGGTTTTAGCTCGAATAGTTTGAAGCTCCGAACTGCCTTCGCTGGCTTTAATCAGTTGCATTGGTAGAAAATCAATAAGAAAGATACGAACTCGAACGAGGGTTCCGAAGCATTACTGTCCAATATAATTTTTTACAAGTTAACTCGATTAAAAACGCGAAGGGGGTTAGCCCAGCTGTTTTGAAGCTCTGAACTGCCTTCAGGATTTCATCCAGTTGTACTTGGTAGAAAAATCCAAGAGAAAGCAAAGCCAAAACCGAAACGAGGGTTTCCGAGCTTGTCCCATGTAAGTTTTTACAAGGTTACTCGATTAAAACACGAGAAGCGGTTATCGAGATGATTGAATCTCCGAAAATCCATTCACTAGATAAATCCAGGTTCCTTGGTACAAAATCCAGGGAAAGTTTAGCTGAACTCGAACGAGGGTTCCTGAGCCCGTCAATGTAATTTTTTACAAGTTAACCGATTTAAAATGCCAGGAGAAAAGGGTTGTCGGAGCTCGTTGTAAACTCTGGAAATGCCTTCATTGGTTTAATTACTTGCATGTGGTGAAAAATGCACAGGAATCTACCCAAACTTGAAACGATGGTTCCAAGCTTGTCCAATGTAATTTTTACAAGGTAACTCGATGAAAACGCGGAGAGAGGATGCGAAAAGGGTTAGCCGACTGGTTTGAAGCTTGAACAAAACTACCTTTGCTTGCTTTAATCACCAGTTGCATTTGGTAGAAAATCATGGAAAGCTGTCTAGCCGAACCAGAACGAGGCGTCAGTGAAGCGTGTCCAAGGATTTTTTTACAAGTTAACTACGATTAAAACGCTGGAGACGTGGGCTAGTCGAGGCTAGTTTGAAGCTCCGAACTGCATTCACTAAGCTTTATCCCAGTTGCACTTAGTAGGAGAAACATCGATCAAGTAAGAAAGATAGGCGAACTCGAACGAGGGTTCCCAGACTGTCCAAGTATTTTTTGCAAGTTAACTCGATTTTTAAAACGCAGAGAGAGAAGGATTGCCGTAGCTGTTTTGAAGCTCCGAATGCCTTCAAGTCTTTAATCAGTATGATTGGTTAGCTAAAAATCCAAGGGAAAGCAAAGCCGAACTCGACACGAGTGTTTCGAGCTTTGTCCAATATAATTTTTCACAAGGTAACTCGATTAAAACGCGAGGAGAGAGGAGAGAGAAGGGGATAGTGAGCTAGTTTGAAGCTCCGACTGCATTCATAGCTTTTAATCCGTTGCACTTAGTAGAAAAACGATAGGAAAGCTTAGCCGAACTCGAACGAGTGGTTCCGAGCTTGTACAATGTATTTGTTTAACAAGTTAACTCGATTAAAACGCAAGAGAGAGAAAGAAGGGGATAGTCGAGTAGTTTGAAGATCGAAACTGCATTTCACTAGCTTAATCCAGTTGCACTTACTTAGTAGACAAAAATCGTAGGAAAAGTAGCCGAACTTGAACGAGGGGTCTGAGCTTGTCCATGTAATTTTTTACAAGTAGTTAACTCAATTTTTAAAAACACGAGAAGGGGTTAGCCGAGCTGTTTTTAAAGCTCCGAACTGCTTCACTGGCTTTAATCCAGTTGCACTGATAGAAACAAAAAAAATAAAAATCCAAGGGAATGCTAGCCGAACTTCGAACGAGTGTTCGAGCTTGTCCAATATAATTTTTTACAAGGGTGAACCGATTAAAATGCGCTGAGAGGGTTTAGCCGAACTGTTTTGACAGCTCAGAACTGCCTTCCTTGCTTTAATCTACTGGCACTTGGTAGAAAAATCAATAGGAAAGCTAGCGAACTCGAAACGAGGGTTCCGAGCTTCTCCAATGTAATTTTTTACAAGTTAACTCGAGAAAATGCAGAGAAGAGATTAGACGAACCTAGTTTGAAACTCTGAACTTCCTTCACTGGCTTTAAGTAGTTGCAATTGGTAGAAAATCCAAGGGGGAAAGCAGCGAACTCAAAGAGGGTCCGAGCTTGTCGAATGTAATTTTTACAAGTAACTTGAATAAAACGCGAGAAGGGGTTAGCCGAGCTAGTTTGAAGCTTCGACACTGCATTCCACGGGCTTTATCCAGTGCACTTAGTAGAAAAATCGATAGGAAGATAGCCGAACTAGGAACATGGGTTCCGAGCCTTGTCTCCAATGTAAATTTACAAGTACTCAATTAAAAACGCGGAAGAAGAGGTAGCGAGAGATATTTTGAAGCTCTGAACTGCCTCACGGCTTTAATCCAGTTGACACTTGGTAGAAAAATCAAGGGAAAGCAAGACCGATCTCGAACGAGGGTTCCGATCTTGTCCATGTATTTTAACAAGTTAAACTCGATTAAAACGCGATGGAGGGGGTTAGCCGAGGCTAAGTTTGAAACTTCGTTTTTTTTTCTCGTTAACATGCATCCTTGGCATTTAATCTAATTGCACTTCGTAGAAACATCGTCGGAAAGGCTAGCCCGAACTGAACATGGTTCGAGCTGTCCAATGTAATTTTTTACAAGTTAACTCGATTTAAAACGCGCGAAGGGGGTAGCCGAGCGTTTTAAGCCAGAAAATCTTCACTGGCTTTCATCCAAATTGCACTTGTAGAAAAATTCAAGGGAAACAAGCCGAACTCGGACGAGGGTTCTGAGCTTGTCCAATATAAATTTTTTACAGTTAAACGCGATTCAAGCACTGAGAAGGGGGATTAGATGAACATGGTTGAAGATCTGAACTGCCTTCACGGGCTTAATCTAGTGCAATTGGAGAAAAATCGATTAGAAAGCTAGCCGAACTCGAACGAGGGATCGAGCTTGTCGAATAAATTTTTACAAAGTTAACTCGTTAAATTGCGAGAAGAGCAAAGGTTAGCCGAACTGGTTTGACGCTCTGAATATCCTTCGTTGCGTTAAATCCAGTTGCATTGGTAGAAAAATCGATAGGAAAGCTAGCGAACTCGAACGAGGGTTCCGATCTGTCCAATGTAATTTTTTATACGTTAACTCGATTTAAAACGCGACGAGACAGGGGTAGCAGGAGCAGTTTGACACTAGAACTGCCAGTTCACTGGCTTTAATCCAGTTGCACTTAGTGAGAAAACTCAATAGGAAAGATAGCCGAACTCGAACATGTGTTCCGAGCCTTGTCCAATGTATTTTTTAACGTTAAATCGATTTAAAGCGAGAAGGGTTAGCCGAGCTGGTTTTTTGCAAGCTCCGAACTGCCTTCACTGCCTTAATCCAGTTGCACTTGGTAGAAAAATCCAAAGGAAAGCTAGCCGAACGCGAACGAGGGTTGAGCGGTCCAATTGGAATTTTTGACCAAGTTAACTCGATTAAAAAACGAGAAGCGGTTAGCCGAGCTGATTTTTTAAAGCTCCGAACTGCATTCACTAGAATAATCCGGCGGGTTCACATGGTAGACAAATCCAAGGGAAAGTTAGCCGAAACTCGGAAAGAGGGTCGAGGCCCGTCTCCATGTAACTTTACAAGTTACTCGAGTTTAAAATGCGGAGAACCGGGTTAGCGAGTCGTTGGTTTTTAAACAAACAACCTCCGGAAATGCCTTAACTGGCTTTAATCCAAACTGCATGGTCGAAAAATTTAAGGGATTAGATACCCCAAACTTGAAAGAGGGTTCCAAGGATTGTCCAATGTAATTTTTTATAAGTTAACTCGATTTAAAATGCGAGAGAAAGGGGGGATAAAGGGGTTAAGACGATTTGTTTGAAGCTCCGAACTGGCCTTTCACTCGCTTTAATCCGTTGATTGGTAGGCAAAATCGATAGAAAGTAGCCGAACTCGAACGAGGGTTACGAGATTGTCGGAATATAATTTTTACAAGTAACTCGATTAAATGCAGAAGGGGTTAGCCAAACTGGTTTGAAGCTGCCAAACTGCCTGTGCTGGCTTTAATCCAGTGCACTTAGTAAAAAATCGATAGGAAAGCTAGCCGAACTTGAACGAGGTTCGGAAGCTTGTCCAATGAATTTTTTACAAGTTAACTAAATTTTTAAAAACACGAGAGGGGTTAGCCGATCTAGTTTTGAAGCTCCGAACTGCCTTCACTGGCTTTAATCCAGTTGCCCTTTATGAAAAATCAGGTCCTTTAGACGCGTATTCGGTTCGTTCCGTAATGTGGTACCTCTTTCTCCTTCAAGGTCCCCGTTTGTCGGAGCAAAATTAGAAGATAACCGAACTCGAACGAGGGTTTCCGAGCTTGTCCAATGTATTTTTGGACAAGTTAACTCGATTAAAATGCTGGAGAAAGGGTTAGCCCAAAACTGGTTTGAAGCCTCCCGAATTGCTTCACTTGCTTACATCCCGTTGCACTTGGTAGAAAAAATCTGATAGGAAAGCTGCCGAACGTCGATGGACGAGCCAACGCGCACCGAGACGAGCGAATTTCCGGCTTGTCCAATGTAATTTTTCACAAGTTAACTCAACTAAAACGCGAAGAAGGGTTAGCCTGGAGCTGGTTCTGAAGCCGAACTGCCTTCACTGCTTTAATCCAGTTGCACTTGGTAGAAAAATCGATGGAAAGCTGAGCCGAACTCGAACGAGGGTTCCAATATTGTCCAATGTAATTTTTACAAGTTACGATTAAATGCTGGAGAGAAGGGGGTTTTTAGCCGGGAGCTGAGTTTGAAACGTCGAACTGCCCTTCATTGGTTTTGATCTAATTGCACTTCGTTAGAAAACTCGATAGGAAAGATAGCCGAACTTCGAACATGGGTTACGAGCCTGCATCCAATGTAATTTTTACAAGTTGTCATAAGTGGGAACTCGATTTTATAAACGCGAGAAGGGTTAGCCGCACTCTGTTTTGAAAGCTCCGAACTGCTTCACTGGCTTCATCCAATTGCCTGGTAGATAGAAAATCAAGGGAAAGCACCGAAATCGACGAGGGTTTCTGAGTTGGCCAAATAATTTTTTACAAGTTACTCGAGTATTATTTAAAGCACGTAGGAGAACGAGAGAGAGGGATTAGATGACCATGGTTTGAAGCTTGAACTGCCTTCCACTGGCTTAATCTAGTTGCACTTGGTAAAAAAATCGATAGGAAAGCTAGCCGACTCGAACGAGGGATCTAGCTTGTCGAAATATAATTTTTACAAGTTACTCGATTAAATGCGGAGAAAGGGTTAGCCGAACTGGTTTGAATGCGCTGAACATCCTTCGCTTGCTTTAATCCAGTTGCATTGGTAGAAAAATCGGATAGGAAGTAGCCGAACTCGAACGAGGGTTCCGATCTTGTCCAATGTAATTTTTTTAAGTTAACTCGATTAAAACGCCAGAACAGAAGGGGTTAGCGAGTAGTTGGAAACTTTGAACTGCATTCACTGCTTTAATCCAGTTGCACGTAGTAGAAAATCATAGGAAAGATAGACGAACTCGAACATGTGTTACGAGCCTGTCCAATTTAATTTTTTATAAGGTTAACTCGATTAAACTGCGAGATGGGGTTAGCCGATTGAGTTTGAAGCTCCGAACTGCATTCATAGCTTTAACTCCAGTTGCACTTGGTAGGAGAAAAAAAAAAATCGATAGCGAAGATAGCCGAACGCGAACGAGTGTCCGAGCTTTGTTCAAATATAATTTTTACAAGTTAACTCGGATTAAAATGCAAGAAGGGGGTAGCCAAACTGGTTTGAAGTGCAAACTGCCTTTGCTTGGGCTTTAATCAGTGCGATTCGTAAAAAAATCGACAGGAAAGCTAGCCTGAACTTGAATGAGGGTTTGAGCTTGTCCAATGTAATTTTTTACAGGAACCTCAATTAAAACACGAGAAGGGTTAGCCGATTCTAGTTTGAAGCTCCGAACTGCAATTCACTGGCTTTAATTCCAGTTTTGCATTTTTGAAACAAAAATCGATTAGAAAGATAACCGAACTCGAACGAGGGTTCCGAGCTTGTCCAATGTAATTTTTTACAAGTTAACTCGATTAAAATGCGAGAAAGGGTTAGCCCAACTGGTTTGAAGCTCCGAATTGCCTTCACTTGCTTTAATCCAGTTGCACTTGGTAGAAAAATCGATAGGAAAGCTAGCCGAACTCAAACGAGGGTTCCGAGCTTGTCCAATGTAATTTTTCACAAGTAACTAACTACAAACGACGAGAACGGGTTAGCCGAGGCTGTTTGAGCTCTGGAACTGCCTTCACTGGCGTAATCCAGTTGCATTGGTAGAAAAATCGATAGGAAAGCTAGCCGAACTCGAACATGGGTTCCGAGCCTGTCCAATGTAATGTTTACAAGTTACTCGATTAAAACGCGAGAGAGGGGTTAGCCCCGAACTGGTTTGATGAAGCTCCGAACGGCTTCATGGCTTTCATCAATGCAATTGGTAGAAAAATTCAAGGGAAAGCAAGCCGAACTCGAACGAGGGTTCTGAGCTTGTCCAATGTAATTTTTTACAAGTCAACTCGATTAAAACACGAGAAGGGATTAGATGACATGGTTTGAAGCTCTGAACTGCCTTCACTGGCTTTAATCTAGTTGCACTTGGTAGAAAAATCGATAGGAAAGCTAGCCGAACTCGAACGAGGGATCCGAGCTTGTCGAATATAATTTTTACAAGTTAACTCGATTAAAATGCGAGAAAGGGTTAGCCGAACTGGTTTGAAGCTCTGAACATCCTTCGCTTGCTTTAATCCAGTTGCACTCGGTAGAAAAATCGATAGGAACGCTAGCCGAACTCGACGAGGGTTCCGATCTTGTCCAATGTAATTTTGTACAAGTAACTCGATAAAGCCAAGAAGGGGGGTTAGCCGAAGCTAGTTTGCACACTTCGAACTGCATTCACTGGCGTTAATCCAGTTGCACTTAGTAGAAAAATCCATAGGAAAGATAGCGAACTCGAACATGTGTTCCGAGCCTGTCCAACTTGTAATTTTTACAAGTTAACTCGATTAAAACGCCGAGAGGGGTTAGCCGAGCTGTTTTGAGCTCCGAACCGCCTTCACTGGCTAATCAGTATACTTGGTAAAAAATCCAAAGGGGAAAGCAAGCCAGAACCGAACGAGGGTTCTGAGCTGTCAATGTAATTTTTTAAAAGTTAACTCGATTAAAACACGAGAAGCGGTTTTTTAGCAGAGCTTGTGATTTGAAACAGCTCAGAACTGCATTCATTAGATATAATCCAGGTTTTTTTCACATGGTAGACAAATCCAAGGGAAGTTAGCCAGAACTCGGAAAACGAGGGTTCCAAGCCGTCCAATGTAATTGTTTTACAAGTAACTCGATTAAAATGGCAAGAAGGGTTAGCCAAACTGGTTTGAAGATGAAAACTGCACTTTGCTGGCTTTAATCCAGTTGGCCTTAGTAAAAAAAGAAGGAAAAGCTAGACGAACTTGAACGAAGGTTCTGAGCTGGCCATGTATTTTTTATAAGTTAACTCGATTAAAATGCGGAAGGAGGTTAGCCGATTAGTGGAAGCTAGAACTGCCTTCACTGGTTTTAATTCCAGTGCATTAATAGAAAATCGATTAGAAAGGATAACCGAACCTAGAAAGAGGGGTCGAGCATTGTGCCAATGTAATTTTTACAAGTAACTCGATTAAAATGCGAGAAAGGGTTAGCCAACTGGTTTGAAGCTCCGAATTGCCTTAATTGCTTTAATCCCAGTTGCCATTGGTAGAAAAATCGATAGGAAAAGCTAGACGAAACTCAAACGAGGGTCCGAGCTTGTCCAATGTAATTTTTCACAAGTTAACTCACTAAACGAGAAGGGTTAAGCCGACTGGTTTGAGCTCTGAACTACTGTGCCTCACTGGCTTTATCATTGCACTTATAAAAATCGATAGGAAGCTAGCCGAACTTGAACGAAGGTTCTGAGCTTGTCCAATGTAATTTTTTACAAGTTTACTCAACATAAAACACGAGAAAGGGTTAGCCGATCTAGTTTGAAGCTCCGAACTGCATTCACACTAGCTTTAATCCAGTTCACTTCATAGAAAAATCGATTAAAAAGATAACCGACTTCGCACGAGGGGGGTTCCGAGCTGTCCATGTAATTTTTTACAGTGTAACCCGATTAAAATGCGAGAACGGGTTAGCCCAACGGTTTGAAGCCCGAATTGCCTTCACTTGCTTTAATCCAGTGCACTTGGAGAAAATTGATAGGTAAAGCTAGCCGACTCAAACGAGGGTTCCGAGCCTTGTCCAATGTACTTTTTCACAAGTTACTCAACTAAAAAAAAACGCGAGAAGGGATAGCGAGCTGGTTTGAAGCTCTGACACCTCACTGGCTTTATCCAGTTGGCCTTGGTAGAAAAATCGATTAGGAAAGCTGAGCCGACCTCGAAGAGGGTTCCGAATCTTGTCCAATTCATTTTTTACAAGTTAACGCGATTAAACGCGAGACAGGGGTTAGCCGAGCTAGTTTGAAACTTCGCACTGCATCATTGGCTTAATCTAATTGCACTTCGTAGAAACATCGATAGGAAAGAAGCCGAACTCGACATGGGTTCCGAGCCTGTCCATGTTATTTTTTACAAGTTAACTCGATAAACCCGAGAAGGGGTTAGCCGAGCTGTTTTGAGCTCCCGAACTGCCTTCACATCTGGCTTTATATCCGTTGCAACTTGGTAGAAAAATTCAAGGGAAAGCAAGGCGACTCGAACGAGGGTTCTGAGCTTGTCCAATGTAATTTTTTACAGTTAACACTCGTTAACAACCGAGAATTGGTTTAGCCTGAGCTGTTTTTAAGCTCCGAACTCTGTCTTCACTGGCTTAAATCCAGTTTGCCTTGGTTTATAAAAATTCAAGAGAAAGCAAGCCAAACTCGAACGAGGGTTCCGAGCTTGTCCAATGTAATTTTTTACAAGTTAACTCGATTAAAACACGAAAAGGGATTAGATGACATGGTTTGAAGCTATGAACTGCCTTCACTGGCTTTAATCTAGTTGCACTTGGTAGAAAAATCGATATGAAACACTAGCCGAACTCGAACAAGGGATCCGAGCTTGTCGAATATAATTTTTACAAGTTAACTCGATTAAAATGCGAGAAAGGGTTAGCCGAGCTAATTTGAAGCTCGAACTGCCTTAACTGGCTTTAATCCAGTTGCACTGGAATAAACATCGATAGGAAGATAGCCGAACTTGAAACGGGGTGTTCTGAGCCTGTCCAAGGAATTTTTTACAAGTACCTCGAATAAAACGCGAGAAGGGGGTTAGCGAGCTGTTTTGAAGCTACCGAACTGCATTACATGGCTTTAATCCAGTTGCACTTGGTAGAAAAATCAAGAGAAAAGCAACCAATCGAACGAGGGCTTCCGCTGTCCAATGTAATTTTTTACAAGTTAACTCGATAAACACGAAAAGGGATTAGATGAATGGTTTGAAGCTATGAACCTGCCTTCATCTGCTTTTAATCGAGTTTGCACTTGGTAGAAAAATTGATAGGAAACACTAGCCGAACTCGAACAGGGATCCGGCTTGTCGAATATATCTTTTGTTACAAGTTAACTCGATTAAAATGCAGAAAGGTTTAGCCTAACTGGTTTTTGAAGTTCTGACTGCTGCCTTCACGCTGCTTTAAAATCCGATGCACTTTGGTAGAAAAATCGATATGAAAGCTAGCCGACCTCGAACGAGGGTTCCGAGTCTTGTCGAATGTAAATTTTTTACAAGTTAACTCGATTAAAACGCGAGAAGGGGTTGCCGAGCTAGTTGAACTTTCGAACTGGCATCACCCTGCTTTAATCCAGTTGCCCTTAGTAAAAAATCGTAGGCAGATGCCTAACTCGAACATGGGTTCCGAGCCTGTCCAATGTAATTTTTTCAAGTTAACTCGATAAAACGCGAGAAGGGGTTAGCCGAGCTGTTTTGAGCTCTGAACTGCCTTCACTAGCTGTCACCAGTTGTACTTGTAGAAAAATCCAGGAAGCAAGCCAAACTCGAACGAGGGTCCGAACTTGTCCAATGTAATTTTTTACAAGTTAACTAACTCGATTAAAACACGAGAAGCGTTAGCCGAGCTGATTGAAGCTCCGAACTGCCTTCATTGGCTTTAATCTATTGCCACTTGGAAGAAAATCGAACTGCATTCACTAGATAAATCCCAGGGGGGGTGCGGTTCACTTGGTAGAAAAATCCAAGGGAAAGTTAGCCGAACTCGAACGAGGTTCTGAGGCCGTCCAATGTACTTTTTACAAGTTTAAGCCTCGATTAAAATGCGAGAACGGTTAGCGAGCTCTTTGTAATAACTCTGACTTGCCTTCACTGGCTTTAATCCAACTACATTTGTAAAAAATCCAAGGGTAGCTAACCAAACTTGACGAGGGTTCCAAGCTTGTCCAATGTAATTTTTTAGTCAAGTTAACTCGATTAAATGCGAGAAAGGGTTAGCCGAGCTAGTTTGAAGCTCCTAACTGCCTTCAACATAGCCTTTAATCCAGTTGCAACTTCGAGAAAATCGATAGGAAATCTAGCCGAACGCGAACAAGGGTTCCCCGAGCTTTTCCAATGTAATTTTTTTCAAGTTAACACTACTCGATTAAATCGCGAGAAGGGGGTTAGCAGAGCTGTTTTAAAAACTCCGAACTGCCTTCACTGGCTTTGATCCAGTTGCCAAACTTTTTTTGAAATAGAAAAAATCCAGGGAAAGCTAGCCGAACTCGAACGAGGCGGTTCCGAGCTTGTCGAATATAATTTTCTACAATTTAACTCGACTAAATAATGCGAGAGGGGTTAGCCCACCTGGTTTGAAGCTCCATTTTCCTACACTTGCTTTAATTCCATTTGCACTTGGAGAAAAATCGATAAGGAAAAGCTATAGCCGAACTCGACGAAGGGTTCCGAGGTTGTCCAATTAATTTTTCACAAGTTAACTCGTTAAAACACAAGAAGGGTTAGACGACATGTTTTGAAGCTTTGAACTGCCTTCACACTGGTCTTAATCTAGTTGCAACTTGGTAGAAAAATTCATAGGAAAGCTAACCGAAACTCGAACGAGGGTTCCGAGCTTGTCGAATATAATTTTTTAACAAGTTAACTTGATTAAAATGCGAGAATGGGGTTGGCCGAACTGGTTTGAAGCTCTGACTGCCTTCGCTTGTTTGCTTTAATCCAGTTGCACTTGGTAGAACAATCGATAGAAAGCTACCGAACTCGAACGTGGTTTCCGAGCTTGTCGAATAATAATTTTCTACAGTTAACCCTCTACTAAAATCGAGAAGGGGTTAGCCCAACTGGTATTGAAGCTCCGATTTGCCTACACTTGCTTTAATAATATATCAGTGCACTTGTAGAAAAATCGATATGAAAGCTAGCCGAACTCGACGAGGGTTCCGATTGTCCCCAATGTAATTTTTCACAAGTTAACACCTCGCTTTAATACACAAGAAGGGATTAGACGACATGTTTTGAAGCTTTGAACTGCCTTCACACTGGCGTATCTAGTTGCACTTGGTAGAAAAATCGATAGTAAAGCTAGCCGCACGCGAACGAGGGTCCGAGCCTTGTCGAATATAATTTTTTACAAGTTAACTTGAATTAAAATGCGAAAAGGGTTAGCCGAACTGGTTCTGAAGCTCTGAACTGCTTCGCTGCTTTAATTCCAGTTGCACTTGGTAGAAAAAATCGATAGGAAAGCTAAGCCGAACTCGAACGAGGGTTTACGAGTTGTCGAATGAATTTTTTTACAAGTTAAAACTCGATTAAAGCGAGAAGGGGTTAGCCGAGCTAGTTTAATAAAAGCTCCGAACTGCGTTCACTGGCTTTAATCCAGTTGCCCTTAGTAGAAAAAAATCGATAAGAAAGATAGCCGAACCGACGAGGGTTCGGCCTGTCAATTTAATTTTTTACAAGTTTAACATGATTAAAACACGAGAAAGGGTTAGCCGAGCTTGTTTTAAACTCGCTCCGAACTGCCTTCCTTGGCTTTAATCCGTGGCACATAATAGACAATCCAGGAAAAGCTAGCGAACTCGAACGAGGGTTCCGATCTTGTCTAATATAATTTTCCTACAAGTTAACTCGATAAATGCGAGAAGGGGTTAGCCCACACTATTTTTGAGTCCAATTATTGCCTTCACTTGCTTTAATCCAGTTGCACTTGGTAGAAAAATCGATAGGAAGCTAGCCGATACTCGAACGAGGGTTCCGCGTTTGTCAATGTAATTTTTCACAAGTTCCTGCGATTAAAACGCGAGAAGGGGTTGTAGCCGAGCTAGTTTGAGAAGCTCCGAACTACAATCACTGGCTTTAATCCAGTTTTGCACTTGGTAGAAAACGATAGGAAAGCACCCACTCGAACGAGGTTCCGATCTGTCTAATGTATTTTTTACAAGTTAACGTCGATTAAAACGCGAGGGGGTTAGCCGAGAGCTGTTTTTGAAGCGCCGAACTGCCTTCACTCTGGCTTAATCCAGTTGCACTGATAGAAAATCCAGGGAAAGTATCCGAACTCGAACGAGGTTCGAGTTGTCGAATATCATTTGTCTTTTAAACAAGTTAACTCGACTAAATGCGAGAAGGGGTTAGCCCAACTGTTTGAAGGTCCGATTTGCCTTCAACTTGTTTTAATCCATTTTGCACTTGGTAGAAAAATCGATAGGAAAGCTAGCCGAAACTACGAACGTGTTCCCGAGGTTGTCCAATGTAATTTTTCACAAGTTCACTCGTTAAAACACAAGAAGGGGATTATACGACATGGTTTGAAGCTCTGAACTGTCTTCACTGGCTTTAATCAGTTGCACTTATTAGAAAAATCGATAGGACAGATAGCCGACTCGAACATGGGTTCCGAGCCTGTCCAATTGTAATTTTTTACAAGTTAACTCGATAAAACGCGAGAAGGGGTTAGCCGAGCTGTTTTGAAGCTCTGAACTGCCTTCACTAGCTTTCATCCCCATTTTACTTTTTAGCACCCCTCCCTCTAACTCAACTCCCCACTCGAACGAGGGTTCCGAATTGTCCCATGTAATTTTTTACAAGTTAACTCCTCGATTTTCACCCCCGAGAATCTGTTAGCCCGCTCCTTCTTCATCTCCGAACTGCCTTCATTGGCTTTAATCTAGTTGCACTTGGAAGAAACATCGAACTGCATTCACTAGATATATCCAGGTTGCACTTGTAGCAAAATGCCAAGGGAAAAGTTAGCCGAACTCGAACTAGTTTTCTGATGCCGTCCACTGTTACCTTGTATTATACAGATTTCACTCTCTTAAATGCGAGAACGGGTTAGCCGAGCTCGTTGTAAACTCTTAACTGCCTTCACTGGCTTTAATCTAACTCGTTTGGGTAGAAAAATCCAAGGGAATAGCTACCCAAACTTGAACGAGGGTTCCAGCCTTGTCCAATGTATTTTTTAACAAGTTACTCGATTAAAATGCGAGAAGGGTTCGCCGATCTGTTTGAAGCTCCGAACTGCCTTCACTGGCTTTAATCCAATTGCACTGGTTAGGAAAATCATAAGAAACTGCCAAACTGAACGAGGGTTCCGAGCTTGTCGAATATAATTTTTTACAAGTTAACTCGATTAAAATGCGAGAAGGGGTTAGCCGAACAGGTTTGAAGCTGCAAACTGCCTTTGCTGGCTTTAATCCAGTTGCACTTAGTAGAAAAATCGATAGGAAAGCTAGCCGAACTTGAACGAGGGTTCTGAGCTTGTCCAATGTAATTTTTTACAAGTTAACTCAATTAAAACACGAAAAGGGGTTAGCCGAGCTGTTTTAAAGCTCCGAACTGCCTTCACTGGCTTTGATCCAGTTGCACTTGATAGAAAAAATCCAAGGGAAAGCTAGCCGAACTCGAACGAGGGTTCCGAGCTTGTCGAATATAATTTTCTACAAGTTAACTCGACTAAAATGCGAGAAGGGGTTAGCCCAACTGGTTTGAAGCTCCGATTTGCCTTCACTTGCTTTAATCCAGTTGCACTTGGTAGAAAAATCGATAGGAAAGCTAGCCGAACTCGAACGAGGGTTCCGAGGTTGTCCAATGTAATTTTTCACAAGTTAACTCGATTAAAACACAAGAAGGGATTAGACGACATGTTTTGAAGCTCTGAACTGCCTTCACTGGCTTTAATCTAGTTGCACTTGGTAGAAAAATCGATAGGAAAGCTAGCCGAACTCGAACGAGGGTTCCGAGCTTGTCGAATATAATTTTTTACAAGTTAACTTGATTAAAATGCGAGAAGGGGTTAGCCGAACTGGTTTGAAGCTCTGAAATGCCTTCGCTTGCTTTAATCCAGTTGCACTTGGTAGAAAAATCGATAGGAAAGCTAGCCGACTCGACGGATGGTCCGAAGGCTTGTGAAATGTATTTTACAAGTTAACTCGATAAAAACGCCGAGAAGGGGTTAGCGAGGCTAGTTTGAAACTTCGAACTGCATTCACTGGCTTTAATCCATTGCACTTAGTTAGAAAAATCGATGGAAAGATAGCCGAACTCCGACATGGGTTCCGAGCCTGTCCAATGTAATTTTTTACAGGGGGGGTAGTTAACTCGTTAAAACTCAGAAGGGGTTAGCCGAGCCTGTTTTGAAGCTTCCGAACTGCTTCACTGGCTTTTCATTCCAGTTGTACTTGGTAGAAAAATCCAAGAGAAGCAAAGCCAAACTCGAACGAGGGTTCCGGAGGCTTGGCCAATGTAATTTTTTACAGTATGGTACTCGATATTAAAACACGGAAGCGGTTAGCCGAGCTGATTTGAAGCTACGAACTGCCTTCATTGGCCTAATTTCTAGTTGCACACTTGGAAAAACAGCGAACTGCATCACAGATATTAATCGGTCACTGGTAGAAAAAGCCAAGGGAAAGTTAGCCGAACTCGAACGAGGGTTCAGGAAGCCCGTCCAATGTAACTTTTACAAGTTCACCCAACTCGATTAAAATGCGATAACGGGTTAGCCGGCTCGTTGTAAACTCTGACTGCCTTCACTGCTTAATCCAACTACTTTGGTTAGAAAAATCCAAGGGATAGCTACCCAAACTTGAACGATGGTTTCCAATCTTGTCCAATGTATTTTTTTAGCAAGTTACATCGATTAAAATGCGAGAAGGGGTTAGCCGACTAGTTTGAAGCTCGAACTGCCTTCACTGGCTTTTAATTCCAATTGCACTTGGTAGGAAATCGTAGGAAAAGGCTAGCCGACGCCGACTAGGGGTTCCGAGCTTGTCGAATATAATTTTTTTACATTACTCGATTAAAATGCGAGAAGGGGTTAGCCCGAACAGGTTTGAAGGCTGCAACTGCCTTTGCTGGCTTTAATCCGTTGCACTAGTAGAAAAATCGATAGGAAAGCTAGCCGAATGAACGAGGGTTCTGAGCTTGTCCAATGTAATTGTTTTTACACGTTTAACTCAATTAAAACACGAAAAGGGGTTAGCCGAGCTGTTTTAAAGCTCCTAACCTGCCTTCCTGGCTTTGATCCAGTGGCACTTGATAGAAAAATCGCAGGAAGCTAGGCCGACTCGAAGCGAGGGTTTCGCGAGCTGTCGAATGTACTTTTCTACAAGTTAACTCCGACTAATGTAGAAGGGTAGCCAACTGTTTGAAGCTCCGATTTGCCTTCACTTGCTTTAACAACATCCATTGCACTTGGTAGGAAAATCGATAGGAAGATCCGAACTCGAACGAGGGTTCCGAGGTTTTTCTCAATGTAGATTTTTTATAAGGTTAACTCGATTAAACGCGAGAAGGGGTTAGCCGAGCTGCTTGAAGCTCCGAACTGCCTTCACTGGCTTTCATCCAGTTGTACTTGGTAGAAAAATCCAAGAGAAGCAAAGCCAAACTCGAACGAGGGTTCCGGAGGCTTGGCCAATGTAATTTTTTACAGTATGGTACTCGATATTAAAACACGGAAGCGGTTAGCCGAGCTGATTTGAAGCTACGAACTGCCTTCATTGGCCTAATTTCTAGTTGCACACTTGGAAAAACAGCGAACTGCATCACAGATATTAATCGGTCACTGGTAGAAAAAGCCAAGGGAAAGTTAGCCGAACTCGAACGAGGGTTCAGGAAGCCCGTCCAATGTAACTTTTACAAGTAACTCGAATTAAAAGCTGAGAAAAACGGGTTAGCCGAGCTGTTTGTTGTAAAACTCTGAATGCCTTCACTGGCTCTAATCCAACTACACTTTGGTAGAAAAACCAAGGGATAGGCTACCCCAAACTTGAACGCGGGTTCCAAGTTGTCCAATGGACTTTTTTACACGTAACTCGAAAAATGCCGAGAAGGGGTTAGCCGATCTAGTTTGAAGCTCCGAACTGCCTCACTGGATTAATCCAATGCACTGGTAGGAAAATCGATCGGAAAGCTAGGCGGAACTCGAAGAGGGGTCCGAGCGTTGTCGAATTATATTTTTACAAGCTAACTCGATTAAAATGCGAGAAGGGGTTAGCCGAAAAGGTTTTGAAGCTGCAAACTGCCTTGCTTGGCTTTAATGCCAGTTGCACTAGTAGAAAAATCGATAGGAAAGCAGCCGATACTTGAACGAGGTTGTCTGAGTGTCCAATGTAATTTACAAGTTAACTCAATTAAAACACGAAAAGGGGGGTTAAGCCGAGCTGTTTCTACGCTTCGAACTGCCTTCAAGGCTTTGACCAGGTGCCTTGATAGAAAAAATCCAAGGGAAAGCTAAGCCGGAAATCGAACGAGGTTCCGAGCTTGCGAATATATTTCTACAAGTTAAACTCGACTAAAACTGCGAGACGAAGGGGTTAGCCCAAAGGTTGAAGACGATTGCCTCACTTTGCTTTAATCAGTTGCAATTAGGTAGAAAATCGTAGGAAAGGATAGCGAACTCGAACGAGGGTTCCGAAGGTTGTCCAATGTAATTTTTTAAGTAACTCGATAAACGCTGGAGAAGTGGTTTTATACGATGCTGTTTTGAAGCTCCGAACTGCCTTCACTGGCTTAAATAATCCAGTTGCACTTGATAGAAAATTCAAGGAAAGCTAGCCGAACTCGAACGAGGTTCCGAGCTTGTCGATATAAATTTTTTACAAGTTAGGCCTCGACTAACATGTGAGAA
>VIGQ01001967.1:0-15000 GCA_009663005.1 Actinidia chinensis
CCTCCCTTGGTTCGTCTTTCCCAATTTGTTGTTAAGCCTCAGAGAGAGAGAGGACGTCTTCGCGAGGTCCTTTCACCACCAAAAATCGCCGTTCTTCTTCCCCCAGCACGTGGGCACAAGTGTCTTTCACACACCAGCGGACGCTCTGGCGTGCCACGGACGGGGATCCCCTGTCCGTCACATCTCCGGTTGCGGGTGAATTTGTGAAGACAGTCGTCCTAATAACTCATGAGAGAGAAAAATTCCAAACCCAGGAGAAGCGGAGAAGTGCGATAACATCAGGAGACACCCAATCCAAGGGTCATCTCTTGATGCAATAGGGTTTAAGGGAGCTGTGAACTACAAGCAATATGAATGGCTGGGGGGGTGTTTGTTTGGCCTTAAATCAATGTCCAAGGGCAGAGTCATTCTCCTTGTTAGTTTTTAATGAGAGACCTTTGTATAGTTATGTTTAATAAGTCTCAGGTTGGTCTATTGATTTTTTTAGTTTAGTTTCTATTTCAATTTTGAACGCCCTTTTTTTTTAATTTTTTAGTTGAACATGTGTTTTGTTGTTATGATTAAAATTTCATACTTTTTCAATTTCTTTCGATGAGAGGAGTTCGAAAATATAATTTTTTTTATTTAGTTTGGAAAAAAGTTCACTAAATCTGAAAAAAATCATTTTTGATATTTTTTCAGAATAAAAATATTTTTTTCGTTTTAGTGAGATTTTTTTTCCCACCAAATTAGATGAGTTTTTTTTTTTTTTTAGATTTTGTGACTCTTCTCGTTCAGAGAAACTAAAAAAATATAAAATTTTGATAACGTTGATTTTTTTTTAAATTAGACAAAAAAATTAAAAAAATTGAAAATTAATAAATTCAAGAATTAATAGCCTAAACAGTAGCATAACTATTAAAAAGGAAATCGGTGGTTGCGAGTGATGTGACAGAGATAGGAAACATTTTTTGGGATCCAAAACTAATCAATTCTTTTTGAGATCATGCTAGGAGCAAAGGCATTCAAAACTAGCTTTATTCGCATGCTTTTTTTCAAGTTAATACTCCTACAAATTAATAGTACTTACCAATTTTTATTACAATTGATGCCACATCTATTATATCATTAAAAGTACTATTTATTTCAAGTCTTGCCAATTAGTAAGAAAAAATTATAAAATTTATTAATTTGTATAGTATTTAAGAAGCAAATACATCATTCTTATAGGAACAAATTAAACCTTACAGTTTTAATTGTAACAAATTGAACGTAGTAAATTTAATCTGATAATAATTTAAATCATCTGTTAATCTCCTTCTACCTAAGACTAACGGAATTAAATGATTTTTGTCCAAAATACATGAAAACGGTTTTGTATAGTCTTAACCTCTGTTAAAGTTTTAATAGAACCAATTAATAAGACAAATTAGAGAGTTTTTTTAATAATAATAATAATAATAATAATAATAAAAAAAAAAGTAAGAGCCTCTTTCACACACACGCACGCACGCTCACACACTAAAAAAACAAAAAAATCTCTTCTTCTGGCTGCTGCTGCTGTTTGCTTCTGAGGTTTCTACCGCCGGTTCCTGCCGATGATATGGCTGGTTTGCTGAATCTGTCTCAGCTCTCAAGTTGCGGATTCTATTATTCCACACTCTTAGGAGTCTGGTTCTTTTCTATAGATGGTTCTGTTTTTTTTGTTTTTTTTTGGGAGTTTCTCGGCGTGCTGGTCTCAGTCTATTCTGGGCAGATAGCTATCAGCAAATTGATTCTGCTGCCGTTTTAGGCTAACTGTTTGTCGTCCTTCAATCTTCATTCGCCGGCTGATTTCTGCGTCTATGTTATTGATGCTGTTGCTGCTCGCTGGTGATAATCTTTGATCAGGTTGATGGAGTTAAGATGGGGCTTGTGCTGCTGGCTTCCTGATCTTGCTGCCTGCTATGCTTTTTTTTTCTCTGCTAGCTAGGAGGTGAACCTCAATCTCCAGATTGGTGGTTAAGCTTTTATGCATCTATTGTGCTCCTGGTGACTAACTGTTATTCTGGTTCGGTTTTTTCCTGTAAGCTTTGTGGATTTCGGGTTTGCTAGTAAGTTCTTGCTAGTTAGTTAGTTGTTGGTTTATTTTTTGTTTTCCCTATATAGGAGGCTGATAATTGTTTGATCCCATTGAGGCCACCTCTGGATTATTGCCTCGGCCGAGGGTAGTGATTTTAGTTTTAGATTCATTGTAATCTTTTGGTTAGGCCTTGCGCATTCTTTTATCTCCTGGGCATGTCCCGAAACCCCTTTCAATCAATATATTTTTTATTTCAAGCTCAAAAATAAAAAATTAAAAAACAAAAAATAAAGTGATCATTATATCCCTTCAATTGTGAAACGTATTCAAAATTTCTGATCAGAATAACGTTATGACTTTTTATGTTATACAAAATAATTAAGGTACTTTTAGTTGAAAGACAACATTACCAAATTATTCTGATGATGATTTTTTTTTTATACTTGTTTGGCATGGTGTAAGTTCTTAATTAGTACTTTTTTTAAAACTCAAAACCGACTAATTTAGGGAATGGCTAATCCCACCATTCACAAGCGGGGGCCTATTTAAAACTCCCGTATAGACTAGTCCAACAAAGAAATTAATAACACGCAGTGAGTAAAAACTTCTTGACTTCTTAATTACTGCTCAAAGGAGAGTTTATCTTTTTGCACAAAATTAGCTTGCTAAACACACAAAATATACGAACAAACTTTCTATTCATTTTTCCTCTTTCTAAAAAACACTGCATGGCATCGTTTACATCCTTGAGGGCTATAATATAAGTAGTAGTTTTGTTTAAAAAACAAATATATATATATATATATATATATATCTAGATATATATATATAACTACATAAATTATGCACAAACAATGTGCTTATACACACCCACTTTTGGGTGTGTACAATACATCCATTTTTGCCCTTTCACAAACAAGTGAGATCCGTCCTAACTAGTGTTTTCACGCTTTTCTAAAAATCCTAATTAGAGCGGGTTTTACTTATTGTGAGATGACAAAATAAGTGTATCTTATACACACTCACTTTTAGGTGTGTATCGATCATTATTCGTCAAATAAAGCACAAAAGGCTGCAAAGTAGAAGAGGTTCTCTTTCTTTCTTGTAGTATCGTCTCCTCTGACTCTCCTCTCTTTAATCTTAAATCTTCTTAATAATATAATAATAAACCAAGACCAAACCCACCACACCAAAAACACAAAGTGATAAAACCCAAAATCCTCTAGCTGGTAAAAATGGAGATAAGAGTAACGAAGCTCATACTTAATATTCTCTTCTTCTTGTTTTCATTCCTCTCATCCTTCAATGTAAGTAATTGTACTTCCTCTTGGCATATACTCATTGGCCTCTCTTTACCAAATGCATTAATTTTCTTATTGCACCCCCTCCTAATTAGGGTATTTGGGGTAGATTCACATCATGAGGGACTATGTGTTTATTTTGACCATTGATTTGAATTTTCGTGGATTTTGAAAATCAATGTTGATATATATCAATAATTATATGATCTGACATATTTATCTTGTAGAAAAAGGTTAAAAATAAAAATTTAAAATTTTAATCTTAAAATAAACTGATGCCTGATCAAATGACTTTCGGATTAACTTATTAGTACTAGTTTTCAAAGTTATGAACTTTTAATTAGCACTTATTCAAATTGAAATTTATTTTCAATATCATCAATCTGATGTTATTTGGTTACGAGTACTAATCTTTTATAAGGCTATAAGTTCATGTTAGTCAATATTTAGTCATTCATAGTGGGGTTTTTGACTTCCCTTTCAAAACTTTATATATCAGCCGGGTTACGGTTCTCGAATTTAGACTAAAAAAAATCTTTTGAATTAAAAATGCACGTTCAGATTCACCGAGGGTTGAGATTAACATACCGAAGTAATGTGGACCATCTATTTTTAAAAGTACGGAAATATTTCTTGTTTGCTCCAATTCAGGAACAATAAAGTTTTTGGTTTAGAATGATGTGGCAGGTATGTTAGCTTTTCGTAGTCAAATAAAATATTCTCAAAATGACTTTTATTTATTAAAATGCCATTAGTATTTATTTCGCAGATGTTTTAACTATGAATTTTATGTAAAATACCATTTTCCCTTTTCTTATTTGGTAACTTGAGCAATTCATATTTTCTAAAAAATGTTTTTCCTACAGGGATAACTTGGCAACCAACCGACTTCCTTTTCTTCAACGGTTTTCAACCGCGCCAGCCGAGCGCCACAGGCCACGGCACGGAGTTGTCAACGAATCGTAGGTCTAATGGCATTTTTCGTAAACAAGGAGGTTAGGCCGGCAAATTCTTTCGGTAGCACATGTTGAGAAAGGAGACAGATGAAATTTCGTGATAGAAATGCCAATTAGGGGGTCAATTTTTGCCCGGGTGATTTTAAAAAAATTACCGTTTTTCAACCAATCAATTGACGGACTTGAAATATTCTTCCATACGCTGGCCGCTTCGCAATAGCGTGTGATTCTGAATGCATTGGCGGGTGCACGAACCAGGCGAGACGAACGGTGCGTGGGCTCGGCGAAGACCATGAATCGCTTTTTGCCGTCTCAGGCTCCGTTTGGAACCAGCTTATTTAATTTTCGGCTGACTTTTTTTCTTAAAATAAACAAAAAAACTAGTCATAGTTGGCCCCTTTTTTTTTGTCTGTTTATTTATTTTTTTTTTTGCTTATTTTTATCTAAAGTATATCAAAAAAACAAAAATTAAAAAAATCTTAACATTTTAATATAAACTTATAAAAAATTCGACTTTTAAACATTACCAAACGGAGCCCAGTCTTAGTCACATGTGTTGGGGAAAACGACGAAAACGTGAATGGTCAAAGCAGAGCGTTATGATTGGTAAGCTCAAAAAAACCAACGGTGAACAAGTGTGAGTCAGTGCCATGTCAATCAAAGCTTGAAATTGACTTACTGTAATTAATGCCCGAAAGTGTTTTTTCTTGAAAATACACAACATTTTCAAAACGACATAAACATATAAAATTCTGAGTAAACATTAAATTTTTTTCACAAGATGAAAAACTCAAATTGGTTAAAATTTAATCAAAAAAGTTAGCTCATAATTAGGGGACAAGACACTTTTTGTTTATAACTAAATATCGTCATTACCGGGTAATTAGCCATTTTTGTCATGCATATTATATCATATACACATTATATATCGTATAATGGTATAATAATTTTATGTTTAAAATGTAATTTTCTTCTATTTTTTTTGTATCGTATGAGTAGAGCCACCGTCCAGGTTAAGAGCTCTACAACCGCCATTAGAGTCTCACTGCTGTCCTCTTTGATTTGGTGTTTTCCCATCTTATTATAAATCACAACCAAACCGACTTTCAAAATCTATCTCTCGCTATTTAGGACTGAATTAATTTGAGTTAATCTAACAGTTTAGATTTCATCTCAAATTAATTTTTTCTGCCCAAAAATATCACTTTTCATCATCACACTTTCTTCACCCTCTCTTTTCCCATCACGTTTATTTCTCTCTCCAGCATAACTCTCACTTTTCCTCCTTCCATCACTTTCACATTCAAACCCTTTTATACTTTTTTTTAATACCGCTTTAAACTTCCCTTTTTTTTACTTTGAATTTTTTTATTATCTTTTTTGTTATAAAATTTTCATAAGAAACACCTTTATTCTTTTCTTTTAATACCTCTTAATTCGTTTTTTTTTTTTTTACTTTCACTTTCCAATTTTTATATAAAAAAAATTATTATAAAATTTTATAATTTCTTTTAACGTCCCCCTTAAGGTTTTTTTATAAAGAAAAAATATGAATCAAGATTTTTAATTTTTTTTAAAATTGCGATGATTGATAGTTATATATTTTTATTATTTGGGGGGAGGTCTTTTTTTTTAATACCACCCTTGATTCTTTTTCTTTTTACTTTACTCTCCGATTTTATCTAAAAAATAAAACATATATACTATCTTCTTTCTTTTTGAGGATATTTACTTAACCTGATGTTTTTTAGTCATGTAAAAAAAAAAAGATCCCATCGAGGGGTGAGGGTTGTCAAGGAGTTTGAAAACAGTTTCTCGTATGTTAATTTTTTAGATTAGATTAATTTAGTTAATTTTTCTAAGAAAATAACTGAAAGTTACCTTATTTGTGATATTTTTTTTTATTTTGTTCTTCTGCGAGAAAAATCATCAAAATTAATGGAAAAAATTTTTTTTTTTGCATAGTGGCACGAGTAATTACTAGTTTTTAGATATCTTATTTGTCTTGTTCGATTTTTTTTCAACTTCTTTCTAACACTAGGAACAATTTAATAAGTAATACAAAATCATCTCTCGCTAGTTTCTTAGGCTTTGTTTGGTAAGTTTTAAGGAGTGGTTTTTTAGATGATATTATTTTTGATTTTTTTGTTCATCTTTTATAATTTTTTTTTTTTCTGATTGAGTACAATTTTATATATTTTTAATTTCTTTTTGCTAAGAGGAGTCTAAAAACATATTATTTTTCTTATCTAATTTAAAAAATCACTTCAGACTTAATTTTTCAAATGGGCAAGTTCAACCTGACCCATCATTTTCGCGTTTTGCGTACGTCTGTATTTAAGTCCGTTACGAGCCCTTGGCCCCTACCCCATTTGTGCCTCGTGCCATTACATAATTTTTTTTATAAATGAGTTTATGCGTAAAACATCTAAAATTTATTTAAAATTTGCTCACATAAATATGTTATGCCGTACTCTGTATGCCCCCCAAAAATAATAATCTCTAATCCGACCTATCACCGTGTCCGTATCAGTGCTTTAGCGTAACCGTTGTCGTGCCATTTTGATCCTTTGACACCTATACTATAATGTATATGTGTAAAAACCAGTTTTGTTAAGGAATTAAACACACATATATTTTAATAAAAGAATGTAGATTACAAATCGGTAGCTAAAATTGTTGAAGGCCTTTGATGGCATGTTTTTTGTTTTTGAAAATAAAATGTCGTATTGGATACAAATCTTGTGAGGGCCACTGATATGGTGTTTGTTAACTCTTTTTGAGGTGTATATATACGCTAACGGATTTGTAATCCATCAAATTAGCCTGTTTTGTAATACCACTCCCCCCCATTATTACAAATCCAAGGGTATCGAATTAGACCTAAAGTTACTACATACCCATAAAATTCCAAAATTTACTAAAATAAAACGAAATTGGATTTTTAGCCAAATAATTTTATTTTTACATATGAATTTGTTTAGCAATGATCAATTATATATAAAGCATGCGTTTGGTTCAAGATCTTATAAATTCAATATATAAATTTTTACACTCATTTAATTTTCAAAAGTTAAAAATATAAATCTATTTAAAAAATTTATTTTAAATAGTGGTCAAACAGTAAAAATAAATATTATTTTTTTTAAAAATACACTAGTATAAAAATAACAAATAGATTAATATCTTATTTCAAGTATATTTTTTTATCTTTACTATTTTTTTTGTTTGAAAGAAAAATAAAAAAAAAATTATTAATCTTATTTCTTATATGGAATGATATGAAAAATTATTGCATAATTATTTTAAATTAAAAAAATCTTTTTAAAGAAAGGAAGTATTATTTTAAAATTATATCTGTTGCAATTAGAAAAAACATAAAAAAGTGTTTAATTCTACAACTCATATCTATTGTCAAAACAAATAAGAATAAGTGTATAATTGGCGATTTCATAAGATTATAACAAATTTAGTCTGAATTTAACTTATTATCCAACCTTAAATTCGAAAAAATCGTCCAAGTTCACTCTCAAAAACTAACAACATGGCCGGAATGAAAATTGACTATTAAGTAAAAAACTACTTTTTTGAATTAACAGTTCTTCCCATTTAAAAGTCCTTGTCTTTATTAGCGCAAAAGTACTAAGTTGTGTCTCACACCAGTACCACCGTCCAGGTAATGGAAAAACCGGAGCCGCCGCCGTTTGATAAGCGAGTAAAGACCGTGTTCGATGTTGTGCTCTATTATTTACTCCAACGTCGCAGACAGCAACCGCGGATAAAAATCCAAATCCTGCTTGCAGTGCAGCTTTGGGCGCTTTCCAAGCATCATTCACTACGGTTGCCCCGATCCGGCTTGAATTGATAGTACTATGTAGTACGTTGTTGAAAATGGCACTGAACGAAGTCAATAAATTTAAGTATATTGCTGCGCTGCGCGGCCCCCCTCTGACAGTTGCCCCTCCCGCTGTCCCCTCCTTGTCCCTGCGTACGTTTACCCTGTATACCCCTAACTTCCATAAATAATTTTTCACAAAACTTTTTCCCAAACCAAATTAAACCCTTAATTTATTTATTTTTTAGTGTTTTTTTTTTTCAATTTAACCCCTTTTTTTTTTTTTCAGCTCATTTTTTTTCAGTAAACCCCCTTTTTTTAATGTAATTTTATTTATTTTTTAATCAGTTTTGTTTATTATTTTTATTAATTTTATAATTTATTTTTTAGTTTTTTTTAAATTAACCTTTTTTCAGCTCATTTTTTTATTCCCAGTTACCACTCTTTTTGTATGAATTTTATTTCGTGTATTTTATTAGTTTTTTTAATTTTTTAATTAATTTTTATTTTTTAAATTTTTTATTAATTTTTTCTTTCAATAACCCATTGTTTTGCAGCTCAATTTGTTTAAGTTAACCCCTTTTTTTAATGTAAGTTTATTTCGTTATTTTATTATTTTTAGTTATTTTTTACTATTTTTGTTTACTTATTTTTCTATCATTTTTTTAAATTTTTTGACACATTTAGACCTTCCCCTCCCTTAAATTAAATTACCCTCAAACTCTTGATACATGTTAGACTCCCATCTCTTTTTTAAATTGGCCTTGAATTGGTTGTCCCCCCAACCCTTGACACATGTTAGAACATCCGCCTCTCTTTAAATTGCCCCCCAACCCTTGACACATTCAGACACATTTTCATCCTTTAATTAACCACCTACCTACCCCTTCAAATCCTTGACATGTCCGAATCTCTACCTCCCGTTAAATTATTCTCTCCGCCAACCCTTGCACATTTCAGAACTCTCCCTTCCTTTCAATTATTCCCCTCAACCCTTGACAAAATGATTATAAAAATGACCTTCTCTTTTATATTGACTTTTGCGGGTACTTTTATAATTTGTAGAATATAAAAAACGGCCGGGTAGAAATCAAAACTTTTTTTGTGTATTATTGTCGTACTCTTCCTTGAACATATGGCTAAATAAATATTTTTATCGCATTTTTTTATATTTTTTTTCCTTTTTATAATAAATGACTCTAAAATATACAATTAAAAAATAACAAAATGAATTATAATATAAAACATAATTATAAAAAAATTATAAAAATAATTAAAACAAAAAAAAACGAAAACAAATACCCAATTCAAAAAATAATAAAGACTGAGAAAATAAACAACAAAATGAGAGTGAGAACACTGTCCTACTGGGACAGAGAAGGAAAGGGAGAAAAAGAGGGGCCATAATTGTTTTTTTGGGTGTGGGCCGGGGGCGTGGTGGGTGGGGCGGGGGGGGGGGGGGGGGGGGGGGGGGGGGGTGTGGGGGGGTAGGGGGGGATTTTGGGGTAGTAGGGTTGGGCGCGTAGCAGCTGCTCCTAAATAATTATAATGGAGCGTGTGAATAGCTCAGGTCGAACTGTTCTTTCCTATCAATGACAGCAGTTTCAGTACTAATGGTTGGGATTTATTCAGTCATTAACAACTTATAATTGCTGTTATTATAGTAGTCATAAAATACCCTATTAATGGGGTGTTTATAGTTGAAGGTTTCATTATTTAAAAAGTCACTGTTTTATCTACATCGGAAGGAAGGTAGTATACCTATCAATGTTTTGAATGAAAATTTAAGTGCTTAGTTTGCACTATGAGGTTGGGCCCTTAGGGCACATAAGTTTTGAGGATGAGGGAGTTATGAATCAAGTGGGCTTGATCCATGTAGACCTATATTTTTCACACCCATATTATCTGAAAATATATTTTCTTTAAAAAAATTATCTGGTTAATTACAGATTAACTCTTAAAATGTCTTCCAGTTTAATACCACCCATGTTTTTCCATGAATCAGAATATTTTTTTTTCTGAAATTGTTAACCTAGACCCATAATAATTTTTTTATTCTGAAACTGTTAACCCAGATTGTTGGTTAAAGTTTGAAATGAAAACTGAAAAATCAAAATCTTTCAGTTTTGATTTCAGAATTGACAGCAACGTTTTTATGTTCTGATTATTGAGGGGCTTTCTAGAGTCCTTTTGTTCAGTTGTCAGCCTATATAAGACATCTCCTACATCTTATAAGAAGACTGTCCTCTCAACCGATTCATGACATAGAAAAAGAGAATGTTGTAAGAAAGACTGACTCTTTTTTTTCATTCTTCATCAAGTCTCCTTCCGTGAGATAGGAGACCTTACAATCCGAGTTACCGCTTGAAGTGCTACTTCTAGTAGGTGTCCAATTTTTTTTAAAAAAAAATTTACAAAAAAATTTCGATATTGTTTTCTAGGATCAATATTCATTGAATTTTTTACTTTTTTTCTAATATGATGCATGATTTCTTTTGTAATATCATAATTTTTGTTTACTGTGTATATTACATGATTATTATTCATGATTAAATGAAATCTGATGATTTGTCACTCTATTTCTCATTATTGCCATTAGGAACTTATAAGGGCATGACTCGATTTTTTCTAAAAAGGCACAGTGCAATTGATTTTTTCTTCTAATTTTAATTATTTTAGAATCATCATGTGAGTGGCCACTTCTGGTAAGCGAAAATCCTTTTTATCCTGGGAACTAAATGTCATCCACCGTTAACAACTAATATAGGACATTTTGGTTTAAAGCCATTGGATTTTATTCTAGGCCTTCATTTTTTTCTGATATATAGTTTTATGTATATTGTTAGCTAGAATGCAAATATGAGAGGGTGAAACAAATTTTGTTAGGATTAATTACAATTAAAATTCTTATTAAAAATTATGCTACCAATGCAGGCACTCTTAATTTAAATAATATATAAGTATTAAATGAGAGATATAAAAAGTGCAAACAATTTAATAGTAGTTCTGTATCTCGACCTAAACGTCCACTCTCCAAGGTTTCTCATTGGAATTTTACTATCTTCACAGCTTAGGGTACTTGAAACTTTTATAATCACTAGAACACTTCTAGTCGTTAAGAGAATCAACCTCTTAGAATTTTTACAATCAACTTATAGTGATCATTTTAAGAGTGGTAAAGTGAAGTAACTGAAGCTCACCAACTCTAGATCAATGATGATACAAAAAGCCTTTTTATTTAAAATGACTTACTCTCTTTGATTCTTGACAAATTAATCTCACAATAAATGATCAATATTAAAGTTTGAATACAAGTAAGATATGATTTTATGGTACTTCATATGCTTCCCAATCCCAATGGTGGGCTTTTATAGCCTACAAGTTTGAATAGAGGCGTTGCAATATTATGATTTTTGAACTCGTCGTTCTGATTGAATCTCACACTGTTGGATCTTGATTTGGACTGCATGATCAACTGTTCAAATTTCGAATCGACAACTTTCGGTAGACCGATACTTTCCCTACTTCGGTTGAGGTTGCATTGAAGTTCCGACACCACTCTTTTTTGTTTTCTAAAAGCTTTGTTGACTTTCGGTAGAGATTTATAACTTTCGATGCGACCAAATATCAACTACTTCAGTCGACATTGCTCTACTTTTTCAGTGAGCTCTCCAAATTCTTCAAAATTTTAGCTCTTTGACAGATTTTGGTTGACTTGAATCTCAATCTCAACTTCCGTCGAGACTTTTCGATCAGTTTACTGATTTTTTCGAAAGAGCCCTGTTTGTTCCTCTGTTTCTACTTTAGTTGTGTTTTATGTAACTTCGGTGACCAATGTTGGACTTTTGTTGTGGTTGCACTATTATATTCTAGTGAGCAATTAATTCCTCGATTTGGCTTCGGCTGTGCTTTTATCAGCCTTTGAGTGGTCCAGTGCGAACAATGTGACAATAGCAGCTTTAACAACACTATTTCTTCTTTAGGCAACCCCAAGCCGTTAACTATCCAATTTGAGTTTAATTACTGGGTTGACTCTTCTAGAATTCTAACACTTTTAATGTGAATATTTACAATTGATATATCTTGTCGAAAAATTAGGATATCATTTTAATTCATTTGTAGACATAACTTTAAGATCACTATTATTTTTTTTTAAGATATGAAGTTAGTTACAATGAATCTTTCACATTCTAAGTTGTTTATCATCTATGCATGCACGATTATCTTAAAATAAACTTCTTTTTGGTATTTTTGAGTTTGACATATGTAAATTTCATTTTTCATTTCCTTAATAATACGATTTTCATCAAAAGTTTAACTAAACTTGTGTCAACAAATTTAAGCATCCAAATTAAATATGCCGTTTATACAATATATAATTTTTTTTTAGTTTTTATTATTCTGATTATGTATTTTCAACTGTTATTTAAATTTTACAATTCATATATATCTATCAATTTTTTTTGTAATTTGTTTTCGATAATATAAATAACATGAGTGATAGAGAAACATCAGGGATAATTGATTAAAAAAAATGACTTCTTAGTTTTTGCATGCCTTTTTACTTCAACCAAGGCACCGTCAAATCTGACATCAAATCTAAATAGGCACTTAGAGGTTTACTTGAAAAACAACTGTTGATTAAGTATAGAAGTCCTATTTTCACACACTACTTTAGAAGAGAAGGTGAAAAATTAAAACAGCTTTCACCGTATTATAAGGCAGGAAAAAAGGGTAGTAACGTTGTCATATTTAGCAATTAAGTTAAGAAGTCAAAGTCTTATTTGCATACACTAATTTCAGAGAAACAAATGAGAACAAACGTCTAATTGCATTGTGTCTGCCAATTTCAGCAAAGTGTCGGTAATCTTTGACTTTGATTAATATTGTCAGTCTTATTTTTCATACAGAATTTAAGAAAAAACTGTGACCCGGTTTGAACACTTTTTTAAGTATGATAATCATATAAAAACTATAATAAAAATTGCATTTCCGACATTTAAGCAAGAATTAGAAACTTTGACTTGGAAAGCAAATCTGATTAATTGTCCAGATCTTATTTTTAGACACTAATTGTAGAAAAAATAGTGAAACAACGGTCAAGCACCGTTTAAACGTATCAAACAAAATCGACATCACAAGTGTGAAACTTCAATAAAAATTGCATCTCTGGCCATTGTGAAGCAACATATGTATATTAAATTTGACCTTGGGAAACAAATGTTGATTAATTATACATCCAAATCTAATTTCATACACTAATTTTAGGAATGAAAAAAGAACATTAAACACGGTCCAACACCTTTGATAATGTATGATAACACCTTTAATAATGTAGATAACATCAAGAAAAAGATACGCCATTTAATTAAAAATTATCTGCTTTGACCAAGAAAACAAATGTTGTTGGGTTGTCAGTTTATTTTCAATAAAGTTGACTATTCCGCGTAAAGAGAATGATGGAGGGAAGAACTTGTTCCTTGTGTATTATTATAGTCCCAAAGTGTATTATTATACATCCATATTTGGGGTAGCTGAAGCATATGGATATACAAAATTAAATGCGTATGAAAAATAAATAGAGATAGGAGAGATAAGAGTTTTTTTTTTAATTATATTAAACAAAATTATTAAAGTCTGTTGAAAACATCAAAATAGTATATTTTTTTTTAATTAAAACCAGTCTTTTGAGTTGTTTTTGAGTGGTTACGTAGAAGTTGTTAAAAATACTCTGACATAATTTTCATGATGACAGATAAAGCGATGCTATAGACAGAATAGTGCTAGCAATTGTGTATTTCAAAATAAATACAATATAGGAAAAAGTACAAATAAATATAATAGCTTTTTTGTGCAAGATTCATTAAGTTCTACAAATTTCTCATTTGGACAATCAAGTTTCTATTAAAATAATTTTTGGTACAACATTTCAATTAATAAATAGCATATACTATTCCAATTTGCCCTTTGCATCAAAACATAATTACACTTTTTATATCTAATTTTAATCCGATAAAATTCATGTTTTTTTTTCCAATTAAATGTATTTTTCATTTTTAAGATAAATATCTATTCTTATTTTACCTTATCTAAATATGTTTTTAAGCTAATACTCATTGTTTTACTTATGAATCTATCATTTGTAAATATTTGTTCTATTTTTATCATATTTTGAATTGGGGTGGACATTAATTACATAATTTGCATAATGCTTATAAACAATTTAGTTAACTAAGTTTAAAATTGGTGTTTGTATAAGCCATACTGCTTTGTTAACAATAATAGAAAATTAAATTTGCTTAAATTTTTACATCAAAATATGGTTTAAAGTAATTAGATTTGGTTTATAATCGAGTGAAATTCACATTTTATTTGAAAAGGGGTAAACTTAAAATAAAATGCACATTTAATTATTGTGCAACTTGAACTTCGTTTGTACCAAATTTTTCTAAAATAGAACATAATTGCTCAATTAAACTTGGATAAAAATCCACTGGGACTCTGCACAAAAGGTATACGTATAAGTCTTTTTTCTAAAATATACAACAACTCTATGAGCAAGATAGATAGAGATAAGATAATCTTCTTTTCGTCATTAATTTGTTTGTCCATTTGGAGAATTAAAATTTTTTTAAAGAAGAAAATAGAGAGCTCCTTTTAAAATTTTCAATATCTAAGATTACTTTCAACAATTAAAATTGCCTAAAAAGTAAAAGTGAATGTGTCATCATTAATTCAAAAATGAAGGGCAAAAATCGAATTTTACAATTTTGTAGTATTGATTTTTAGAATTGGACAATATTTTGGGATATTAAAAGTAATAGTAGACACTAAGTTGGGACAGAGGAGACACGTTTATCATGGAAA
>VIGQ01000050.1:0-12500 GCA_009663005.1 Actinidia chinensis
ACCGAAAGGTGTAAGTTCTCCACTAATGCTCCGTAAAGGCAAAATGAGATGCTTGCAACAGAGTTCAGCTATAAGTTCAAGCTAACCCCGAGTGAGAAGTTTTGGGATAACCTAAGTCAATCCTCTAGCAGACCTTCGAGATCTCATGACATGGTAGATATAGTAGATTGGAGGATGGAATTAGGTAGGAAAACGAGAGAAAGCAAGTATGGGGGATCATAAAGATTGGGTGAGGCGGGGAATCAACGTGGTTTTCAAGGAAAATCCACAGTGGAAATGTGCCTTCCACGAGGAAAAGGGGCACATAACAGAGAACTACAGAGCCTTAAAGACTTTCTTGGATTAGGCTAGGCACCCTATAAAAGAGTTCGTTGATCAAGAAAAAAACTAGGCAAAGGAAGCCGATGTCATACCTAACCCCAAATTTGACCAAGATAGGGAAGAAATTGACGCCACCTTGGAGGGAGACCTCCCCCTCTAGACTATTCACATGATTTGGGGACCAAACGACCCTGATCTTAAAACTAGGATCCGAGGAGAGATCCGCATCATAAGTTATTTGCACAAGTTACTTTCGATCAAAAACCAACGGACAAATAAGCCAAAGTAGGGCTTGTCTGAGTCAGGATGCATCACATTCACTAAGGCAAATTTTGAGCAGTCCAACAACCCCCACAGTGATTCTTTGGTCATCCAACTATAGGTTCATAACAATGACGTAAAGCGAATCTTGGTGGACACTATTCATTTAAACAACTAAACTATTCAAGGCTTATTTAAAGCCAGCTTGAGCTCCTTTGTTCATGCTCAAGCTCACTGGCCCTTAGGAACCATAACATTCAAAGTCTGAGTTGGTTCCCAAAGCTTGGGACTGAGTTTGTAGTTATTGATGTTCCCTCCCTCTATAATGCAATCAATGGTAGAGATTGGTTACACGGGATAAAAGGAGTTGCCTCCACACTGCATCAGGTAATCAAATTTGCTACCCCTCGGGGTGATAAAACTCTTGGCGGATCCCAAGTGGCAGACAAATAGTGATACCTTACCACAATTAGCATTAAGGCAACCATAAAAGTAGTGCAACTGATGGAAGAGGGAAGAGAGGTCCTAAAAGATGTTGACAGGACCCCTAAGGCCAAAGATGTGGAAGACCTTATTCACTATGAACTCGATGAGTCAAACTCGAATTGCTACTTCTTCATTGGTTTAGACTTGAAGGAGAGGGAGAGAATCAAGCTTATTGAGTTCCTAAAATTGAACATTGAGGTCTTCTCATGGACTCCATATGAGATACTAGGGATTGACCCATGATGAAGGCAAGTGCAATCACATAGGTTCTTTACCCGAGTAGGCGTCCAACACAGTCATAGTAAAGAAAAAGATGGTAAATGGACAATGTGTGTCGATTTCATAAGTCTCAATTGAAATTATCCGAATGACTACTTTCCCTTGTCAAAGATTGACTAGTGGTGGATTTAACATCAGCCACGCCCAGATAAGTTCCTAAATGCTTACCGAGCCTACACCAAATAGTTATGCACAGATCGAGAAAAAGACTGTCTTTATCACCCCCGCGTCGTAGTTTACTACAAGGCCATGCCCTTGGGCTAAAAAATACTGGCACCACTTATCAAAGAATGATCACCAAGATGTTCAAGCATCAGATGGGTAAAAAACATGGATGCTTACATCGGCGACATGGTGGTCAAGAGCAAAAAGAGCCAGACCATTTGAAAGACCTCGTTGAGGTGTTCAAGATATTGAAAGAGCATAAGCTGAGGCTAAATGCAGCTAAGTGTGCCTTTGGAGTAAGCTCCAATAAATTCTTGCAGCACTAGTCACTCACAGGGATCGGACAAATCTGAAGCAGATTGTGAAAATAAATGCCTTGTAAACCCAAGAATGCGAAGGATGTGTAAAAACTAACGAATGGCGGTAACATTAATCGATTCATTAGTAAGTCTTTCAATAAATGTCGTTCATTTTTTCACTCCTTCGCAAAAATACAAAATATTTATGGAATGAAGAGTGCGAACTTGCAGTAGCCATTCAATAGTACTTAAAAAACCACTACTTCTCTCCACTCTAAATGACAGAAGCACTACCATCTCTTAACTGTCTTTGAAACCGTTGTAATTGGTGTTGCTAAGGGAGGTAGATGGAGAGTAGCGTTTGATCTACTTTTATTCGGAGATGTTTACAAATTACCAAACCGAGGTACTGCCATGAACAACACTGATATGGCCTTGGTTTTATTATTTCGATGCGAATCGTCATTATTTTTGCTCAATAGTAGTGTACACTAAGTTTTTGCTCAAGAATATTTAATGAAAGCAGACTGTCCAGACAACTATCCAATGGGTTGTCGAGCTCAAACAGTTCTACATAAAAATTTTTCCCAGAGCAGCAATCAAAGGCCAAGTCTTGGCTTATTTTGTTGCAGAGTTTCTCACCCCGAACTGCAAGTCCAAAATGGGCTATCCAATTTGCCAGCAGGTATGAGAGAGATCAACAGAAATATCGATTATGACTGAGCCAGTACCTAAGGATCCCGAGATTCGCAAGGAAACACCTCAGGTTGTAAAAACCTCCCGGCCAAAATATCACTGAGGGTCCTAAGGTTCATAAGAAAAACACCTCAGATCGATTATTACACACCTAAAAAATGTACGTTGATGGAGCGTAAATAGCCTAAGTGCAGGAGTTGGCGTTGTATTAAAAAGTCTCGAAAGGGCAATTTTGGAGCATTGCCTTTCGGCTGAATTTTTTCATAACTAATAACAAAGCTGAGTACAAAGCCTTTATTGCAGACTTCGGTTTGCTAGTAAACAATGTTTCACAAGCTCCACATATTCTGCAATACAGAGGTGGCGATGTCACGCCTTGTAACCCAGCCTATGTGAATCGAGGGCACGTGACCTGCCGGCAACTAGCTACCAAAGGCCCACGTATATTAAACCGGTTGAACACCTGTGCATTATCATTTATAATGATGCATAATTGTGGAATGTCATAATATTGTAAGATAGAAAATATGGATTACATACAGAGTTATGCCTAAGTTTTTATTTCTTTTATGCATAACATGGCCAACTTGAAGCTACGACGATGGTATTATAACATCGCTACAAAATATAGGGTCTAGCCATACAAATTAACATAAGGCCCTTGGGCCTCAAAATAAAAGTCTGTACTGTCACTTCCTTTTAGAGCTCCTTGGATTGACTTTTTGAAAAATTCTTTTTTGAAAACTTAAGCTATACGCTTAGTGAATAACAATAATATATGAACATGAAAATACCATGGATTAGCATGAGTGCAATCATTATCATAGCATAGACATCATATTTGAAACATCATTAGCTTTGAACCATAATACAATATAAACGGTTAAACATTTGACATTAATCATATAAACATAGCATAGCCTTTTAAAATTGAAAATCTTTTATAACTGTAAATATGTAAGTACAAAAGATGCAACCACTCGGCATAACCGTAGTAACCTTTTAGGGCATGCAACTGTAGTAACCATATAGGTCACGCATGGGCTCTTTAGGCCAGAGATGTCTCCCACCATAGATAGTTTATTTTCACGTCTCCTATAGTAGGACTATCGAGCTAGATTAAGATCTTGCTACTAGAAGACCCCGAGTTGGCACTATGCATCGAAAATCCTTTACTTCTCATGTACAAGCATCCATCATGGGTTTTCAATTCATAATATACTAGAATTAGCATGCATTTAAAAGACATGATTTTTATAATGAAACATATTCATTTAGCATTAAAATATATGGAAAATATTGTATGTAAAGTGGTTCGCATTGAAAGCATTTTGAAAATATATAGATTTTGTTCATAGAATCATGTTACTCACCTCGATTCCGTGAATAGGTGTTAAGCAATGTGTTCCTACATGTAAATGACATAATGTATGGAAACTATCAATATTACACTCAAATAATACAAGAATAAAAGAATCAAAACTAATATGGAACTCCCGACTCGACCCAAGGTAACACTTCTCTAGGATAAGCTACGCCTTAGGACAACATCCTTAGTAATAGGTCTGAGGGTCCCAAGCTGACTATTCATCAAAACTACCTCTCTCTCTTGATGGAAGAATAAGACAATTCTCTAGGTCAAGACCTCACGAAAATTGACCTAAAGTCTCCAAATAGGTAGGTTAAGGAGTTAAAACATATTCGAAAAAATTAAAATGTCCTAAAGGAAGAAACAAAAGCCCAAAATAGTCAAAAAAATTGGGATGGCATTTGAACAGTAGAATATGGCATTCTAACGCTAGGCCATGACCGTTCGAATGCTAAATCGACAGTTTGAACGCCAAGCGTACATAGCAGCAAAAATGGACACTAAAACTCACCCAAAACTTCTCCAAACACTAGTAATTGCTCGTGCCTCGGATACTATGCAAAAAAATAATCTCTTAAACATACTCGTTAAAGTTTTCCCACATCTTATAAGCGTCAATTTTTTGAACATCAGATTTGTATTAACATAACTAACTCAAACAATCAAGGAAGAGTATTCATATGATCCGATCTTATCACACTTTCAGTTATCAAATGGCAAATTATCAGTAAGCAAACTATCAGCCTAACTATAATTTCAGTTGTAGTCATAATTTTACTCCTTATATTCCAGTTGTTCTTCCACAGACACTACGCAAAAAAAAAAAAATGGAAGAAAATAAAAAACAATCATTTTACACTGATTAAAAGATTTACAAATAAAAATCTTCAAAAATTGTCAAAAAATTCTATTTTGGGATAATTTATAGCTGCACCACACTTATTTTTTCATTCGGCCAAATGTCAAAAATTCTTTGTAATAATAAATCTAATAGAAATTTGCACTTTACCTCTTTACAATTAAAACTCTCTATCTTTGTTAAAAGATAAAGTTAATTTATTCATACTTTGTTTTATTCACACTCCCACACTCCCTGTAAAAAGAAGACTGTGTACTTGATTTAGATAAGTAAATTACTCAGCCATGCCTGAGGATATTAAAGTTTTAGCTCTGTTACTCAAAAGCTATGTAAAAGTCAACCATAGAGGATATTTACCATTTAATTGTTATTTTATATATTTTTTGGTTCTTTTGATGAGAGAAATTTCCAAACAATAAATTTTTTGTCTATTTGTTTTTTTTAAAAAAAAACTTAGTGAAACAAAAAAAAATCCATTTTCATTCAAAAATAAGCTATTTTTATTCTATAGTAAGCTTATTTTCAAGTTGATCACAATTTTTATACTTTTAGATTTTTTTCGTCAAATAACTAAAAAAATATAAAATTATGATAAGTCAAAAATAACACAAAGAAGGACTTGATTTTAAATCCAATATATAAGTTTGTCAAGTTCCCAAATACATAAATATCCCTTAGAAGAACAGAGCTCAATTTTGGAAGCACATCCGAGACTGCGAGGAAGCACAGGGCATTCAACAATGGTGAGGGTAGAAGTGTCAACATATTGGTAAAATCTGAAAAAGCTGGTTGCTGCCCTATGAATCCACATTGCACTCTATCCATGGGCAATGCCCACTTGCATCTCTAATGGATTCCTTTATGCCTCCCAAACAATGGCATGCACCGACATATTGGTGGGAATGAAATTTTGGCCTCCCAATTTTGATGAACTTTTGCTGTCAAGAAACAGAGGGAAAAAAATTATTGCTAAAAGATTGCTATGAGTATGGAGAATGCTATGAAACAGAGGAGTACTAAAGGATAATGTTTGGGGCCCTTGTATGGATTATTTAGCCTAGAGTGGGGAAGATACGGGTATCTTGCTCTAATGAAATGCTTGAGCACCCCAAAGTTACCAGTAAAAAACTAACAAATTAAATGAATCGCCAAAAATCATGCTAGGTTTTACTTTACATAAACGCACAAATAACTTTGTTTAGAAGTAAGATAGTTGAGATTTATCGTTCAGTCTTCGAATAAGAGAGCTCTTGTTTGAGTAGCCCAATCCTTAGAAATGCTGTAGCAGCCTTGATTGCAAAGGTGTGGGTATAGGGGTTAGTAGAGCTATTAAAACTTTGTTAATCATTGATCTTCTCATTTTCAACTTGGTTTTGGTTATTAAGTACTTTTGGTTAAAGTAGAGTCTAAGCCTGACAATATGCAGTGTTGACAACAAACAGACGGATGTATTGTGTCTTATGAACACTTGTCTGATTGTTGAATTTACGTATTAGATTTTGAATTGTATTGCGCAACTTAAACGATACATTTGGGTGGTGTTAGTGACATATCTGTTGCCTTCCTCAAGGCTTTGTTTGGATCATGGAATTGTCTAGGTATTTATGGTTGGCAAGGAAAAAATGAAGGAAAATATGAGAAGCTAATGAAGTAAAAATGCTAATATTTTCCTCTAATATTTTCCCTACGATTTTCCTGTTCCTGATAAATCCCTTCACAAATCCGTGACGCATTCTCTGTTGGTGCATTTTGTATCAACATTGTTAGTGGAAAAACACTTTTTTCAAACAATTTTTTGATTCCTGTTGTTTGAGTAGCCCCTCCTCAGAAATATTTAGTTTTGTCTAAAGGGCATTGCAAAAGTTTTCGCTAATGAGTCCACTCGTGCATTAACTAAAACAAACCAATTTTTTCTCTCAGGCATTAACTCAAACAGTTTGTGTGCAATCTGGCCATGCCCACGGTGTTCTGAACAACCATTGTTTTGAAAAAACAATTATCAATGAACACCGATCCAGAAATAAATCGTCCAAATTTATGAATTACAAATGATATCTCTGGGTAAATTCGGATTCACCCGATTCTAAAAAACCAAAATAAAAGGAAAAAAAGTTAAACAAATAAAACAAAATATTCAGGTCATGAATATGATATAA
The DNA here is from genome assembly GCA_009663005.1 of Actinidia chinensis. Lineage (NCBI taxonomy): Eukaryota > Viridiplantae > Streptophyta > Magnoliopsida > Ericales > Actinidiaceae > Actinidia > Actinidia chinensis. The sequence goes on from VIGQ01000050.1 coordinate 6,892, forward strand.
TAGAGAGAGAGAGAGTACATGAAAATGAAGAAGGCACTAGCAGGTCTCTTTCGGCTTGTTAGGATTGTTAGCAAGCTTCCCCTTCTTGTTTCCAGCTTTCTCACTCCCAGCACCTCTCTTCTTCACCGAGAGCCTAACAACAAAGGATGAACAACAATCGATCTTAATCATCGAGTAAAACAACACAACCATCCAACATATCTCAGATCTAAATGCCAAAACATTGGCAGATCCTTAAAAAAAAACTGAGCTCATACACGTACTTGGTCTCGGCCCTCGATTTTCCTCCTTTCATGGCAAAACTGCGAAGAAAATAGCGAGAATTAGTCAGAATCAGGGGGAAAATGACTTCACTCGAACTGAGTCGGTGAGTCGAGTTACCTAAGGGTTAGGATTTGGAGAAGACTCAGTTAGTGAGAGACTCTTCGCTTGTGAGTTATGAGATGAGATATGGACTGTAAGACGGCGACGACAGAAGAAGAGAGAGCGACCGATCACCGACTTACAATGACAGGCTGAGGCAAGAGGGAAGGATTGTGGGTGGGTTGGGGGAGAGGTTTTTAGAAGCTGAGAGGAGAGAGATTTAGCGTGTGAGAGAGATGTGGCGTGTAAGTGAGAGAGAGAGAGGACAAAGAGTGGCGTGTGATAAGAGAGAAGGAAAAGTATTTTTTTGGGTGTTTTTCATTGAATCCATCTTGACCGTTGCTTAAGCAAATTAATCTCAGCCGTTTGCTTAAGAGTGATGTTTGGGGCGGAAAAAAATAATTTGAGGTGAATCTGAGCCGTTAGATCAAATCAATTGATTTCAGTCGTAGATAGCGAGAATAAAATTCAAACTAAGTCCCTGATTATAATATAGATGACAACCCTTCCACTCTTCAAATGGTCTAAAAATGACCTTTATAGGGTGACAATAACTCAAATGAAGAAGAAAGAATTATTAAAACAAAAAGGGATCTTAAATTGAAATTTAAATCCTAAAATGGGATATTTTGGGGGGTTTCAAACCATACTCCAATCTACAATATGAGCTTACAAGATCTCTAATCCACCCATTGGGACTCAAAAGGGTCTCTAACACTACTATATACACATATACATACCTAAACATACAAGGGTTTAAAGTTTTCACCTCTTCCCAAGCTCTTCAAGCTTCAATAAGGGTTCCTCTTAGCGAGGTTGAGGCTCTCCAAGCCGCTCTCTCTCTCCTCTTCTTTTTCCTCACTTCTTCTTCTCTCTCTCTTTCTACATTAGTGTGTGTGTGTATACTGTATTAAACTGAGATACACTGGGAAATAATCCCATGTTGCCATCCTCTATTGTTGATCCTTTCTTTTTTCTTTTTAAAAAGGTTGACCGTTCGAACGCTCCATTGAGCTGATCGAAGGGTTATAAGAGACAAATTTTTTATTTGTTTTGCCGGCCATTTGAACGCAAATTCGAACGCATGAGAAGTTGAAAAGTGTCACAGGATTGAGTAGGGGCTCTCCAAATGGCTCGAGGCCCGAAGCCCACCTGGAGCCGCCCGCAAAGCTCGAAGCCAAAAAATGGCCCGGCCCGGCCTGGCCCGAAGAACGGGATGGGCCCGGGCTTAGGGTTTGAAGCCCGAAGCCTGAGCCCGAAAAAGCCCAAAAGCCGGCCAGAAAAAGCCAGGCCAGAAAAAGCTTGAAGCCCAGCCCGACAAGCGCCGAAGTCCGAGCCGAAAAAAGCACGAAGCCCGAGCCCAAAAAAGCCCATATCTTTTTCCTAATGAACACGAAAGAATTAAATAGGTGGTTAGAAGACGTAAGAAAAACCTTATTGATTTATATGAATATTTAAAAATTTAGTAGGGAAATCGTCCCACATGACCACTCAGCGGTAAGTCTTCTACTTATTCTTATAGTTTTGGAGTATTATATATATTAAAACTAGAAGGTTACAAATGCGACATCTTCTTCTACTCATTCGCTTGATTTTCTGAATTGCCCAGCGCTATCTTTGCTCATCCCCCTATCAATGTTTGATGAAAGAATTGAAACTCAGTTTAAATTTTGAGCGGTGGAAACAACAAGAGCCGAGATATTCTGTTTCTTTTCCATCATGGCCCGCTGATATATATCTGTTCATGTTTCAAATGTTAGTATCAGAATCGGCTTCAGTAAAGTGGTCGCATTAATTTCTCCATCTCGAGCAAGTTTAAATCCTGAATCACTAGAACTATTTAATTGCCAAAAAGATTGGGAACTAGCTGATAAAAGACAGCAAGAAACATGCCTGCATGGCCGAACTTGAAGAACAAATGCAAGAATTGAATTATCGAAGCCAACATGGATTGATAGCCGAACCACTATCTAGTGATGAAGAATAGATAGTTTACAAATTTTTTAATATTGTAATTTTTAAAATTTTATATTTCATGTAAACTACTTGGGTAAGAGCAAATGAATTGACACATTTGTGGCTGCAACCCTAGTTGGGATGCACAAATTGTGTAGTGATGCAATCCTCTACTAACTATGTAGTTGTTTAAATATTTTTATTAATCAAATAATTTTTTTAATTTGCTCACACTGATCCACTTTAAAATATATATGTTTATCAATGTATACTTTAAATATAAATTATAAACTATATAGATGTAAACTTTTAAACAAATACGAGGTCACTTAGGCTTCATTTAGGCCCGAAAAGTTCGAAGCCAGCCCGAAAAGTCCAAAGCCCGAAAAAGCCCGAAAAAACCCGAAGCCCGAAAAGCCCTAAGCCCCCCAATGATTAGTCCTGTAAATGAGCAAAACATGAAACACGACTTGCTTAAGTTCACAATCGATGAAGTGCACAGTAGGAAGACAACCAATTCATCCCTGCAGTATACGTCAAACCATCATCTCCTAAAGGTATAAAATTACATACATGGGACATTATTACATGAATCTCACATGGATTGTACACTTACTCTGTCGCATACCTGGAATCCCTGAAGGGCAATGATACTGATAATTCATATTCAAGAGGTACTGAATAGGTTTCACATATGCCTCAAAAGAATATTATACAAATGAATGCGTAAACCTGAATCCAATAAGAACGTTGCAGGTTGACCACAGATGGGGAGTATAACCTACACAACTGAATTTATAACTGGGGTATTTTCCTCCTGGTATAGGGCAAAAGCTCGACCTTGTCGCATTTGATTATTCGCTCCTTTCAGCTGGAGGTTGCCTATACTGAGGCTGATGCCGATGTTCCAGTTCCTTGTATTCTATTCCTTGTTGGGGCAAATCTTTAATCTAAAATCTAGTGTCCTTTCTGACAACACCATAGCATGCATCCTGTTCTCATGCGACACTCACCCTAATATTTTTTCTGACATGTTGGGCATGTCGGCAGCTCATTTGGACCCACTGCTTCCTAGACTTAACAACATTCCTTTGTTGGGTTGATAATTCTCACTCGATGATCCTGAATTTTGGTCGTTTTGAACTTTTGTTCCTTTGGCTCATGTTTTCTCCATCCTTGTTTTTTATTTCCTCCTCAAATTGAGACATCTTATTCAATATCCCTCACATTAGAGCTGCAGAAGAACTCCTGAATTAGTGGATAACCATAATATATCTACCCTTTTTCCTGATGTTCCATCGTATCTACTCAACCTTCTCGCCTTGCGAGATTCCGTCGTACATTATGTGAGGGGCATAACGTGACAATTCTATAAACTTGGTATTGTATTCCTACTAACGCGTGTTCCCTATTTTTCAAAATTTAGAATTCTTGAATTTCTGATCTTCATTGAACCATTTGTGAGGGAAAATACTCTTCATTGAATACTTCCAAAAATCTAGGAGGCATAGCCCAACGGCTCCAATGGTTTCTTATGTTTCTTCTTTCTTCATGCCACCAAATCAATGAAAGCTCCTCGAAAATGAACATTTCATAAACCAACCACTTCTATTTGTCGTGCAAGGTAGGATATTCTAATACCCCTCTCTATTCCTAAGGGCCAAGACTCTACGTCCATTGGGATCTTTAACTCTTGGAATGTTCTTAATCGTGGTACGTGGCATCGCTCCATCCTCCTGATATGGCATGCCGTTGTTGGCGGTGCTCATCGTGGTTTATTGTTTATTGTGAACATCATGGATCACTTGAACAAGTCCCTCTAAAATCCTCTCTATGCAGTCAACTTGATCGTCCAGATCGTGTGCCCCTCTACGGCCCCGGCCCTCTTTTTTCTAGGATGCATAACGTCTACACATATCAAAAAACCGTATAGACATAGCTCATAAAAACTTAGTGTACATACATCTAGTATAGCATAATCACATAACTTATATCACTAGTCATCCTTAACTTTATCCTAGACTACTCTATCTCATGGTGTCAACCTATAGCTATGGGTCCGTATAACCTATATCTCTGATCCCACCATTGTCCACGGCCCCGCACCCGGCCTATGCGGATTGTGGGCGCGTGATGGCTGACGGCTTTGCCCTCCAAGGCCTACTTATCTTCAACCTGTGGTATATTCATTTGAAATAGGATGCGCCGTAAATAATTTTTCTTTTTTCTTTTGCTAAAACCGTAATTACATTAGAATACTAAAGTGTCACACAACCTGCATACCGTACATGCTAGCTGTCTGAAATTTTGAAACTTTACATCATAAGAATGCCACTTTAATTATACATCATCCATATGACCCAATATAATTACAATGAACATATTGTCTCGTCCATCAGCATAACTATCAGCCATTGGGCTATCAAAACTACGATATACTCAACTTCCTCTATGTTTCTTCTTCATTTTGGCTTCCTCCTGAAAAGGTTTTCGAAATGAAACTAAAAACTTGTGAATAACCTCAAATGCAATGAACGTAAAATATCATAAATATTTACATATCAATACATATATCATCATCTGAATATGTGAACATATAACAATAACTTTCCTTGAAAAACGTACTTTCCCCTAACTTAAACTTGCATAACATGCATCACAGCTTTTGAAATCAATACTAGTATAAAAAATTGTGAACACTCGGTATACATACATGGTGATCTATATAGGTCGGGCGGTGGCTCTTTAGGCCCTGAGATATCCTTAATTGTAGAGTGAAACTTATTTTATGTCCCCACTCCACCATTCGGACGATTGTAAAGTAAACTTATTTAACGTCCCCCACTCTAACCATGCGGACCATTAGTTAGATTAAAGGTCCACCACGGGGGACCCGAGCATCACATGCATTTATACTTTGAACATATTCCATTTGTCATGTAAACAAAACATCCATGGATTTTTATTCATATCATCATACCATAACATATACTTGAAGACAGGAACATTTTATATTATGAACAATCCTTAATGCATTGAAAGTATGGAAACATTGATATACAATAATATGTATTGAAAATATTTCAAAAATACGTAATGTTTTGTTCATGCATCGTGTTACTCACCTGAATTCTCTTGGCTATACTCTAGACAGCGCGTTCCTACACAATCAAAGGCATAGTATCGTTCATCATTACTATGATTAATCAATAGATAAGAAAAACTGAAACTATAGAAACTTTTCATTCTACCCAAGGCATATCCTTTAACCTTCTTTCTACACTAGAATA
>VIGQ01000050.1:17500-25000 GCA_009663005.1 Actinidia chinensis
AACGTGTAAATATCATGGATTAGCCTGAGTGCAATTATTATTCATCGAATAGAACATCGCATTGGTAACATCATTAGCCTTTAAATCGTTAATAATAGCGTTAAGAGCTTAAAAATGTTAAGAGCTTAAAAGAACACCATAGGATCGGGGCTTCCATGAAAAGTTAGAGCTTAGAAAAATGGTTGATTGAAATTTTATGTAATGGTGGTACGGCCCACTACTTTTACTCTTTACCACTGGTTACTGCTAGTTGCACGGTACTGCGGTTGGTTCTAGTGCATTGGCGATGTTGCTATGAGTATCCTGGACCAATAGCGTTAAACATTTGACATTAATCATGTAAAAATGCAAGCCTTTTTTAAAAATGAAAAACCTTTTATAACTGGAATATGTAAGTACAAAGCGCAACCACTCGGCATAACCTAGTAAGTAACCATATAGGTCACACATGGGCTCTTTAGGCCAGGACGTCTCTAGCCATTATAGTTGTTTCACGTCCCCTACCGTAGGACTATCGAGTTTAGATTAAGGTCTTGTCACAAGAAGACCCGAGTAGTGCTAATGCATCAAAATTCTTTACTTCTATGTAAAAAGCATCCATCCATGGGTTTTTGATTCATAATATTAGTATAGCATGCATTTAAAAGACTGATTTTTATAATGAAACATATTCATTTATGCATTAAAAAACTACATGTGGAAAAATATTGCATGTAAAGTGGTCGTATTGACAGCATTTTAAAAATATAAGATTTTGTTCAAAGCATCATGTCCTCATCTCGATTATCGTGAATAGGTCTTAAACATGTGTTCCTACATGTAAAGAACATAAGTACGAAAATGTCAATTATAAACTCAAAATAATACAAGAATAAAAGAAATAAAAACTAATACGGAACTACCGGACTCGACCCAAGGTACACTCTCTCTAGGATAAGTTACACCCTAGGTCAACATCCCTAGGAATAGGTCCAAGGGTCCCAAGCTGACCATTCATCAAAACACCTCACTCTCATGATGGAAGAATAAGACAATTCTCTAGGTTAAGACCTCATGAAAATGACCTAGATGGGAGTTTCTCAAACCACTTTATCCCGAGGTCAGCTAAGCTCGAGGGATATACCCTATACATTAATTTATCAAGGTGGTTCCAAAGCACCATCATCTATAAAAAATGGCTAATATATGAACTCGAATCAGATTTACCATCGTATATAGTGAATTTGGAGGATTTAAACTTATCTATAGGTTCTATTCCCTTTTTATCGACCGTGATGAGGTTTGGTACCCTAGAAGGATTTGTTCCATCTGCGTAGACCTCGGGGTTCTATCTTTTGACCTCGATGGTCTTGGGTCAACAACTGCTGCTCTCGCGACCAATTTTGCCTGTATATCACTTTCTCCCCAGCTTCGCTTGGCGTATAGAGCATGGCGAAGGTCCACTCTAGAATCAGCTTGACTTGGTAGAACCTTACACTTGTTTGAAGCCACAATTTGACTATCGCCCTAACTTTGTACCTCATCATAATACGATAGAGCTTGCTTGTCCATTGAGCCACCCTGAGGTGAAGCCTCTTGCTTGACCGCCCGCACCTTAGATGACACTTCACTTGCCCTATGGGTCAGTATTTTTTAGGTTATTAGCCATTAAGACCTGCCTCATTTCTTTAATTTTGTCCTGCATATAGATGATCGTATCCCTACAATTTGCATCGCCAAAGGGAGAGACTAACTTGGCTTTTTCTTAGAAGGGCCCACGACTACCCTCTAAGCATCATACAGTAGCTTTGTTCCCCTCTTGCTCGATGTTCTTGGCATGAGAGGCTATTCCTCTTGGGCTTCCTAGACACCATCGAAACCAAGTTTATTGTGTCTAGAGTCAATTTCCCATAGATGACAATAATTGTGTTGTTAAGGGGATGAGAAAAAATTGATTGTAGACAAATATGGTGGCTGACAAGCAGTTGTCGATGGCTGGACATTGTTTGACTAAGCAAGCAAGACAACAATAGTATGAAGGATCGATTGGAGCTATTCCAGGGATGACTCTCTGATAGTCAAGTTCGTGTCTAGAAAAGAAGAAAGAGAAGAGAGAAAGAAAATGGTTCTTGACTCTAGTCTTAAAGATAGAAAGTCAGGAGAGAAAAAGAGAGATACAGTATTGCTTACTTGTGAGAAAAGGTGTTTCCCCTTTTATAGTGCAACTCGACGTGTGTAAGGACTCGCCGACTGCAATGTCATTGAGTAGGCAATTGACCCAATCAATCCCCTAGGGCGTGGTTGGTAGCTAGCCCATTGAATCATCGGTGTTAAAGCCCACACGTGCAAGAGAAATCTTGTCGTGTATGTTACCCCTTGACCCTAATGCTCGACTTTGGAAAACTCTATCAAGATAAGCTCATTGATTGAACTATTGCGTGAATATGCCGACCGAGCATTGCTATGAAGCGACAGTCTGGCAGCAGCGCTCATCCAAGCTCAATGGGGAGTGAAACAAGATTTTTATTCTCTTACACCTACAAAAACTATTAAGAAGAGCTTTCAAATTAAATAAGAAGGATTCCAAGTCATCAAAACCACAACCACCAAAACCATACTTAAGTTGAAACTTCTACAGGATGAGAATTATCAATCAATTAACCTTCAAAAAATCTTAAAAATTATGATGTGAATGAAGCCCAAAATGGGTTGTATTTAACAACTCTATTTTGAGCTATTAGCAGCCCAAATGGCAGCCATAATCAGCCTTTATGGCTATAGTTTTGAATCCATAAAACACCCTAATCATGGAGTGTTTATGGATGGGAGTTACTTTTGAAAAATCATGATTTTTTTTTATAAAATCTGATTTGTTGAGTTGAGAAGAACAACAAAATAGAAAAAATATTTTGTGAGTTTTTATTTGAGTGAGAGAGAGACAGTCAGAGAATCAGTTGCCAAGGTTACTTTTAGAGGTGTTCTGACATATGCGGTTCAACTATTTTATCTTGGGAGGAAGACGTCGACAAAATCCTATAACATCACACCCTTCGAAGCAGCCAATCTTTCTTAAAGAGACTGCGATTGTAGGACTCGGCATTATTTATATTTCTTATTTAATTTCTGCATTTCGTTTCTATAATTTTTATGTTTTTGTAATTGTTCAACCAGTTGCACAATTTTTCCAACCGGTTGAAGTTTTTAATTTTAGATTTTTATAATTGAATGAAATTATTCTTTGGATTTTTGTTTGTTGCCGAATCATGTTACCCAACAAACTTAAGAAATATTTTTTTAAATTTAGAATTGACTTCCAAAAATAATTTCAGTTCAGGTACTAATGTTTGAGATGTAGGAATGATGCCTAGACAGATTTGATACCGTGGGTAGTACCACGGATCATGCATTTCTAAAACATTCAATTTTCAGAAGTGGTTCTGCTTGAACCATAAACAATTTCTATTTGGAAAAGAAAAATAATAATGATTTTGTTTCTATTTTGTTAAACATGTTATTTTTATATATTTTCCAAGTTTCTTCTTTTAGAAACTAGTTTCTGATTTCATAATATTTTTTGAAATTCCGGGCTAGAATAGTCTTGGTTTCAATGTTTGAAAAACTGTCCCAGTTCTTCCAAAAATTTTCTGGTAAAAAGAATTTTGTTATCTAGTCAAACGAAAAATGAAAAATAAAATTTTCTCCCCTAGGTTTGTACGTGCGCGGTGTGACCATGATCGAGTTTTAGAGGCTAAGACCTTAGGTAGTCGTTCGCGACTAGCCTTTATTCAAAAACTAGTGGACCTCCATTTCCAAGTTCACCGATTAAACTTGTGTTCTACCAGTTGAACAAGGTAAATTAATTCTTTTATTCCATTTCATCCGTTGAACAAAGCTAATGAAGTCTCTTCTCATGGTTTAACCGGTCAAACTTGCGAGTTGAACCAGTTGGGCAAGGCATAAGAGTCTTTTGATCATGTTTATCCGGTTGGAGAATTTTTCTCAACCGATTAAGCATTGCATTAGAGCCCTCTACTTGTCCTCAACTGGTTGGAGGTTCTCCTCAATAGGTTGAACCATGCAATATAGTCTTCTACTTGTGGCCAACCGGTCAGAGATTTTCTCAACCTGTTGAATAAGAAGATAGAGCTTTCTACTTGTCTCTAACCGGTTGGGGGTTTTCCTCAACCAGTTGGGAATTGAGACAGAGCACTCTGCTTAGAGCTAACTGGTTGGAGAATTTTTCTCAACCGGTTGAAAGTCATAGAATATGTCTTTTGCTTGACTTAGACCAGTTGAAGGTTTCCTCAATCGGTTGGGAGTGGCTTTCTGAGTCATCTGCTTGTTGTGAACAAGTTGGAGATTTTTCTCAACCGATTGGGAGAATATAAATGGAGATTGTGCATATGTTTAAGTTTCAAGAGTATTACTCTCAACCTCCCGCTTAGGGGCATTGCCCCTAGGATCCCCGCAACTTGACTGGCAGTTCGAACCCCGCTCAGAACCCACCTAGGAGCGTACAACCCCTAAAAACCCCCTGCACCTGGACCTCGGGGTACCGCTAGTGTAGTGGGTGTTAGACCATTTATGGCGATTATGTTATATTGTTTATCTATCCATGTGATCAGTCTTCTAAAGTGAAGAAGCTGAAGGACAAGTGGTCAAGTAATCAGAAAGGCAAGGATGTCAATCTGGCACAAGATAGGCTATTGCCAAGAAGCCTTACGAAAAAGTTTTAGAGCACATGCTTTAACTATGACAAGTTTGGACATCGCGCTTCTAAGTGTAGAAAACCAATGCAACCTCGAGCTTATCCACATATGATTGAGATTGTCACGGGGGGGTGTATCTGATATCAAAATCTTGGTAGTGGTTTTTGAAGTGAACATGGTGGAATTAAATCCAAAAGAATGGTGGATCGATACCGGGCTATACGTCATGTTTGTCGCGATTGACATTCGTTCACTCCTTTGAGCCAGTAGTAATTGTAAGAAAGTTTTTATAGAAAATTCACCCACCTTGGATGTTTTGGGGATAGGCAAAGTGGTCCTGAAAATGACTTCAAGAAAAGAGTTTACTCTGAACAATGTGTTGTTCATGCCTGAAATCCGAAGAATTTGGTGTCTGGTTCTTTGTTGAGCAGGCATGGTTTTCGTATGATTTTTTGAGGCTAATAGGGTCACTCTATAAAGGCTGAAATGTATGTAAAGAAATATTATATAATCGATGGTCTATTCAAAATGACTATAATGACTGTAATGACTGTAATCCCTACATCGCCGCCACCGAACTTCGTTACAACATGTTTCTTTCCATGTACCCACATGACCAAGCAAGCATTTTGTCACACTCCCGTGTCTCGGTGCCGTTTGTCTATTCCAACATTTCATAAAATTGGGTGGTTCATCTATCGATGAATTAATCACCTTCTATACACGGGTGTGGCCGGACAAATATATGGTCCATGAATTTCTAGCCTTTTCAATAGAATCTTATAGCTTGTTGGCCATCACTTATTAAAAGTTAGCTAGAGGTTTTTCGCTTATGACATTTAGATTATTATATCGCTTATGACATGTAGATTATTATATTAAAAGACACAAAATAAGTTTTAAATTTGTTTGATATAGGGTTTTTCGAGCTGTGACAAATTAGTCAACTTGTTTGGTTAAATAAACTATCAAAATTCTATAAACTGAATTTTAAACAGAGGAGTTAGGAGTATTTTAGAGAAAATAGGGTGTTTTGAAATTTCAAGAGTTTTCAAAAGAATTTTAAAAAATATTTATTTTTTACCTTTTATTTTTAAAGAAAAGTTTGTTTATTTTTAGCCCAAAAGGATTTTAATTAATCCAAATACTTTTTAAAAGTGTTTTTAAACCTAATTTTTATTATTTTAGTCCAAATATTTTTCTTTCTAAAAGTCCGAATCTTTTTGAGCCCAAAGCCTTTTTTTTTTACTTAATTTTAAAACCCAATTGTTTTATTAAAAAAAATTAATATTTTATTTTTATTATTTTTTCCCTTTTAAGTAACATAATATTTTATTGAATATTCCCTAAAATATTCATTTTCCTAGATGGTAGAATCTTCTCCAAAGTTTAGTCCATAAGTTGCAATTTTTATCCTAGGCTCACCTATAAATACTACTTTCTCTTTTTCATATTCACCCAAAAATAATATCTTAGAAAAAGAGAGAAAAAAAAGTAGAGACGGGCCGAAGAAATTTTGAGAGAGGAGTGAGAAAGTTTAGGTTTTTGAGAGAATTGAGGAAAGTAGTGAGAAGGAAAAAAAAGAGAGTTCTAATATAGGTTTTTAATTTTAAGAAGAGTAGTGAGAAAAAAGAGGACACAAAGTGTGTTTTAGTTTAGGGTTCTCCAAAGACGAAAACACGTTCGAAGAATTCAAGGAAGCTAATTCGAAAATCAAGATCCAATCTTGAGCGCACGAGGAGACGATTCAATGATAAAAAATCCAACGAAGAGGATGTATTTCTTTTCTTTTTTTTTTATTTCACAATTATAGCAAAAACTTAAGAATTGTTTTTTTTTTCTCTCGTGATGTAATCAAAAGATTGATGAACCCTTGTAATTTTATACTTATTTTGTTAGAGACAATAGTAGATCTAAAATCTTTTGATTTTTGTAGTATTTTTATGTTTTTACTTTTTGCACTCGCATATTTTATTTTATGTAATTAATTATTCATGTATCTTTAAAGGATTAAATATTTAATTAAAAATAAATCTAAAGATATTGAGTAGAGCCTAATCATAGTGGTTAAGCTGAATGAGTGCCTAACACCTTCACACCAGATACCATAGCCCCCAGACCTATCTCTAGAGATAAAAGACACAGTCCATCCACAAAATTAGTATACAATGTAATTTTTTAAGATCTGTAAGTATGTGGCAACTTCAATTAGAGCTCTTATCTATAATCTTAGTCAATATTGCAAAATGAGAATTGACAAAAAGGACTAAGTATTATAGATCGTTCGTCTTCTGCAATGAATGTATAAAGTGAAAATAATTTTACTCCTCAAATATGTTTTTAAAATAAATAAGAGAAAAAAATGCTTTTATGCCATAACACTCGCAAAACCAATCTAAATTTTATGTAATTTGGCAATTCGGTGAAGTTGGCCCAAAAAGGCCCATTTCAATAAATTTAGTTGACTCAGATTCTCCGTTAAATGTATGTCTAGACTCCTAAAATAAAATAAAAAATAAATAATCCTAAAAACTAAGACAAAATGGTGGATAAGATTACCGATATGGCCTTAGCCGTAAATTTCTTGTTATGGTAGATAAATTTTCTTGTCGTAAATTTTTCGCTAGATTTCGCGAGGACTGAGGTTCGTGTTCAAGCACACCTCTTGCGATCCCTTGAGAGAAAGTATGCTCCCCGGCAATGGCGCCCAATACTTGATTTGCTCTTAGAAGTGAATTCCTTACCGCAAGTGTACAGGTCACGAAATAGTAATAAACTCGAAGTACAAGTATCGATCCCACAAGATACAGTG
>VIGQ01000050.1:30000-37500 GCA_009663005.1 Actinidia chinensis
ATATCGGGCCCATTGACATTTCAAGCTCGAACAACGAGCATTCGGATGACCTTGCCTACAACTCGTCCAGCTCACAAGCAAGGTTGAGATAGCCCACTCCTTCTGGGAAGGCGGCGACTCAAATCCAAGCTCGGGCTTAACCAACATGGCCCCCAAATTTAGGACTCTAATTAGAAGAAATCCACGTCGGCCACTAATCCTTCTATTACGGTAGCTCTTCTGATCAATCAAGTGCTTCTACTAGCCCCTACCCCAGTCCTTGCATTGACTTCCCAAGTAAGGGTCAAATCGAGCTCATTGGAGGCACCTCTGCTAGACAAGCACAAGGGGAAGCAGCTCGTAGGGGCCCTTCTAAGAAGGAAAAAAGAAGAGGGCGAGACGAGCTCAGCCTTACTCCCCTCTATCAGTGTTTAGGCTAAATTGTGGATGTTTGACTTTTCCACCGCCGAGCTCAATAAGCAAGTGATGATGGCTCTACCAAGGCCACGACACTAGTCTGGCCTTTGCTCAGGCAGTCATGCTGCTAAAGGATGTGGCCAACCTCGCGGAGGAAGGCTCAGAGGAGATCCGAGATCTTCTTGTGATACAGCAAGTTCAGGTAAGCATCTTGACTAGGGGTACTTTTTAGTTTGCATGTTCATACTTTTGATACATAACATTTTTCTTTGTTTTTGCTTTATAGAGCCTTTAGAGAGTTGAGGCTATCTCAAACCGCATGAAATAACAGTCAGCCATGCTAAAGAAGACAAAGATAAAGGTGGGCAGCTTGGAGTCTAAACTGAATAAGGCTAAGTTTGCACTGGTTGCCAATCAACTAAAGGAAGATTTGGCTACTATTGAGTAGGCCTAGGATGCCAGCTATTCGGCTACAATCTAGACTTAGAATGAAGTTGCTACTGCCATGGCTTATAGGGACAAGGTATTTCAGATCTCACCGAGCTTCAGGCAGTAGTCTGTGGTCCTGTCTATGAGCTGGTCTTCAATAGGGGGATCAACTGAGTAGAAGACAATTACGATAGGCAAATTGCCAAACTTTGCCTTGGGTTTACAGGAGGGGTGGCTTGCCTGTCTAGATGAGCTTAACATCCCTGAAAACAACCTAGCTTAGGCCAAGGCTACTCTTGCAACAGAGCTTCCTGAGTCCCTTGAACCTTACTCGCCCTTGATCTTTCCTAACTTCAATGAGGAGAAATACATGAATCAATCTATCAAGGAGGATGGCAAAGAGGCTCTAACAAGCGAAGTTGCCGAGCCTCTAAGGGAAGCAGCCGCGAAGGAAGCTGGGGAAGCTACAGCTCAAGATCCTCCTAACGAGCTCTGATGTGTTTTTCTTGCTTTTATTTGCTTTTATGAACTTGTAAAGAACTTCTTTTCTGAAGATTTGTAATAGAACTCTATTTTCACTTTTAGCTCGTTTGCATGAGACTCATTATTTGTATGCTTTCATTCTCTGTTCATTGTCTAAGTACACTTAGGCAAATTTTGTAGGACAGAGTTTTGAGCTCGCATAAAGCTCGACTAACTCTTGAAAGTTTTGCTAAGTGTACTTAGCAAACTTCGAGGGACAGAGCTCAGAACTCGCATATAGTTCAACTAACTCTTCCCTTAAATTTTTGTTAAGTATACTTAGGCAATATTCACAGGACAGAGTTCGGAACTCGCATAGAGTTCGGCTAACTCTTACATGAAATTTATGCTAAGTGTACTTAGCAAACTTCGAGGGACAGATCTCGGAACTAGCATAGAGTTTGGCTAACTCTTCTCTTAATTTTTTCATAAGTATACTTAGGCAATATTCATAGGATAGAGTTCGGAACTCGTATAGAGTTTGGCTAACTCTTCCTTGAAATTTTTACTAAGTGTACTTAGCAAACTTCGAGGGACAGATCTCGGAACTAGCATAGAGTTTGGCTAACTCTTCTCTTAATTTTTTCATAAGTATACTTAGGCAATATTCATAGGATAGAGTTCGGAACTCGTATAGAGTTTGGCTAACTCTTCCTTGAAATTTTTACTAAGTGTACTTAGGCAAATCTCGAAGAATAGAGCTTGAAACTCTCATAGAGTTCGGCTAACTATTCTCTAAAATTTTTACTAAGTATACTTGGGCAACACTTATAAGACAAAGTTCGGCTAACTCTTATTTGAAATTTTTACTAAGTGTACTTAATAAATCTCGAGGGACAGAGCTCAGAACTCTCGTAGAATTCGGCTAACTCTTTCCACATCTTAAGCTCTTGCTTAAGCAAATGAGGAGTTCTCTCCCGATATAAATTGTTCTTGAAAAAGAGTGCATTAAAAAGGTTCAAAATGAGTGATTTCTTGTGGAATTAAGGAAAATTTTTAATTCAGATAATGAAGGAAAACAAAATCTTTAAGTAAAAATATTTCAAAAGTGAATTTTATATAAACACCAGCTCGATTAAAAAAAATACATTTCAATGGTAACACTTCCTTAGGTTGTTAGAATTCCAAGGTCTCGGAGCCTGTTTTTCCTTGGGGGTCTTCAAGGTAGTAAGCGCCCTTACCGGCGAGCTTAACTATCTTGTAGGGTCCTTCCTAATTTGGGCCGAGCTTCCAATTTACCGGGTCCTTGGTGTTTTCAATAACTTTCCTCAAAACGAGATCTCCAATAGAAAATTTTTTGTGCTGGACCTTTTGGTTGTATGTCTTGGCTAACTACTTCTGGTAGTCAGCCATTTGTATATGTTCATTTTCTCTTCGTTGTCAGCAAGGTCAAGGTCCTGAGTTAAGATTTTCTCATTGTGACTAATGTTGTATACCTCAGTCCGTATTATGGGCAAATCAATTACAACTTCGAATTCGAAGCCAAACGTAAGGCATTTTGTTCGTTGCTTTCCGCGGTGTGGTCTGATAGACTACAAAATGTTTGGCAATTCCTCGACCCATTTGCCTTTGGCTTCTTCAAGCCTTTTCTTGATTCCGCTCATGATTGTTTTATTGGTGGCCTCAGCTTACTTGTTGCACTGCGGGTAGCTCGGTGTTGAATTTTGGAACTTGATATTCAATTGCCCCAACAAGTCTTTGACCTTTGTCCTACGAATTACATTATGTGTTGTCTAACATCGAATGCCTAGGGCTGCCGAACTTGGATTAAAAATAATTTTCTACGATGAATCCCAAGGTCAGGGTCGGTGAGGCTATGATTTTCACCCCTGAGTGTAGTCCACAAATTGCCTTTGTTGAATTTCAAAAAGTCATCTTTACACTGGGTCGGGGGGGATGCCACAATAGGTAGGGTCCTAGGGTTACGACCTTTTGTATAACTTATGACCATGATTCAGTGGCCCTTTCAAAGTTACTGAATGAAAAGCTTTACATGTCACCTTCATTTTGAAATTTTACCCCTAGAGGCATCATCAAGTCTTGTATAGTCCAGATGGTCATAGGATCTGTTCTTACCTCTTCGTACACTCCGAGCTGAGATGGCCAACGTAAATCTGGACTAGACCCTGACTCTCTCACCATCTCTTGAGGCGGATGCTCTATTTGCCTTATCAAGGCGGCCGGTATGATGGCATTAATTCGAGCAATCAAGTGCTTAATTTTCTTGGTAGTAGAACTTATTGAAGCACCCAATGAACTCAGTTTCATCTCGGCGAGGTGATCTCCCTAGTTCCTAGCCATTCGTGCCCTGAGTCGGACTAGATGACCGAGATTCTGACATGAGTAGGACTCTTTTCGCATCTAGAATACAAACTTGTCGAGATATGGACGGCTCTTGGATGAACGTCCGTGTCTAGTGCTATGGAAACTTCTAAGAATTCTGGTCACCCCAATTGGATGAGAGCAAAGAGGATGTAATTAACCCGATTTTATGTTGGGGTTTTAATTGAAAGGATTATAAAGTTTGGGATTAAATTAAAATTAAGAAGATAGTAAAGTTGAGGTAAAAATTGTAATTGATAGGCATTCGTGGGGGACAACTGTCGGCGAAAGATAGAAAGATAAGAGAAAAAGAAAAAAAAAATAAACAAAGAAAGAAAGTAAAAGGTATAAAGGAGAAAAAGATAAATAAAATAATAATATATTTTTATTATATATTGATACATATCTAGATATATATAATGAGGAGAAGTGGGAGGAGAGAGCGGGAGGAGAGAGAGCCAACGGAGAGGAAGAAAGAAAAGAGGAGAGAGAGAGAGCAACAGATGTTCAGGAAGAAATGAGAGAATTAATAGGTAGTTAGTCTTGATAATAAAAGACATGGGTGTAGATCAACGGTGAGAGGATGTCGGATCAAGGTTGGAATTTTGGGAATTTAATATGATGATCATGGGAGCGCAGATCCCTTCATATGCTAATGGTGTGAATTTGAGGTAAGCAGGAGGTACACATTGTTTCTAAAACCCGGAGTACACTTTTCTAAATTATCTGATCTTGTATTCTTCTTGAGCAGTGTGCTATCTGTTAAAAATCCATGGTATTTTATTGGAATCGTGTTTGTTGATTGATTGTGTGATAGCTAAATGCTGTGGCATGAATTGATACATGTACTGAGTGGGACGCCAATAGTGCCACTAAGGACTGAAAAGCCAGAAAAAAGCTTGGAGACGTGGATGGAGGCCTGGCCCATAGTTAACTGTATCAGCGAAATGAACGAGTATGAGTAGGGAATGGCAACGGGGCGGTGTTCGGGAACGGGTTTGCAAAACCCGACCCCGCCTCGATTAAGAAACATCTTCCCCGAAACCGTCCCAAACCCGGACGGTGTTTGGGAATTCTGCCCCCATCCCCGCCCCGGCCCCCGCCTTCCCCGCCCGCCCCGCCCCGCCCCGCCCCTTTAATTTAATCGGTAAGGGTTAATGGGTTAATTGGCCCCGCCCCGCCCCCGCCCCGCCCCAACCCAAAAAATTTTTTTCTTAACTAGTTCCAGTTGAGGGGTAAATTAAAGTATACCCAGTAGAACTGTTTTTAAGTGCTTAAATTAAGCACGCAAAGGAAAAAAAAAGACAACAACATAACATAAAAAAGGGAAAAAAAAAACTAACAGGATCTGCATTCTACTGTTCAACACAAACAGAGAAATAATACAAAGACAACACCAAACATGATAATACCAAACAGGATCTTTAATCTCCATCTCAATACAAAGACAACAACGAAAAGATAATACAAAGACAACAATACAAAACAGAACATAATCAACAGTTCAACACAAAGACAAAAAAAAAAAAAAGCTAAAAGGCATCAGGATCGCCATCCATCTCAATAGCATTCAACCACCACACAAGTCCATAGTAGCTCTCGGAAGAATATCAGAATATGCCATCAAGCCTACACGACTGTACCTACAATATAAACAAACAAAATTTAATTTATCTAAAAACACTTCAAAACATGATTAAATTCCTTAATACGACTTACCTATGAGAAACAATGGGTGCCAATACAAAATCTACACCGAATCAGAGTCATCTTCAATCGTACATGTACAGCTGATACTTTGTTGAAACAAGTAGAGTACCTAAGCAAAGGATATATAATTTCATATGCATCTATTGTATTAAAAAATCAAACAAATTAAATAAGTTATATGTTTTTAAATTGTACCTTCAATTTCATTCCGTAACCAATTTTGTGCACACATCAAAGCTTCCAAAAGTGTCATGACTTATGTCGATACGATAGGAGTAATCACCCTACCCCTCGTGCTAAATGCCGACTTGATGCAATAGTGGACACAGGAATGGCCAATATCTGGGCCAGTAATTGTAAAAGAGGATACTTCAAAACCGTTTGCTTCCACCAACCAAAACTCAAAATTGGGAGTACGAGGCCAAAAACATTCTTCCAAGTAATGATCTACTCAGATTTTACATGAATGTTTTTGAAGTCGATTGAGTCACAACATTATCAAAACTTAGATAATGGATCCTCTCCTCAACGGTAACTTCTGAATTGACTCTAGAATGAAAACTATAAGCAATAACAGGATCCAACTTCTTCATTGATTTTAAGTTTCATTTGCTATTCTTTAAGCATATCATTAGAAGTTTCCCGAACTTTATTCAATTTTCTTCAGATTCACAACATAAATAATAGGAAAAATAATATTCCACAATCATCATTTTGTACTAAGATTCCAAAACAACTGACCTACCGCCATCAACAATAGACACACACTCCAAATATTCTCAACTTTTCCCATCATATTTGTTGCCATCCTCTAATGACATCACTTTCACAAGCATCCATACATGCAATGGCTTCCTATCTCACCATTAATTGTTTTGGAAAGGAAAATAAACAATAGCCGTGGGAATTACTCCCGGAGAAAAATTAGTACATTATAGAACAATTTCAAAAATTTCTCGAAATCTCTTTTGCTAGTCTCCAATCATCACTCCGATGGCACATTGTGTAATGCTTCTACAAGTCGATTCAATCTTGGAAACACATCCTTAGATACCATAGCAGTTGAAGCATACTAAGAGAATTCCATCGAGTTCATCAATTCAAGAGCTAACTTTTAGTACTCTGAACCCGTTAATGGCCTAGCCGCTCTTCAATTTTCAACCCTTGATGGGGTTGCCGTCCAAAGTGGACGCTATCACGAATCCTTTCAACTCCTTCCCCTATTACCTCCAAACCATCTTTTACAATCAAGTCAATATATGCGCACAAACAACGCATATGCGAGTTACTCTCCCACCAAGTAAAGTGAATCATTCATGAACAATTTATATAAATTGCATCAAGCATCGCCATTGGTATACAATTTCCACTGTGATGTAGAAAGAAATTTTCGATCAATGTTCCAATCCAAGAAAACGATTACACCAACACATCAGAAAATAACATCCGCCGTATGAGGACAAGGAAAATAAAACAAACCTAAACAATCAACAAGTTTAAAAAAGCTTGTAAAGCATTACGTCAAATCAATTTACCAAAAGAATACTAGAGAACAATTATTAATAAATTTATAAATAACTAAGGAAATGGCAATAGTCATACTTAGAATTTAGACTTGGCAATAGCCAAGATTCCTTAACAATGAGCGGTAATGGCCATGAATCCTTTCTTTGAGTGGTGGAGTGGAAAGACCACATATCCGTTGTAATAGCTATTCTACGGTTCAATTTTCCAACAACGATATGTTTTTTTCTTCTGTACATCATATATTCAGCACATCACTCTTGATTGTGTTGTGAAGAACACCATCTTGAATAAATGGTTGTAAGGTAGCAATAAAACTCCTAAAGCCAAATGATCAATAATTGATAGAGGATCATTCATGAGTATTAATTGCTATTGGCAAGATCATTTCTGGAGACATGCTTGGTCAAAGTAAAAATTCCCAAATTAACTTGACATCTAACGTTTCTTCCCCGCCTTCCAAAGTTGTTGCCTTAGGTCAGTATTGTCTCGCTTGACACCCCATTTTCAAATGATTCAGCAAGTGTTTGGTCCATTCTTACTTGAGGCCTTAAGTGATCTGTTAAAATGCTGACATTTTATGGCAATATTCTCCCC
>VIGQ01000050.1:55000-65000 GCA_009663005.1 Actinidia chinensis
GGCACTCCCAATTTGTTGGCAGACCTCAGTCCTGCGATCAGAGCTTCATATTCGGTTTCGTTGTTCGTTGCTGGAAAATTAAAGCGGAGGCATTGTTCGAAAACTGCTCCTTCCTGCGCCTGCCCCTTGGCTATTTCTGGCTCCGTCTACGTGCATTCTCCATGCCAAAGAAAGGTCTATCTGAGGTGATTCTATTATAACCTCTGCTCCCTCAGGTAAAACTCCTTGGTTCGACGGGGCCATTTTCTCTGGGTGGCCCTAGATCGACCTCGGTATTCCCATTCGTAGTTCTGAGCTCGAATGGTGCATCTTGTGAGTTTTCCTCCTCCTCTTCACGGAGATTTTGATTGACTCCTGCTCTGGGATTCCCGGCCTGGGGAAAAACCTCTGCCACGAAGTCCGCCAGTACCTGCCCCTTGATTGCCGCCTTGGCGAGAACTTTATGTCAAACTGCCCAAGCTCTAAGGACCATTTAGAGAGTCGGCCCGTCAGGTCTGCTTTCAGTAAGACAACTTTGAGCAGGTATTCGTGTAAACCGAGATGGGGTGCACTTGGAAAATAGTGCATCATATGAGTGCGTGAGGTCACTATTACGGCTAGAATGAGTTTTCTAATGGTAAGTATCGTGTTTGGCAATCAGTTAATGTTTTGCTCACAAAATAGATAGGGCGCTACTCATTATCCATCTCTCTTAACAAAACCACCTCACGGCGTTTGGATACCGCGAGATAAACATGGAGCAGCTCTCCTTCTCGGCGTGGAGAGAAGTGGAGGCTCTGTCAAATATTTTTTGAATTGTTGGAGTGCCAATTCGGATTCCTCATCCCACAGAAATTTGGTGTTTTTTTGTCGTAAAGATCTTAAAAATGGGCGACATTTGTCAAAAGACTTACTGATGAATCGGTTGAGAGCTGCTGCCATCCCTGTGAGTTTCTGTACCTCTTTGGCATTTCCGGCTAGTTAACTAGTCTATGGCGGCAATTTGCTCTGGGTTAGCTTCGATACCCCGTCTTGTGACTAGATGACCGAGGAATTTCCTTGAGCCTACACCAAAGGCACACTTCGCTGCCTTAAGGTCTGAGCTTATGTTGTCAGAGGATTGCAAAAATCTCGGACAAGTCCCTGAGATGATCAGATTCTTCTCTACTTTTTACCACCATGTCGTCAATGTAGGCGTCCATGGTCCTGCCTAAGACGGGCTTGAACATTTCGTAACCATTCGCTGGTATGTGGCCCCGGCATTTTTGAGCTCAAATGGCATGACTTTGTAGCAGAACCCTCCCTAGGGTGATAAATGTAGTATTTTCCTGATCTGGTCCATGCAGAGCGATTTGATGATATCCTCTGTACGCGTCAAAGAACTCATACGGGCATGACCCGAAGGTGCTACCAACCAACGATCAATTTTTGGTAATGGAAAACAGTCTTTAGGGCAAGCCCGATTGAGATTAGTGAAATCAACGCAAACCCGCCACTTGCCCATTTTCTTTTCACCACCACGGTATTCGATAGCCAATTGGGGTAAATGACTTCGATTATTGCATCAGCTTCCTTGAGTTTCTCCACTTTTTCTATCACCGCGTCCACGTGCTCGGGCGCCGACCTTCTCCCCTTGTTTGACCAATCAAAATTTCCCGGTTGAACGTTCAGCTCGTGCTTAATGAAGTTTGGGTTAATTCCCGGTATTTCATAGGAGGTCCATGCAAATGCCTCGATGTTAGCTTTTAGGAGTTGGATGAGTTCGGTCCTCTCACATTCATTTAGGTCTGACTCGACGAGAAAGAAAGAATCGATCTGAACTCGGCTCATCCAATTCATAGCGCACCAATTCTTCGATGACCTTTGCCTCGGATCACGACCCACATCCTCCAACACTTCTATATCTTCCTCGACCATTTGAACTTCTTTCACCGCCGCCTTGGTCGACATTGTGGCCAGGTAGCATTGTTTTGCGGTTAGTTTGTCTCCATATATAGCCTCATCACCTCGGGGCGTGAGGAACTTTATGGCTTGGTGAAGTGTGGAAGCCACTCCCTCATCCTGTGCAACCAATCTCTTCCCACAATAGCATTATATGGTGATAGTATATCCACCACTACAAATTCCATCATTAGTTCTTGGGAGCCTGCTCGGTTTTGAGAGACACGGTTCCCAAGGGCCAATGCGCTTGAGCATTAAACCCGATAGCAGAGCTCAGTATGGTTTCAATTTGGTCTTGGAAGCTTTAATTGTTTGAATAAATCGTAATACATACCTCGATCGAGCTTCCGGGTTCCACAAGGATTCTCTTGATGTCGTACCCTCCGATCCTTAACTGGCCACTAAGGGATCCATTAGGAATTTTGTACTCTTTCGAGGTCCGCCCTAGAAAGGTGACGTATTCCCTCTCATCTTCGGCCACCTTCATCTTCTTCGGCAGTGATTGGACTGAAAGCACCTCATGCATTTGCTTGATCATGCGAATCTCGTTCCAGATTTTATTTCTAGACTGGGGTCATTCGGCCCCCCGATCATGTGAATAGTGCCTAGGGGCAAGTCTTCATCCCCGCGTCTGCGGCTTTTTCCATTTCCGCTCCGACTCAGTCGGGCCTCCTGTCGGCCTCGGTCTCGGCCGCTTCTGCCTGGGTCTTCTCATTATCTACGAACTCTTTAAGGTGTTCGTCACGGCTTAGTTGCTCTAGAAAAACCTTGGGAGCCTTTGTGGGGGGGGTTGGGGGTGGGGGTGTTTTTTTGCCAGTTTTTCGATTTTGTGCCCTTCTCACCGTGATACGATCACCTCCAACGCTGATTTTGCCTTTTTGGGTCGCCCCTATTGGCTTTGGCCTCTTGAAGTATGGTTTGTCTCTGATTCAGCTAGGAGTTTGTAAATCAGTTCCTTGAAGACCATGTTAATTCCCTACTTAGCCCTAGTTTCGTATGGGCTAGATCCGTCTCTTCTTTTGACTAGAGCCTCACACCGCGACCAACTTTGCCTTCGGTCTTCTCGGATTCCCTAACGTCATTCTCCAAATGGGCGAACATCTCGACCCAGGACATGAGTCCTAGCGGCCGGTTTGAGGTTAGCGCAGTTCTCCCATAAACTGTCCCCAAGAGCCAGTCCAAGTTTGTAACCTAGCCACAGCCATCTCTTCGGAACATTCCTCAATTTTGTTGTACATTCCCAATACCTCTTACTATAGTTCCTGATCGATTCGTTCCTGCCTTTCTTCAATGTTAGCAGCGAGCCAACTGCCTTGGGTGCCTTGGTATTTATGACAAACTGAGCTATAAATGACTCAGTAAGCTGATAAAAGCTCTCTATTGACCCTGGCGATAATGTGTCGAACCATTTCAGCCCCAAGTCGCCCAGACTAGATGGGAATACTCTGCACTTGAGAGCATCCATATGATTCCATAGAGCCATCATCTGTCTTACATGGCTCACATGGGACCAAGGGTCTGACTTCCCGTCGTACAAGGTGAATCTAGGTGGTACGAATTTTTTCGGAGGGTCCATCCCTTCTATCTCCCGGAACAGAAGTCTGGAATCCCAAATTAACCCCCATTCGTACCAATGCCATCGGATGAGCTGCAGACTCCATTAGCATGACGCTTCTGATTGCACTGGCCTCCCTCCCTTCGTCTATTAAGTTTTCTGTCTCATCCACCATCTGACTCTTTGCATTAAGCGCGTCCGTAGGTCTTCACTCCTCCGTGACCGATGCAGTGAATATTTCTGCTTGCTCGACACCTCGGTTCTATTATCACCGTGGCTCTCCGGTTCGGATCGCTGACGGGTCGCCTCTCCTTTGGAGTTCTCATTGGAAGGCTCTTTCTCCTCCTGATCTGCCCCTGGAAGACTATATATTGTCTGTTGGCGGCCTCCATAGTCGGTGTCCACCAAAATCTGCGGCCATTTGCGTCAGCTGTGTTGCAACGATCAATTATGACGTCCCGATCGTCCATTCCTCCGGGGATGTAACTGACCCTGCCTTTGCTTCGAGGTGGCCTTCGCCGCCCTCTGCGCATCAGCCATAGTTTGCCCTCTCTATTCCCCGGGGACATTATGGGGACATGTGGGGGTTTCCCTCGGGTTTGACGGCTGCCAGAACATTTTTCGTCCCAAGAAGTCATGGGTAGCGACCTGTAAGTGTCTATAGTCGATTTTCCCTAGACAGCGCCAATGGGTGGGGAGGAGTTTACAGTGCGGAACATCGAAAGTAGACCACCCACGAGATGCCCTTCGTTTTGGCTCCCAAAGCTGTGCACCAAGCTTGAAGATCATCTTAGTAAACTGCACAAGACGATAGTAAGTTGCCGACGAAGTATTCTGAGAAATGGCTCTCCGCGGTCAAGTTAGATGACCGGAATGTTCAGTATGTATCCAGGAGAGAGAGAGAGAAAGGGAGAGAGAGCGGAGGAGAGAAAAATCCCCCTACCTCTAAAGTGACTTCTGCTTATATATTCAGCTCGGCGCGTGCCTTGACGCTCCCACGGATGACTTGGCATGGGTATCACATAATCCCCCCCACACCACTTCACCCCCCTCCACCCCACCTCTCCCCCTTCTTTTTCCCCCTTTTCTTCCTCATTCTTGCAGAGAGGTTGGTTGTCATCCCTATTACGTGGATTCTTCACGCCCGCCCTTTGGGCTGTCAATCATTACCCAAGGTGACAAGTATCGCTATGTTGCGTGTCATCAGTGGTATTCACCTGTCAATCTTTGTATATAGACCGAGCGACGATGTGAGGTGGCGTGGCCGCCATTGTAGAAGGAGTTTATCCCCAGCTCGGGTAGGGTGGAGCGCTCGTTCTTTACTTCTCCCGAGCTCCAACCTCGCTGATGTGTATTGCCTCTCCAATGGTGGTCGGTTCGGGGGAATAACCCTGATATTAGGGGTGAAGACCCCGGCTGCAACCCCATACCTTCTCGTAAGCTGAGATATTTATTCGTGTTTCGTAGCCTTACCATTGAATACATATTTAGCATCTTAAAGAAATTCTAGGCATGAGTAGAGAGAGAGAGAGCAATGCATGAGCTCGCTTTATAAGGAAACATAATTACGAATAAATGTAGCAATAAAAACAAGAACTGTGGGTATTAGTTATTTTCTTTCAGTTTGCCAAAAATTTGCTTAAACTATGGGAACAATATTCAAGCTTAACAACTCTTAACTCTCTTTAAATATTTGAAAAAGGTCATTGAAGACTTTGATGAAGTTTGAACTTTTGATCTAGCAAATTGCCTAGAAGAAGAGAAGTTACTTCAACCCAACAGGCCACCACCATTCTCCGATCGAAACGACCTTCGACAAAACTTATGCCGTCACCGCATTGCCCATTGCCATCGACCGAATGGTTTCGGCTTCTCTCGATGACGGCCTCTGGGTCGCTGCTGCTCCAAACGATTTTCAAGGTCTGGAGTCATTATAAATTATTTAAAGGTTGGGACGTATCTCCAAAAATCTAGCTTGTAGGGGAGTTGAACCCAAATTTCATTTAATTTTGCTCAAGTTTGTTGGCTATAACTTATATTTATTTGCTCAAGTTTGTTGGCTATAACTTATATTATTTTTGTGTTGAAAGCTATGAAACCTTTTTTGGAATGGGTTATATTTTATAGTTATGGACCAAAACTTAATTCAAAAAAATGAAAATTATTTTTTGAGAAAATTCATTTTGTTGCTTCTTAACTTTTATTCTTTAATAAATTTTAACAAAAAAGAAGAGAATTAATGAATAGTCCACTTATAGGTAGTTGTAGTGCATTTGATTGGGGTTGTGCGGGGGGGGGGGGGGTGGGGGGGGGGGGGGGGGGGGGGGGGTTTATTTTTCCTAATAATCCATGATTGATAATCTTTTATAACTAAAAGTTCATAATTTTTATGGGTATACAATATTACTCTTATTTTAATTATAAATATATTTACTTATAATTATTCAAAAAAATGTCAACTCATCATCACCACTAGCCACCACTCTGGCCATCGCCACCGGCGACTTTTTGGTGAACTTTTGGCGATGACTTTTTGGCGAACTCCGACGACCTTTTCAAAAATAAATTTAACTATTTTAGTATTCTGCAAGTCAAAAATAAATAGTGACAATTTACTTTTTGACTTTTCACAAATAAATTTATCTTCGAGAATTAATAGTGAAATTTATACTTTTCGGCATAGTTATCAGAACCGAACCGAACCGGTCAGTCGAACCGGTTCAACCGGGAACTGGACCTCATATTGGTTTAGATTTATTATTTTACTGAAAATGCATGTGAACCGGTTTAAACTAGGAGAACCGGCCGATTTTTTAGAAAATCGGTGAACCGAATGAGTATTTGAAATTATTTTCCGTCGGCGTCGGCGGGGAGATCTTTTGAGATCTAACGGAGAATCGGCTAGAGGAGGACTCGCGGGAGTGGCAGCTGATGGTGGAGGAGTAATGAGCGTGCGACCGCGACCCCATCGGGCTCAGCACCGGCGTTGAGTGGAACGACGCCGTAGTCGCCATCGCCGTCTTCTCGTTGTTGTGAGAGTCCCGCAACGGACTCTGCACGTAGTACGCCGGCCTCCGCGGAGGCAACAAGGTCGCGACTCACTAGGCTCGTCACCTCCGAGTCTCTATCTTCTCATGCCTGTGCATTGCTCTCTCTTAGAAGAATGTGAAGTGAGAGAGAGAGAATGGGTTTTTGTTTTGGGCTTGTGTTTTGGAAAAGACTAAAGAGTCATGATGAGTATTAATTTGACACTGATAATGCAAGTGAGAAGACAAAGGTGTTGGTGTGTTGTAAGGGAAGGGGAGGACCGTCTGTACAGTTGGCAATGCTAATTTGCAACGCATAGTGCACACCCGACCAAACTTTATATTAAATTATAATTTTTTTAAATATATTTTTTCATTTAAATAATTTTTTATATTTATTAATTATATTACCAGTTGAACCGGTTGAACCGCGGTTGAACCATTGAACCAGTATCTTGACCGATTCAAGTACCGGTTCCGTTCTGATAACTATGCTTTTCGGTGAATTTTTCATAGATAAATTTATCTTTAAAAAATAAAGAGTAAAATTTATCTTTGAAAAAGTTCTCCAAAAAATTGTCAAAGGTTCGCCGTTGAAGTTTCCAGATAAGTCATTGGCCTACGGCCGGAAAGTGGCCTCTGACCGCTAGTGGAAATTTCTAGAGAGGATAGAGATAGTGGGCATGTAGTGAGAAATAAGAAGGGGTGTAGAGAGTACAAGAATATTTTTGTCTAATATGATTAAAACATGAGTTTGGTATTATATTTTTATGACATGGATCACATGTGTTTAAAAATTAGTCGGATGAACTTTAAAGTGAAGCCCCCAAATAATAAAAAAACTATAACAAACATGCAATGGTAATTTAGTACATAAATAGCCATTAAATTATGTGATTTGTGTCACTTTGTCTTTCAAGTTTTATTTTTTTCAATTTCATACCTTAAGTTTTCAAATCGAATCAAAATGATCAAATTTCAAACTCAGTCAGAATTGTTAAGTGAAATATTGGCTATACAACACTGGAAAAATTTAGAATTGAAAAAAAAGGATAAATTAAAAATATTTATGTTACACCACAATGGACAAAACTTATCTTTGAATAGAGAACTTATTAGAAATTAATTATAATTTAGTAATATCTGACGTAGTTTTGTTTAAGTGTTTGAATAATTTAACGATTTTATCTAAATTATTCAAATAGTAAAATTATGAGATCAAGAATCATATATTTTTTTCTTTAGAATTTCAATGATTTAAACATTGTCTTACACATTATATGGATGAAGTTGTCAAAATTCATATGGACCCTACACATGTTAAGTAGAAAGATCCACGCACATGAAGTTGTCAAAAATCTAGAATTGAAAAAAAAAATTATTGGATAAATAATATTTTTCCTTAACAAAAAGTGACGAATAAGATCTGAGATGCTTCTGGCCAAGACTCGCAATAGTAACCCCAAAAGGAAGCGTAGCCATTCACTCAAGGCATGCTTGGTTCTTGGGAAGCTTCTAAATGCACACCGATTTTGTCTCAGTGCACCCATGATACTCAATTTTCTTTTAATTTATTATGATTCTGCCCTTAGTCAATTTTCTATTAGAACAAGAGCGCTGCTACTCAGTCCGATCGGCTTGGAAATCCGATCCGACCCACCTCTTTTTAATGTGGATGTTGATATGGAATCCACGTCTGCCATAAGAAGAATTAAAAATAAAAAAAGATTAATTACAAATTATCCCCTAATTACTCATATTTTTCAGTTATTCCATTAAATTGAAAAACATTACAATTCGTCACCTTCAACTATCAATTTTAGGACTTAGAACATTAGCCTAAGTCAGATAAAAAAATCTAGCCCAAATAAAGCCTTAATGATACATATGTAAAGCAAAATGCCCCAAATCAAAATTTTGTCTTGGGCCTCTAAAAAGGTTGGACAAACATATTTAAGGCCATGGTTGGTTGAAACCAAAAAGGGGAAAATAAGGGCATGTTTGGTTGAGCACCCAATAAAGAAGGGTGTTATTGTCATAATATTTAATTTTTTATAACCTTTTATCAATGCCTGACAGACTACTGCTTTGTTTGTACCCGAATGGTCAAGTAGTTCGGACTACTTGAGGGACTAATAAAACCATGGAACACCCCGGGACAAAGTTTGTCCCAAGTATGGAGGACTATTGGATCTACTCAGACTAGTAGTCTGAAAGCCATTTTGAAAAATAAACGCGTAACTGGACTGAACTTGTAGTCCAGTCCGGTCTAGTCCGGGTAATCAAACATGCCCAGAAGGTATTAAATATACAACTTAAAATACCGAAGGAGGTAAGTGTTTGAGTACAAACATCACAAAAGGGGGGGGCGCTTCTAACTCGGAAAAGGTTAGAGTCAAAAGGGTTACTGTTAATTTACTCAAGTTGAAACACGGTGGCCTAGTTGCATGGCATGCCGCGTAAGTCCGATCCATAGTCGAGAGGATTAGCATGGAGGATTTATCATTTTTATTAGCCCAACACCTTTGCCAGGGCAAAATTATATTCACTTCTCTTGAAATTTCTAACAAATACAGAACATCTATTGTAGTTTTTAAAATATCCATAATCTTTTTATTTGTTAAACTCTAATCATAATTTCTCCTACCTTTAACCTTCTATTAGATGATCCTGAAAAACTCAGTATTCATGCTTATTTCACCATAATTGGTTTTTATTTGCCAAAAATCCCTCTCCCTACAATTAAAAAACCAATGTCCTCAACTAAACACCAATCTGTTTCACCTCTAAACAATGTTTTAAAAACAGAACGAAACCGGTCGGGTTCACCGGTTTTTTGAACCGTCGATCGGTCGAAAAAAACGGTCCAGTTACCCGTCCTCAAACCGTATTAGTCAAAATCAGGTCAAACCCAGTTCAAAACCGCGGTTGAACCGTAAACCCGTCGATTGAACCGGTCGAAGAACCGGACGGTTTCTAACGCGAGATGGGTTTCATTTTGCGCACACAGAGAGAGAGAGGGGTAGATAGACAGAGTTACAGAGATAGT
The DNA here is from genome assembly GCA_009663005.1 of Actinidia chinensis. Classification (NCBI taxonomy): domain Eukaryota; kingdom Viridiplantae; phylum Streptophyta; class Magnoliopsida; order Ericales; family Actinidiaceae; genus Actinidia; species Actinidia chinensis. The sequence goes on from VIGQ01000050.1 coordinate 64,551, forward strand.
GCCTTGGAAGGGTGAAGTAAATAGTACCACTTTCACGTTGGTTCTGTCCTCTTCTCTTTTAAGTAAATCCTCTCTGTCCTCTTTTCTCGCTCTCTCTAGTAATGATATTAGCGGGTTGGCAAAGATTTTGTAGGAAACATGAGGAGGAGGGAAGGGCGAGCGGTGGCGCCAGGCGGAGGAACTGGTTGGGGGAACCTAGGGTCACTTTAGAGGAGAATGGGTCTGAGATGTTTGGAAATTGAGATGGGTTACTCTGACTTTAGAGGAGAAGCTCAGAGATGCGTTTCTGGGAATTTTAAACCCCATTACGCTTAAAAACCTAATATTTAATATAACTCACTTGACCTGTAATGTTTAAATTGTTATATTACACCCCAAATCACAATTATTTTTATTTATTATTTTTATAAATCCTTTATGATGTTCACGGTTCGTACGCTCAATAACGGT
>VIGQ01000050.1:77500-80000 GCA_009663005.1 Actinidia chinensis
AACTCCTAATCCTCCTCCTCATCTTTCTTCCATTCGGCTCAAAATGCCCTTCATCTCTTGGAGCATGGTCGTATGTCGGCTGACTCCTTTCTAATGCAGTCATGCGGGGTTCACCTCTGCCCTAATTCAGAAAATTTGTGTATCCATCCGTCTTCCAAGATCTAAGATTGCCTCATTAACTCAGCAGGCCCCAATATTGACGACTCCTCAATGCACCTTCCTCAATTTCATCTTCATTCCTTTGCCCCTCTGATCGAGAACATGAAGATCTATCAATGGCCCTCGGGCTCCATCTAGGAAGTGTAAGGGCATGTGGATTTCAATTCTTGGAATAACTCCATAAGGAACCCGTGAAAGGCACAAAACCCCTCTGTACGAAGAGTTTTTGTAGACATAAAGACAAGACATTATACGAGGCCAAATTCATGGACTTTCCAATACCTAGTGCCTATAATAATCTGGCCCGATCTATATTGTCACACCATACTCTGTGGGGGGGGGGGGGTTGATAGGACCCGGACCACACACAGATAATGTGATCAACCACAAAACTGATACTATATCATAAATCAAAATCTGCAAATTATTCTCACATATTTACACAATAGAAAATATAGCCCAACCCACAATATAATACTCCAATCTCACTCTAACTAAGATTGAGAATATAACCATTCTCTTACAACCACTCCATTAAGATTTCACTTCTCATAACTAGAGATATATATATTACAACCCTGAAAATTTTCAAAGACTCTTAACCTTGTACTGTAGTGGATCGACTTCTATCTCAAACCAATTATCTGTAACCAAAAAAGTTACAGGAGAGTATACTTAGCATCGTAATATAAAGAAAATTGCTTTGCAATAATTTAAGATGGATCAACCTTTTTAAACAACAACTTTATAAAAAAAAATTATAAAACCTTTTTAAAAGAATATTTTAATATGAATGTCAACCATATTTTTTTAAACAAGCATTTTATGGATCAAAGTTTTCTCTCAATAATCAAACATTTTCAATAAAATATCAAACGAACATTTTTATAATTTTCGCAACCATGGAAAAGACCTCTCAACCAATTCTTTTCAGATAAATTTTTCTAAGCGTGGGAATAATCTTAAAAGACAATATATTTTTTCAAAAGAGAATTTTTAACCAATATGCTAAAGGAGTGTTTACCTCACGACTCGGGAGTTAAAAGGTACCGTTACCTACATACGGACTCACATATAGTGGCCAGTGAGAAGGGTCATTATTTATCGCACCAATGGTAGGTGCCATCATGTAGATTAGTAGTCAATCGCAAAAGGTAAGCGACAACCAAGCTACCGAGCAAACAACAAACAAGTTTGCCAAATAATCAACGGCAAGCACAACAACCAAGCTTGCTTAACTAGTAGGCAATCACACATAGCGTGCCAACTAGGCACTGGCACATAAGGTATAAATAACACTTAATCCTGCAGATATAAAACATTAACATTTGCTTCAACAATATTTTAATCCAACTTAATAAATCATAATTTAACCAGTTTTATAAAGTAATAGAAATAAAAATAATGTATTTCAAATCATATGAAAAAGGCTAGATACTCTCACCTTATCAACCTCTATTTTACTTCCAAGCTCATTCACACCCATTCCATTCGCAACCAAGATAACCTCTTCAGATAATCCCACCTAAAAAATGTGAATTTACAACACCCATTAAGCTTATTATACCAATGGTTATAAAAATGCATAAAAATATCACATGCAACCAATGTACTCAAATATATAATTTTCCAAATATAACATACTTATCGAAAATCATAAAACTTAAACTGGAATAACTAGGACTTCATGGGTATAAACAACTAAAATTTCATCATTTTTTCCCCCCCCCCCCAAAAATTAGTAATTATTTTTAAAAATTTAATAATTTGGACTAATAGAATACAGAAATTTTCTGCAGAAATTGCGATAGGCATCTGGGTCGTCATTTATAAACTTCCTATAGCTAATTTGACTCCAAATATTTTACATAACAACTAGACGCATATATTCATCTATAATAAAAATATCATGAAATTTCAAGCTACATAACTATTTTTAAAAATTCGCATTCTTCCCAGAATTTCTAAAATTTTTTTGCCTCACCTATAATTACTCACATAATTGCTACAAAATTTGTAAATAAAAATCCTACTTATTTAAGACTCAAACGTGAATAAGAAAACACAACACATATGAATTTAGCTCTGAAATAATTTGGACACAATGTCCATGCATAGTTGTGAACTTAAAACATAATAATATACCTAAACCTATAAATCAAACATATAATTTTTATAATTTCTAATAAATACATCCTCTTCTAGTTTTTTTTTGTTAGATCTCATATAAGATGAGGGAAATAAACTTAAATATAGAAAAATAAAACTCATACCTTAAGCTTTTCAATCTTCCTCTTTGCCAAATCTTCTCCCTCTCAGATAATAGAAACACATGTTTTAC
>VIGQ01000050.1:87500-110000 GCA_009663005.1 Actinidia chinensis
TACTTTGGGATTTGTTGTTAATGGCTTATATAAAGTCTATTGAGATTAATATTTTTGGGATAGTACCCTAAATGAAAAAATTAGTTTAGATAAAAATGGGAAGTTGTGAAATTGGACGGCTGGTATTTGGTGTCGACACCTAGGGCGTTGGTGTCGACACCTTTTGAAAGGAGAATTGAAAAAATTTGGACATGGTGGTTGGTGTGACACTAAATTTTTGGTGTCGGGACACCTTTGAAAGGCGAATGTGAGAAATTTGCTACTGGATTGGTGTCGACACTAGTGTCGACACCGTTGAATAGTAAAAATATGTATTTTGGCTACTGGACTTTGGTTCGACATAGTGTCAACACTTTGAACAGTGAAAATGTGTATTTGGCTACTGACATTTGGGGTTGATACTGGTGTTGATACTGAGCAGAAAAATTCAAAGTTTTTCGGATATGAACATTTAGTGTCGACACCAGATTTGCAGGTGTCGACACCTAAAATTTTTGGAACGAGCTTTACTTTTAGCATGAGGATATTTTGTATATTTTAGGTTACATTAAGTTTTAATAAATGTAACAATGCGTTGTGAAAATTAAAGAACGTAAATTTATGTGTGTACTTGGAATGGTTGAGTGTGAGCTTGATGGTTAAATGGTTATGAGTGATTGTTCAATAATAGCTTATATTATTGATGGTTTTGAATGCACATTTACATGTAGGGGTTTTTGCATTTAATTTGTTGTAACATGTAACATGGATGTATTGTAGTGATTTAAGTTTGTGATGAAATGCAACATGGATTGTATGGTGAAGCTTGTGAAAAAAAAATTATAAAGTTTATTGATTGCGTGGAAAAGTTAAGAAATAAATTTAGAATGACTCATAGGATATTGCGAGTTGTAGTACATTAGTGTACGGAATAAGATGACTTGGATTAGAGCCAAAAGTAAATCCTAGATGGCAAATGGTACAGAGGGAAGTCATAGCCCACAGTTGAAAGTTCGAAAAAATTGGAACAATAAAGTACTAGATGGCAACGATACGGAGGGAAGTCATAAAACACGGTGAAAGGTCGAGGGAAGTTGACAAAAATGCAAGTCAAGATGGCAAATGATAAGCGGGAATGTCATAGCCCACGGTGAAAGCAGGGGAAGTTGACGAGTGTTGTCTACGTGCTTAGTGCATTATGAGGTGGTTAGGTATTGAATTAGACGTGTCAGTCAAAGGGTAAGATTGTTGCTTTTGTTGAAAAGTAGGATTGTGGTACACATGGATGATTGTGAAAGCACGGATTTGGACTGTAGATTTTTGTGTGAATGAAAGCATATAATTTGACATCATATGTCATCAAATATTTATTATCATGGTTTGGCTTGATACTTCAAGTCTATTGTTAAAATATTTCAAAGGTAACTCCCTTTACTATAAAATGCATTTAAGGTACCGCGGGTTATCCTGAATCGTGAGGCACGTTGGTGTCGTGTGTATTTATTTGGATAATCATGTTAGTGGATATTGTGAGAATTATAATTATTTTTGGCCCCCCCGGGGTGGGCATTGTCCATGGGATATCACTTGTGTTTGAGGGGGGGGGGTAGCTTACAGAGAGTATGTCCCACGGGAGGGATTAGTTAGTCGTACTCTGATTTAATGATTATATAATTAATAGTTATTTAGTGTGACTTTTCCGCACGGATTGGTTTGCTTACGTGGACGGGTATTGGTTTGACTGGCCGCTGGCACACTGCCTTAGGAAATTCCTAAAACTGGGTGCTAGACTGCAGTTGTCCCGTGCTCCCTTCCTCTAAGTTCCCCACGCAGAAACAAGTGGACAACCTCACTAAATATAATTAAACAAAATTACACGTTTTCCGTTATTATTATATGTACTATCATATTTAACTCAAATATTTACTACTTTCCATCCGACTTTTTAAAATAAACAAACGTAATATCCCTTAAAAACTTAGTCGACAACATAAAAATTAAATTCATTTAGCCATTAACAAATTAAGAAACGGGTTATTACCAATATTAATCGACATTATAACGCTTTAAAGGGAGAAGGAAATGACATGAAAATGAAATAAGATCAAGTACTGTCTTGAGGCGTGTTCTTGTTACACTGCACCTCACCATCCTATTCGCCCCCTTCCAAAAAGTCTGGTGAAACACGCCAACATTTGGAATCCCAACATCCGAACTTAAAATCTGGGTTATCATCAATAGGTATCTCAAAAATTTTAGCAAATGCGGTCAGGGGTCACCTTTAATTTTTCCCCCGAGACCCAACTACACAACTTCTCCTTGCCCTTTTCAATCTCTGGGTTATCCTTGATGTTGTCATGAACTCTTGGCAAAAGGAGTTAGAATCGTACTTCTGCTGTAAACTTTGTTAAATTTATCAACCCCTAGTCATGAAGTTTTGGACACAAAGCTAATATCGGGTGTTTTCTAGGCAACTATCTTCCTTCCTTTCAATCACCGACCCATTTCGAACCCAGACTTTGTATAGAGCTTTTCCTCATTTTTGCTAGTGAACGTGAAGCCATCATAGTCCACATTTTATTTTTTCTAGAGTTTGACTTTCTAATCGAAAATCTCAAAGTCTCTATATACTCAATTGTTAATTACCATGCATACCAATCAAAGCAAAACACCAAAACAGCAAACTATGCAGTATGTAATGCACGGGTTGTGCCTTGTGTGGTGTGTGTTTTTTCCATGAATCCCGAGGACAACTACAATGTTACACAACCACAGAATTATTTTTGTGTTCCCATACCTCGAGATCATGCGTACTCAAAACAAGTTGAGCTCCTAACAATGCACAACATTGAATTTACAATGTAGCCTTTAGTTTTCTCTTGGCATTTAACGAACACAGGTGCGTGCATGTAAATCTCAAGTTTGTTAACAATTTTTTTGAACCAATGCACCCAAATCCAATGGAAAGGAACGACGAATATAATGTGAAATTCCCTCATAATCGAATTGATTCTTTCATTGGGACAATTAGTCGAACACTTGGTGTGCAACCTTTAACCTAGGTTTTTCAATGAAGCTTAACCATGGGTTTCGTGCCTCAAATTTGTTCAACAACTATAGGACAAGCCTACGCATCGCAATGAATAGGAAAAACATGATTGAGTGTGTGTAATGTGTGAAACAAAAAAAAAAATGGGCATAGAGGGAAAACTAAAAATTTGAAATCTAACCCTAGGTTTTTAGGGATGCAATCTATGAAACAATGAATTTAAAGATGACAGAATGGGGATTTTTACCTGATTTAATAAAAAGGATGGTGAGCATTTGAAGCATAACTCCCTTCTTAGAATTTCTCACGAGCCTCTCTTTCTCCCTCTACGGGTGTATGTGATAATGTAGAATATGAGAAAAAAAAACACGATTGTCCAACTTAAAACGCACCTAGGCTCGGCGTTCGAACGCTGCAGGGGCGTTCAAACTTAAGTGATTTTCATGCCTAGAGTAATTTTTTAACTTTTTTTTAAATTACTCTATCAATAACCAAAAATTAAACCCAAAAATTAAACGACAGAAGTGCCCCCAACTTAAAGGCGAGCATTATCCGAATGTCGAAAATAAACAAATAAAATAAGAATAACATGACACAACGAGGGGAAAGGTCGAATGTGTGGGGAACGACACCCTCTCTCTCAACTAAAGATCAACTTTACCTAATTAGACTCATCCTAATGACGCATGTACAACAAAACCTAAAAGGGCATTCTACTCGATGTAAATTGAACGGCCGGGATTCTAAAATTGTTCCCCTATGAGATGAAATATGACGCACAATGAAAGAGTCTGGGCGATCTACTTTGTAGTTTGTCTTGGAAATAAGTGCAATCGTAAAATTGTAAAGAAGAACTTTTGACCAACATTGAAGGATTTACGCCAAACCATAAAAAAATTGGTCATGCACAAATTTTATTTTAGCTTTTGATATTTTTGAATTTTCAAAAAGCATTGTGCACCTTATCTCACTAACTCATTCAGTTGCAAACGATTATAATGGACCCTGCCTAATCAAGACTCATGTTAAATTGGGCGGAATAGCCTAATACGCTTTGTGCTCAATCTCAAAGAAAGGTGACACGCTTTTTATATACACAATTTATATGTTGATGACCCTTAGAATGGTCTTATATTGCAGTCCTGTATGCCCATACTGCATCCACTAGCCATAAGACCAATCCTTTCGGTAGGAATATAACAATTTTATAAGAACTGTTGATTTCCTATTTGCCAACGCGACTAGCCCTTATGTTTGGGGATGATAATGTGTACCAACCTTGTGAAGCACTCCATATTTGTTCATGAAGCAGTCTTACGGGCCGATTACAAAAGTATGAGCCCCATGTAATAATAGCTCGGGGCATACCAAATCTAAAAAAAAGATATTCCTTTAAGAAGTGATAACAAACAGCTGATCATTGGATGACTGGGTATAGCTACTACACCATTTAGAACCACGTAGTTACGTCACTAGAATGTAAAGAAGAACTACACAAATTGGGAAACGGTCCCATAAATCAAGCCCCAACAATCAAAGATCTCATAGTATAATGATAGGGGTTAAGAGGCATCCATGTGCATTTAGACAGACTCCCTAAATGTTGGCCATCTATCACATGAAGTGCAAAAACGTATGAAACGTCACGAAACCAGGGTGGCCATTAGCAACCGACTTCAAAAAAATTTTTTGCAGTCGTTTTACATGATGAAAAGTGGCCCCACCACATGCTTGTGAATGGAACAAAATTCAGGATCCTTGTTACCTCTCGTCAGAGACACACCGACATACAACTTGATCGGCGGCCATACTTACCCAAAACCAATACGGATATTCCCAAGAAAAATACCTCACATGCCTAAAAAACTTTTCCAATCAACGCTAAACCAATGCAAGGGAAATCCTACCGGGAATAGAATTAGCAATGTCCGCATACAATGGTACTAAGCATTGCATGGCAGTGATTTGGAAAAGTTCCTCATCGAAAAAGTATTCCATTATAGGAGGGGGTCTCTGGATCCCCATCAGTAAGGAGCCTCGAAAAGTGATTAGATACTACTTCTCGACCCCTTTCATTCTCTGATCTCAGATTGAACTCTTGCCCAACAATAAAATCCACTTAATGAGTCCTGACTTGCATCGGGTTTAGTCAAGAGGTACTTTAGTGCAGAATGATCAGTAAAAAATAATAACAAGTGATCCTACTAAGTACAACCTAAATTATCAAGTGACAAAAAAACCACGGCCAACCAATTCTTTTTGATGGTGATATAGTTCCAATTGGGCATCATTGAGGGTCTTGCTCGCATAGTATAGACATGTGGCTTCTTATCTACCCTTTGCCCCAAAATAGCCCCCACAACATGGTCACTCGCATCACACATCAATTTAAAAAAGAAGAGGACCAATACTGATGATCTAATAATCGGTGCCAGTGGTGAGAAGACCTTTGAGTTGGTCAAAGGCTTCTGACATTGTGGTGTCCACTCAAACGGTATATCTAACGAAAGATAATTGGCACAAAAGGTCTCGAGATGAAAATAAACCCCTAAATGAAATGACGAGAAGATCGACATGCCCCTAAAAAAGATCTAATATTCCCTTGACATCAACAGTAGGGAATAGGAATATGTTGGATAAGCTCGACTTTTCTTTTCTTTATCTAACCTCTAGATCCCCTTGCTTGACATACGATATGACTAACAAATTTTTTTTTTTAAAAAACTCAAAAAAAAACTCCCCTTGTGTTAACCATGAAATGGCAACTTCTCCCTCCCCATTTTAATACTAAATGACTCTCCTCGCTCTTCCGTACAAGTTTCTAAATGCTCTAACATGACTCATACGTATCCCCTAAAACTGAAAATCATCCATGAATACTAAAATCTTTTCAATTATATCACTAAAAATCGATATCATGCACCTTTGAAAAGTGGTCGATTCATTGTATAAGGCCCCAAGGGCATTCTCCTAAATGCATACGTACGCAAAGGGGCATGTGCGAATGTGGCCTTATCCTTGGGTCACTCTAAAGTCAACCTCAATTATGAATTATAATCCAATAGTAACCCATCTAAGAACAATAAAATCTCGGCTTGCTACACGCTCTAAGACTGGATCCGCAAACTAATTGGGAGGTGGTCTTCCTAATTGCAGCACACATTCACGTTGGTAGTCCTATGCACATTCACCAACCTGTTTGGATTCTAGTTGGACCGATGTCATTATGCTCATTTTTTACTAATACCGTTATCATCCCCCACTTCTCTCCTTATACACTTGGGTTGGATTTATCTACTTATAACAGAAATTAGTGTAATATGATCCCCCCCGCATCAATAAGTTTTCAAACACTTCTTTCCCCAACAACAGCCGCTTTCATGTTGGGATTTAAATGTCCTTTCATTTGGACGCATAGGCTTATCCTGTCTCTTCCAAATATATACGATATGTGCACATAAGAAGACTAATGCAATGAAGATCTGCTATGGTCCACCCTAAGGCCTTTCCTATTTTCTTTACATTTTCAAACAACGATCCCTCTTTCTTGCCCTCAAACAGCCTAGAGGAGAATGACAGTGGGGTAAGAATCACCTTTCCCAAGAAAATGCATACTTAAGTGTGGATGGGAAAGGCTTCTTTCCGGAAGTGGTTTTTTTTTTTTCATATGGACTCCAAGTTGTCGAAAAATTTTAGATTGGTGAAAAAGAAGAATAAAATTAGAAAGCTTTGACGGTAAAATAAGTGTACCTCCATTGGTCCATTCCTCGATCCCGATTAACGTTCACAACGAATCCTGAGTGAAAAAATATAGCCACTCCTGATTTTAGAAATAAATAACTGTGTATTGAATGCAAATAATGAACTAATCTTAAAACGAAAGAACTGAATTAATAACTTGAATTAAATGTCAGATTACTTGTAACTGAAATAAAAACTTAAAATAAAATTGATTTGAATCTGAAAAATAAATGTAAACAATTACAAGAATTAAATAAAACTTGAAAACTATAAAGTTCTAAAGCTAGGAGGATGATAAAAACCCCTAAAATCACGTCCCCTCTTAGAAAATTCAAGGATATACATAGGCTCTTCCAAATTCACATCCTAAATGGATTAGGAAAACTTTTTATTTTTAGCCTTGCATTCGGAACGCCCACTTTGTTCTTTCAACCCAGCGGTTCGAACGCTTAGTGTAATTTTGAATTTTTCCCTCTGGTCATCTGGTGTTCAATGCCCATTTTGCAAGGCACTCTCATGTTCTGAAACATAAGTAAGGGAGTTCGACCGTTTATCCCTGTTTTCTTCTTGAGCGTTCAAACGCTAATTTTCCTCTTTGCTGGCGCATTCGGAAACGACTCAGTGTAACTTAGCCTTCTTGACTTTTTCTCCTCTTCTTCATTACTCCATTTTGAAAGCCATTGGAGTCTAATCTTGCGTGCTCGTTAGACATGAACTTTCATAATTTTGCGAGCATTCCAACGGTGTTGCATCTTCCATTCGTTCAGAGTTTCGAATGAACATTCTTTTCAAGATAGTTTCCGATAATGAATTCTCGATATGCGTGCCCACACTCTGTTGTACTTTTATAACTTCAAGTCTTGACTTTTTATCTAATAAAACCTACAATGGACTCAAACACGCCTATAAGTGCAATACATGATAAAAAATACATAATTTAACTAATCTAGAGGCTAACTTAGGTTGGTTTAGCGGTGCTTGCTTGGATACAGTTATGCAATAAATCACAGAATCGGCTCTACCTAAATAATTGGAATCTATTTCAATTTGTTTTGCAGTTTTTTTCTTTAATTCAATTTATTTTATATTATTATGATCAATAAAAATTATTCTTTGAAATTCTGGTTTGCCGAATAATTTTTCACAACTAAGAAAAATTTTGATCTCATGATCGGCAATTTTTGAATTTCACAAAAATAATTTTGATTCAAGTATATGTTTGAATTGACAAAAATGATCCGTGACTGATTTTAAAACTATTTTTACAATATATATTCTATATTTAAAAAAAAAATCAAAAAATCTTTATATGAAAAAAAATATATTTTTGGTTTCAAATTTTATCTTTTGAAAAATCTAGTTTTTTAAAAAAAATCTATTTTTTTTCTTGTTAAAAAAGAAACATTTTGAATTTTTATTTCTAGAAACTAAACGAATAATAACAGTCCAACAAATATTTGAAAAAAAAAAAAAAAAAACTATTTTTTGAATTGTTTTTTCCTTAGAAAACTTCCAGTCGAGTTATTTCGACAAGAAATCTATTTTTTTTCTTTTAAAAACAGAACTCTATTTTGAAAAATAAATAAAATTATTTTTTGATTTTTTGGAAAAAAAAAAAAAACAAATGTTTGAGCCATGGCGCCTCAGTTGTGTGTGTTGTTTTGTTTGCAATTTAATAGTCACCAAGGTGGCAAACCATGACTTTTGTTAAAGGTTAAATAGAGGTTGACCGTTAATTGGTAAATGGATTTGTTTTCTAGTTATATAAGGATTTTTTTGGGAAATACAACTTAACCCTACTTGGTTTGAAAAATTACAGTTTTTGTTATTATGATTGTAGTCCCAATTTTGAGTGGTTTATGTTTTGTAACCAAATTTTTTAGTACTTACAGATGACCCAAGTTTTATAAAAGAGGAAAATTATAGTTTTACCTATGGTTTTTAGGAACTTACAGTTTTACCCAACCTTCTGAAAATTATAATTTTATCCCAGATTCTGAAAAAAGTACTGTTTTAACTAGATTTTAAAAATTACAGTTTTTATTTATTAGTTGTAACCCAGATTGTGGAAATATAGTTTGTATCCCAGATTTTAAAAAAATAAGTTGTATCGAGATTTTTAGAAGAATTATAGTTTTATCCCAAATTCTTGAAAAATTTATAATTTTTTAACCTTTGGTGTGGTCAAGCGTGCACAATTTGACGCTACCCACAAGGATTTTTTAGAGGCTTGGGCGAGTTTGACTGTGTGGGTCAAGAAATTTTTAAATTCAGTTAGACTTCCAAAGACCTTAATTATGACTTGTAATGAGTAATTGAAGGCCCAAAAAACCATAATGGAATTGACGCATATTATAAAAAGGACAGAGAAGGAGGTGGCGGTGTGAGCAAAAGCCCAAGAAGCCAATGGGATAGAAGTTTATCGCCATCTTGGAGTAGAGCACAAGATGGTTTAACTTCCCTTTTTCATACCAAGTACTTGTGATTTTTTTTTAAATGTTCGTTTTGATGTTCTTTAGTTTTGGAAAACTAAGGCTAGTTTGGAATTGTCATTTATTTACTTCCTATTTTTGTTTTAGGCAAGTTTTGACATTCTCAATTTTCTTTTCGCTAGCCTTCAGTTATTTTAGCAAGGGCTTCTGTCCTTTAGAACACAACCCTAGACCCTATTTAAGGGAGGTTCACATCATGGAACTCTCAATTAAATGAACAAGTATATCAGCTCGTAAGTTCAAACTGCAATTGATTATTGGTTCTATAGTTTCATTCATAAACAAACAGAACAATAATCCTTATTTCTGAGATTAGTGGTTCTTGTTTCTATAAACAACAGGTAATAATCCATTTATTAAATCTATGGCGATTCGGACTTGAAACAACATTGATCAACGAGTTTCACCAATTCTGTAGGTTCATATCATTTTGATTCAGAGCCAAGTTCCAAAACAGGTTATATCCTATCCTTTTCAATCCTTAGTTGTTGATTTCTTCCATCTAAATTTTATGTTCTTAGTTATAGGCAATAGTTAAAAAAAAAAATCTTTTGTAGTTATGAACCTTATTCTTTCCTTTTCTCATGATCTCCCAAATTACCTTCTAGTTGATTAGCTGTATTTTCCTTTCTTGTTATTTCATAATCTTTCATTTAATGTATTTCAAGCTACTTTCCTTCTGTTATTATTAATTTCCTTCAGTGTCGTTCATGATAGTTTTCTTTTTTTTTTCTGGTTCCTAAAATTATTTTAATGATATTGTCCCAATTAGTTGTGTAACTAGGGCCATTTATCATTCTTGTTTGAATCATTATAAGTAATTACTCCTGATTTGTGTGTTGCTGAGTTTTCTAAAGAACTTGAGGAGAAAATAAGAGGGTAAAATAAAGAGGTAAAAATCCATTAAAATTGAGGATGAAACACGAGTGCTGAGTGGATATTGTGAGAGCAAACATGCGAGGGAGTGGTTTTGAAGTCCTACACAAAAATTTGCTTATTTACTTAATACATATACATATACATATATATGTGGAAATTGAAACAAAAGATGAAGGAAGTGAATCCATACCGCCACTTGAAGACATTAGTGATTGTGAGTATGCTGCAGAAGGAATGCATTAGTAATCATGAGAGCACTCAATGCACAAATAAAAGAAGAAGAAAGTGATGATGTGCAAAGGAAAAATATTTTTCCATACTAGATGTCATGTGAAGGATCGGGTTTTTAGTTTAATTATTGATGGGGGCAGTTGCGTGAATGTAGCTAGTAAGTTACTTGTTGATAAGTTGGGATTGCGTACATTGAAGCATCCTAAGCCATATAAGCTCCAATGGTTGAATGAAAGTGGAGAAGTAAGGTGAACAAATAAGTTCTTGTGTTAATTACTATTGGGAGGTATAAGGATGAGATTCTTTGTGATGTAGTACCTTTGCATGCCAGTCATGCGCTGCTTGGGAGGCCATGACAATTTGATAGGCGAGCAATACATGATGGCTATACGAACAGATATACCTTGTCAAAGATGGAGGATGTAACAATTGTACCATTGACACTGAGTCAAGTGTATAAGGACCAGCTTCAGATTAAGAGATCCATTGGAGAAAATGGTGAGAAAAGTGAGGTAGAGGCTGAAAAACAAAAGAAAAGAGAGAGTGTGCATGAGAGAAAAGAAAGTGGAGTGAAAACATAAAAAAATCAAGAGAATGAAAAGAAAGACAGTTTGACCAAAGTAGAGAAAAAATAAAAGAAAATGAGCTTCTATGCAAAAAAAAAAAGAGATCAAGAGTACTTTCAAAGCTAACCGACCAATGATTTTGTTCTTATGCAAAGAGGCCTATTTTTCTATTTTTGACCTTGATTCTCCCTTGCCTAGTTGTGCTATTTCTCTCTTGCAGGAATTTGGCAGAGTCTTTCTCGAGGAGATACCTAAGGGTTTGCCACCAATAAGAAGAATAGAGCAACAAATTGATTTTGTACCTGGAGCTTTAATTCCAAACTAACCAGCTTATAGGAGTAGTTCAGAGGTGATCAAAGAACTTCAAAAGCAAGTGAAGGAGTTATTGGCCAAGGGGCATGTGCGAGAAAGCATGAGTCCATGTGCTATTCTAGTGTTGTTAGTACCAAAGAAGGATGGGACTTGGCGCATGTGCATTAATTGTTGCACTGTCAACAAAATAATGGTAAAATATCGCATCCCATTCCAAGCTTGAATGATATGTTAGATGAATTGCATGGTTGTACTTTGTTCTTAAAGATAGATTTGAAAAAGTGGTTATCATCAAATTAGAATGAAAGAGGGAGATGACTGGAAAACTGCTTTCAAAACAAAACATGGTTTGTATGAATGGTTAGTTATGCCGTTTGGGTTGACTAACACACACAGTACATTTATGTGGCTTATGAATCATGTTTTGTGTGCATTCATTGGAAAATTTGTGGTTGTATATTTTGATGATATTTTAGTGTATAGTAAGAGCTTGAATGACCATATCCAACATTTGCAATGTATGCTTGAAGTGTTGAGAAATGAATAAACTATATGCTAATCTAAAGAAATGTACCTTTGCATGGATAGAGTTGTGTTTTGGGTTTTATTGTGTGTGCAAGGGGTGTAGAGGTTAATGAGGAAAATGTGAAGGCCATCAAAGAATGGCCAACGCCAAAATTTCTCACAGTTGTAAGAAGTTTTCATGGTTAAGCTAGCTTTTATAAGCGATTTGTGCGTGATTTCAGTACATTGACTGCACCATTAACTGAAGTAGTTAAAAAAGATATAGGTTTCAAATGGGGAGTAGAGCAAGAGAAAGCATTTAATTTGATTAAAGAGAAGCTTTGTTTTGCACCTTTGCTGGTTTTACCTGATCTTTCAAAAACTTTTGAGATTGAATGTGATGCTTCCGGGATTGATATAAGTGCTATTTTGATACAGGAAAAATGTCCCATTGTTTACTTTAGTGAAAAGTTAAATGGAGCTATCTTGAACTATTTGACATATGACAAGGAGCTTTATGCATTGGTGTAGGCATTAGAGACTTGGCACCACTACTTGTTGTCAAAGGAGTTTGTGATACACATGGAACATAAGCCATTGAAGCATTTGAAAGGACAAGGCAAGTTGAATTAAAGGCATGCAAGAAGGGTTGAATTCATAGAGATGTTTTTGTACATGATTCAGTACAAGCAAGGGAAGGAAAACATGTAGTTGATGTGTTATCATGAAGGTATGTACTTATCTCCACTTTTAATACTAAATTAATTAGATTTGAGCATCTTAAGGAGTTGTATATGTTGGCCCAAAAGACAAATCAAGAAGGGGGTGAATTGGGTTTTTCTAATTTTAATGACAATTATGATAATTAACGTTTAATTTAATCAATCGTTTTTTTTTTAGATCTATCAATTATTAATTAGTGCAAAGCAATTATAAGCGAAGAACAAATAAAAGCAAAGCAAGAAAGGAACACAAAGATTTACCGAGAGAGATTCGAATCACAAACGTGTGATCTTACGTACCCCAAAGACCTCCGCAAGATCGTACTTCCACTACTGTAATCCGCAACTACAACGTGGGGTTGATGTATACGGCTCAGCTCACTTTTTACACCAAGTGTTTGTTCCAAGCTTCCCATCTCTCAAACTTCCTAGTGTTTTACTTACAAGAGAAACACTCAAACTCTTAAGTGGTTTGGCTTTTGTACAAGAGAAACACTCAAAACTTCTCACCAAGTTTTGTGTAAGCTACACCAAATTTTTAGTGTTTTTGGTACTTACAAGAGGAAATACTTCAAACTCTTAAGGTTTGGCTTTTTACAAGAAAAACACTCAAAAACTCTCACCAAGTGTTTTGTCCAATCTACAAACCTCAAGTTACAAGGATATAGATGTATAAAGATGATACAAGTGAGAAACAAACTTCTCTTTGAAGAGTAGATAGGCGTGGAATAGCTCAACCTTGGTGACAAGAGGATTTTGAGAGAATTGTGCAAGATTGAAGCTCTTTGATGATTATCCATATTATTAAGCATAGTTCTTCAACCCGTTCAAATGTTGTTGGAGACTTGTATTTAAAGGCCTTGAACTCAATATATCATTGCGAGGGTGGTTGAAGGCCATTTAAGGCTTGTTTGGAACCTTTACAACGTTCAAAAAATAGAGCCGGACGCCCAGGTTCGACAATTCAACCATAGGGTCGACACTTGCATTCCCAGATCTAGTATTTGTTTATGACCAAAGTGCGACACTTCTATTCAGGTGTCGACACCTTCCGCGAGATCGGTTTTCAGTGCGCAGTAGTTCAGTAAGATTGGCCAATAAACCTTTTCCATAATTGGAATTTTTGGCGCCCGTTTATTGAGTTGGAAACTAGACTTTCCGGAGATACAATTAGGATTAAGAAAATTCGAATTTGGACTTGTTGAAGTATGAGATAATTAATAGTGAAATTGATGCAGAATTCCCAAAAATAGGCACGCTCTTTTGATCATAACTTCTCAATATTTCGAGTTTGGTCCTGATTTAGTCTCTGGAAATCTTACTTCAAGATCTGAAGATTAGACTCAACTTTCAGATTTGGACTCTTATAGCCCATCAAGATATTTGCATTAAAGTTGGCTGTAATTTCTCACAAAATTCTTTAGTTTCTTAACAAAATTCTTTAGTTTCTACTTACAAAATTTCTTTAGTTTATTAAATTTGGTGCTGATACTGGTTGTGTCGACACTCTTCTCCAGAAGAATTTTTATTTAATTTGCCACTGACATTTGGTGTTAATTAATGTGGTGTCGACAATTCTCTCTTTATAGAATTTTGCTTTTGGCTACTGACATTTGGTGCTGATGAAGGTTTTGTCGAACACTCTTTTGTCACAACTTTTGTTTTGGCTACTGATCTTAGTGTCGACACTTCATGTTTCAGGGTGTGTCGACACTTGTTTTTCAGAATTGAATCTTTGTTCACATCTCGGTGTCAACACTCTTCAAATAGGTGTCAACAACTTATTCAAAAAGGATTGTCGACACTTCTTTTTCAAAAACTTCAATCTTTGCAAAACTTCATTAATTCTGTTCAAGTCTTCAAGCTCTTCATAGATCATCCAACTAAGGTTCTTAGACTTGGAAGAAATTCCAAGGAAAGTTGATCTTCAAGAACACCTTTAATTTCTTCGAGATCGATTCAATACTTTGATTCCTCTTAGAGTTTCTTCAATCAACATAACTTCCTCCATGATCTAAGGACGTTCTTAATTTATTCAATAAAGGTTTAAGTCATGATTCTTAGTGATGAATCGTACATATATGCTCGGCACACTAAGTAGAATCATTAGAATTAACACAATAATTTGTTATCATCAAAATCAAGGTATTAATCAACAGTAATACAAGATTTGATTTTGGGTATTGTGTACAATGCATGTGGAAAGAGTGCATTTGATAAATTCATATTAATATTCATTCAAGTTCACATTCCTCATCTGAATCATACATATACATATCATATTTTCTCCTTATTCATTAGTTCAAGCTTTTCCTTTTTCATATCTTTATGGCATGCGTAGCATTTTCTCATCCTTAATTCATTTATATTCTTTATCGTAGCCAATAGTTCACTATTTATTCAATCATGATCAATAGTCCATGAGTTATTTCAATACATTTGTTCTCATTTATCATAGGCATTTGAGATTAATAGTCATAATCAATATACATAGTATTGATATTATTTCTCCTTTTTGTATCAATTACATATCATTCTCCCCCCCCATTTTTATTAACATAAGTGTATGGTAGTGATATGGAATAATAGCAACAATATTAACCTAAAATTTAATTGATATAAAGAAAAAAATCAAATTGAGCAAAAATTCATGCAATCATCAAGGGAATGAACAGTCAAGTAATCTTTTAGAGCATATAAAGTATAGAGCAGGAAGAAGTAAAATATTTAGATTCATTTGCACTCATCATTTGAGGATTCATCCTTCTTTTTCTTTTCATGTATCATGTTATATTACTCCCTTCTTCAAAACTTTCTTCTTTCAAATTCCTTCATTCTCGATGGGAGAGTTTTGAATAACAATTGTACATTTGGAAAGTTTGAATAGTAGTATGAGAGACAAAATTCACTTTTTACTTAAAAATAGCAAGTGTCAAACTTTATAAAAAGTGTTGTGACTCATGTACTCATGAAATGAATTTATGAAAGATTAGTTAGGCAAGTAGGAATGAAAATTCAATGCAAATAGGATTCAAATACATAGTGAATCTGTCAAATAGATCATATAACATAACATTATCATCAAAATCAATTAAGGAAAAATAATTTCTTATGAACAATTCGTTCAATATGCAATAATCATTAGGATTAACAAGAAATTAATACACATTAGCATACCAGGACATAATATCAAAATCTACTTGAAAATTCAATCATGCTTTCTAAAAGTTCTATGGTTAAAGAGGAATACCTATCACAATCTTAACTGGTGATATGGACATGGAGTTCTTTATGGCTTTGAGGTTCCTCATATCAAACCAATCATATAAATTAAGTATCCATTGATAAGTATCCAATTCATTCCTTGGTGAATTGTGGGAGAACTATAATCAGGACCAATTTTCAAGTTGTTCTGGTACCACATCATTGGGTCCTTGGGGTTAGTGTTCAAAGTTCCTTTTGAACTACACTTTTCTAAAATTCAATATGCAATATACAAAATAAGTCTAAAACCTTAATTGAACTTTCCAAAATACAATTTTCAAGTCGCAATGTTCATCTACGGCAAAATGTAGTATATTGACTTGAATATATGAAACATATGTTCAAGAAGAAGAAACACATAAAGTGAGTAAAATAGATTTCATAAATTATAGTCAGTATCTAATAAATATATCATTAATACATGAGAGAGAACTGGCCATGCTAAGACAAGTCTAAATAAGGGTGCAATCGATGGAGCATATAGACATGCTCAGTGATGTGTTCTAGTTTAATAAAGAAGATGTAGACAAGTGAAAACCCTAGCTAAATTTGGAAACAATGAATTCAGTCATTAAATTAACTATATGAAGATTTAAGATAAGATTAGCAATTTTGACTTGAAAAGATGTTGATGAAAAATGAAAAATATTTTTAAGATAATGAATCATATAAGATAGAAAATAGTTTTCTGGAAAGGTGCTATAAGTTCTCCAAGAAAGAAAACAATACTTAGTATGTGAGAAATTCTACAATGCAAGAACCCAATATCAAATATGATATTAACCATATCAATTATATAGATTAGTTCAAATATAATATGTTCAATGAATTGATATTGATTTAATATCAAGTAAAGTATGCAAGTCATGAATAACAATTACACACTAAATCAAACCATACATGCAAGGATACTTGTGAAGATAAGTACAATACATGGAGATGAGATTTGTGTGCAAGCAAGTTCTCTAAAAAGTGTTCCACTAATATGTTAAGAGAACTTGATCAAGTTAGAAGTATGTCTTATATAAAGTGGACAAGTTACGTATGTCGACCACTTCTAACAATATGTTCCTGAGTTAAAATGATATATTAATCACCATGTGTATGGCATGCAACTCAATGATTCAAAACACATCACCAAAATATCTAAGTAAAGTCAATTATAGGCAATGTATAATTAGATTGGTGTGTGAAGCAGGGCAGGATAGATGCGAAGAATATATTGTAGAATATACATATTATGCCATGAATCTAGTATAGATTATTAATAACATAGAAATTCAATATACATGTTGTGTCAAATAGCATGCACATTAGTAAATCAATATTAAACATATTCATGATGCCGACTGATGCCATCGAATATCATCAAAATAAAACAACAAACCGACAATATCAAAAAGATTGATATTCTCCTTATTGAATGCAAAGAATTTACACAAAAAGTTAATACTCGCCTATTAATGCCAATTGATAAGTATTATATAAGACAAGCATTAATAAGGATAACAGGCATATATTTTAATAAATCTCCCCCAAAGTGTTGAGTTCCTTTTCACACTATACAGGTATACAATGCGGCTTAAGAGAGAATATCAAATTTTAAATTTTCTCCCCCAAGACAACATCAAATTGCCACATATAAAGCATGTAAGCAACAAATGATGTGTCAAGGAGTAAGTATTTCCTAAGAATGAACGAATATACTCCTTATATCTCCAAGGGGTTGAGGAAGTACAATATGATACTAATCGTTAATAATTCCCAATTGATTCCAATCATAAGTCGAATTATTGTCATTCAAATATTGGTATCCTACCAAAGTGATACCAAATACTTAGTATCCCCCCTAAGTGGTGATCATATTTCAAGTGTGATGATATGCATGTAATCAAGCAATCAATCAATCACACTGAAAATATAATGAAGAGGTTTTAAAAAGATTTTGCCAAAAATTTGACTTTCTCATTCTCAATACATACAACTAATGAATGAACTAAATACCAATTAAGTAAGGTCATTTAGAGTAAGAGTTAACATATAGGTATAGATATCAATTGAACACATTAGCATGTGGAATGAGACGTTTTTTTTTTTTAAAAAAAAATTATAGATTCGGAAACACGTCTCCATCTTTATAAAAAGAGGGAAAATTTAAAAGGTTATAATAAAAATAGTTTTCATCCTTTTGAAACATCATTGACAATATATAGTTTAAAAAATTTTATTTAATAGAGAAATGGATACTAGTATAGATGGCAAAAAATATTAATCATGTTATATATATATATACACTAAACAATCACAAGCATGTTTGAAAACAAATTTAAGTGGGGGAATAAATTTAAAAGATTTTGCAAAACACCTCAAGTTTTAAATTCATCACTATCAAGGGAATTTTGAATGTTTCCAATGACAGAATAATTTTATCAAAATATAGCACAATCCTATCGACATATACCATGCACAAGTAAATAGATACCAATTGAAATCAGTCAGAATATTGTCAGAATGCTCCATCATCATAATTACATCAAAACATTTCATGCAATACATGTTTAATAAATGATACAAGATTAATAAGCAATCTCATATAAATTGACATTGTCATCAAGAAATGTTCATACAAGCAAAAATATTTTTCATTGAAAATTTAATTTTGTAGAAGCGAATCAAGTAGAGCATTACACAATGTCTACTAATTTATTATCTTAGTTTATAACAGAACTTTATTGTTTATCATAGAAATACCAAGATATATTATATCTCAATGAAAACGCGCTTGATTTCTAAAGTGTATGTTAATCATCAAATGGAATAGAACTCTAAGGATTGCCAAGAAAAGAAGGTATTGAGTCATAATCTAGTAAGATCATATGGATGACCAAAGATGAATTTAAGTAAATATCAATGAGGGTAAAAATTAACCCTTCGTCATTTCATTGATGAATAAGTTAGCATAAACCAAGTTAGTCTCATCATCATGAAATTATCAAAGTAAGTTATGGTATGTACAAAAAATTATGTATTCCAAAAATATGTAGTACAATAACCACATGGATATATCATAAAATAAAATTATCATAATAAAATAAATATAGATTCATGAGACATTTCAACACATTTTCACGGCACTAGAATAATATAAGAAGTATGACCATGAAATTGCTTAATTTGTGATGTAGAAGTAAACGAAAATTATATAAATCATGAATCATGTATATCAATATAGACATTATCTAGGTCAATAATACATAGAAGATTATGATTAGATACTACAGAGTCATGATAATAGAATAGCCAATTATAATTTAATGCAGGACATATAGGAGGCATAAGTATAAGATCTTCTAAAATGAGTGCCCGCCTAACATATGATGCATAAGTATCTAACAACACACTTATAAATTTCACAAGATTAAGTGCAAGAGTATGTTAAAAAATTATACCTTCACCTATTATTTGAGGACCTTGACACAGTAATTTCCCATTGTACTCGTTGATGTAGGTGAAGAATATTTTGTTGTTGAAGATGAGGGGTGATGGATGTTGTACTCCTTTGATCTCATTCTCTCTTCGATCTTGAGATTAAGAATTGGCAATGTGCCCTTCTTTCCTTATCCTTTGTGTAGGCCAACACTCTCTTCGTCTTAGGATAAAATACTCTTGTAAATATTTTCTTTATTTAAGCTCTTTAGTGTTCTTCCTTTGAGTTGTACACTTCGGATGTATTTTTTCTTGGAAGCTTTGGTGCTTCTATTCTTTGTGCCTAAAACATGGAGTTCTTTTTCGTTACCCTTTTTACATTGGGTCCTTGTGTGTTAGCCTAATATCATTAGCAGTATAGTTTTTTAGGCACCACAATTATTTTACACCATTTTTAGATTTTCTTCTTATAGGGCCATAATGTATGAAAATATTGTTTCCATCTTTTTCACAATAATGACATGTGAATATATATACATATATATATACTAGTAATTGGTTTTCCCATGCAACTACGAAAAAACTCACCTCTTAGACGTGCCTCGTTAAATTTTACAACATAAAAATTATAAATATAAACCTTCAAATGAGAGATACATTTTATGGATGTACGAAAGATACATCTATAATATACATCACAACTTATTTGAAATCTCAAAACTATCTTCCACTAATACTATATGGTTGAAATTTATTTGAGTTAACCACCTGTTGAATTTTCACTTGAATTATTTTTTCTCCCGCCAAACTATCATTTCTTTCTTTTCAAAGATTTGGGTTTCCCATCGGTTTGATCCAATGGACAAAAATCTCTAAAACTGGGTATTCTTTTTACCCATTGGATTATTTTTTTAGTGGGCCCCACATAACAAATTAAACACATATTTTTTTTCTCTCCTCATTCTTCCAACTAGTAAAGTATTTTTTCAAAATCATTATACTTTCCTAATTTTGTTCTCATTTTTTTAGCAATGTATGTCTTCGTATATTCATTTAATGTATCTTTTATATGATTTTTATATCTTAGTTGCTTTTTAGTGTAAACTATAACGAGTACCCATAAGAGGTGATCCTTTTTTTTTCTTTTTGCAATAATACCGCATAGACACGAGCAATTACTAGTCCTATAATTAAATCACAACTCATTTTGAATTCAAAATCTATATCTCGCTATCTACTGTTGAAATCCATTTTAGTTAATACACAAAATATATTTTAACTTGAAATTATTTTTTTTCCAAAAAAATAATTTTTTTATTCTTAAATGTGTGCAGACCAGTATAGGTTTTTATCCAATGACAAAAAACTCTAAATCTGGGCATATTTTTTTAACCCATCAATTATTTTTGGGTGGGATCGCACCCAAAAAATTAAATTACCTCTTTTTTTTCCCCTCATTTCTCCCAAACTAGTGCAATTTTTTTTTTAAAATCTTGTAATTTTAATTTATTCCCTATTTTGTTGTAATGTTATCTCTTCAATTGCATGCCATATATCTTTTTCTAACGTTTATACTTATCTTTTTTAGGATTATAAACTCTAACGAATACTTATATGTTTTTAATTTTTTACCATTTTTTAATTTAGTGCTCGCGATACGTTCATTACTAGTTGTTATAATGGAGAACAAATAAAAAATATAATAATTTTAATAAAAATATTGGGCCTAGTTGGAAAAATGAAGGAAAAAAAAGTTGTTTTTAATTTTTTTTTTATGTGGGTCCTACTAAAAATTATTCGGATAAAAAAAATATGCTGAGTTTTTTTTAGCACTTTGGTTTACACTTATGTGGTTCCATACTTTAACAAAAAGTCATATTTTTGAGAGAAAAAACAATAAAGAAATTGAGATTTAGTTTAGAAGATTCAATTCCTTTTGTGAGTATATATATATAGTAGTGGGAGTATGCCCGTGCTATGCACGGGGCGGATAATTCTAAGGGCAAAATCGAAAATAAAAAATGGAGGATAGGGCAAAATCGAAAACAAACAAAGATAGTGGTGACAAAGTTACAGGGAAAAAAATGGAACTAAAAAATGGTTTTGCAAATGAGCTACTATTCAATCACATTAAGTAAGGTGTAAAATCGAACTTTTTTTATGGGTGACAAATGAGGTTAAACAAAAAATCGGACAAAAAAAGGGTGGCACATGAGTTATTATTCACTCACATTACTAAGAGGCAAAATCAGAGAAATCCCCATGTTATGCACATGCGAGTGTTCAAAAAACAATCTATTAACAAAGAACCTAATCTATGAGTTAATGTGAGTAGTGGCCAAATCTAAAAAAAAAGGTCTTAAAAAATATTGTGGTAAATAATTAATGTGATTAGGAGCCAAAATAAAAAAAAAAAAATTAAAGTCAGGGGCAAAATCCACCAAAAATTTTTTGGAGCAAAATAAAAAAAAAAATAAGTAGGGGCAAAACAACCAAAAAATTTTTTGGGGCAAAATCAAAAAAAAAAAATTAGTAAAAGCAAAGCAAATTGAAAATAACTGAAATTTCAGGTCAAAAAAATATACTTTATATCAACTAGGGACCAACAATCAACCAAAAACTTAAGCGTAAAAAATAGTAAAAAAAATAGTGGTAAATGAGAGTAATGTGAGTAGAGGCAAAATTAAAAAAAAAAAAAATAAGTAGGGGTAAAAAAGTTTTTGGGCAAAATAATAAAAAAAAAAAAATAGTTAAAGCCAAATGAAAATAACCAAAACTTCAGGGACAAAAATTATTTTACAGCAACTCTAGGGGCTAATCTGTAATTAGAGTAAACTCTATGCGACCAAAATTATACTATCAAAAAATCTAAGGGGACTATTTAGGGCCAACTTGCCAAAAATTAAAAGTTTGCATCAAATTGAAAAAATAAGGAAAAATTTGGGACCAAGATGACAATAATCCAACACTTAAGGGTCTCAAATTATAATTTATAGCAACTCTAGGACTAATTTTACTATTAGTATCTCTATAGACTTTTTTTAAAACTGTAATTATTAGAAACTCCAAGAAATGAAATGAAATTCTAATTTACCAAAAAAAAAATTGGAGGAGGGCAGAATAGAAAGGAAAGTTGGTGTTCTCGTATATGCATATAGAGTAATTATGTATATAGACATATAGCATACATATATCAGATCCCTTTCTTTCGAATTACTTCTTCTCCTCCTTCTGCACCTAGATCTACACTAGGTATAGCAGTTTCTGTTTCTCATCGAAACCCAATTTGTCTATACAGGGTTCAAATTCTCAATAATGATCTCCAGATAGTGGAA
>VIGQ01000050.1:152500-155000 GCA_009663005.1 Actinidia chinensis
CCTGCAATCCCAGCAGTCTTGTGGTTTCACAAAATGAATTCCATCAAAAATAAACTGGAGTTATTTTAATAGCAATAATGGCGAAAATAGATCAGTGACTTACAGTGAGGGCCATCTCGGGACCTAAGAGAGAAGCAAAAAAGCTAATGAGATAGAAATAAGTATTATTGATTGAGGGAAGAAAATCCGGGTGCTGCTGGTCAATCTAAAAATATTACTTACGCTGCTGTCTTCCTTGAATGTAAGCTTGCTTGGTTCAGTGAGTTTTGAAACTTTTCCCCACTAAGCTGACCAGCAACGAAGCAGCAAGCCTAGTAATTCCATAGGGAAATAGTAAATTCATTGGGATAACCTGAACAATCTGGTATAACCTTGCAATTCTCAACTCAAGCTCTTAGTTTTCTCAGCAATGCATACCAGTCATAGCCTAACCTACTATTCCATTTAAATTCTCTCCTTGAGAGAAGTTTGAACAACTTGCTTTTATATTATGGATCACCTACGTAAAGACTAGAGAAATTGCGAAAGAACCTACCAGCTATAGAAGAGCTGGAGATAGAACGGCTAATATAGAACCCGCAGTACACGTTGCAACTTGAACTTTCCCCTGAACCTGAGTCATTCCCTAATGAAAGGCGGCATTTCCTTCCGCTACAGGGACAATCAAAAACTTCCTCACCTCCCTATGGATCCCCCTTTCATTAAAGGAATTCCCTTCTTCTTGTTTAAAGTACAAGCTTCCCTATGGGCGATGGAACAGCAAATGCCTTCCTCTCTCAGTCCATTCCCTTTCCTCTCGATGCAACTCTGCTTTCCTCCCCGTTCATGGTCCTCTCGATGCTCAACCTCTCCCTCCATATTAATCGGAGTGCTTGCTGGTGGCTCTACCCAATCTCTCATATGTATATTATGAGATAGCTAATCTACTATTTTCGCACTCTCGTGTACATATACTTTTGATTGACCCATATTCTCAGTGCTAAGTCTTTTTCCCACACCTAGGACTGACTTCCCTATAGGCTCCTTAGTTTTCAGTACTTCATAAGACATAACCGGAGGCAGGAAGGAAGCAATTGCCCGCTCTCTCTCTGCATACGTTTCTATTCAGCCAGACGTCGTGGTAGGTAAGCCTACCTCCATTTTATTTACTTACGGTTTTGCTTGCATTGTGCAGTCATTGGTTCCCGGCCTGCTTTGCTACCTCGAAATGAATGGTTTTAATCTTCTCCGGCAACCCTTGCGTAACACCCCTGGAGGTAGGTTTTTCCTTGGTCTTCATCTCAAAAGTCAGGCGAGAAGCTTAGATGCTTTTGGCTCGCATAATGGGCCTAAACGAGGATGGGCTTGAACGAGAAAGTCGCCCTCACTTTGTTGCATATCCGTCTTCTTGAGGAAAAACCTTCACAGAATGGTATAGAGTAGTCGATCTGATCTCTAGCGCGAGCGGATAGAAATCTTTAGATGAGGTAGGCGAGGTAGCCTTCCTACAAAGGGTGTGTATGGTAGTGTTTTTTGTTTGAAATGAGAAACGAGATGGGCAATTGCCTACAAACGTTTTTCATCCTGTTGGGTGGGGGCAACTTGAGGAAGACAACCAGGGCAAAGTAAGGAAGGCTAGCTTCGAGTGACTTGTTATGGCTGTCGAAGAGCAAAGAAGAAAATCATTCGAAGCTTCCTCTAGTGCGCCCTAGCCGAGCGGGTCCCTAGCTTGCACCAAGCAAGCAAATTAGCTCCTTCATTCTTCTATTGCCTAAGGCCTAGGGAGCGAGGTAGGTTTAGAGTTTTTTTAAGAAGGGAAGGGGACTTGCGAACGTTCGTCCCATGAAGCCGTGGAACCATGCATCCTCCCTTGTTGGGCTATTGCGTGTCCGGGGTCCGATCAATCAACCAGGACCTGTTTACGGAACAAGGAGTTAAGCAAGGGCCAGGTTGATTGATGGAGAACCTAGCCAAGTCAGTGTTGGTTCAACTTCGCGGGTGGCTTGTTGGCAGGAGGATTGCTTTCTGCTGTCTTAATCTTTTCCTTCTTTATCTTAATCCTTAGCAAAGAAGCCTCAAGTCACCCTTGGCTTGCTACAAGCCTGGCTCAGGACTGCAGTCAACCACTTCCCCTGTCAGTCCGTCCAGCTTTGTTCTTGACACTAATCCGATCAGGTGTTGCATAATTTGGAGTAAAAGGATTCGAACCTTTGCATGCCATACGAAAAAAACCGAATGCCTTACCATTGGCTATACCCATCCAACCTGTTTGTTAAAGGGGTGGTCAGCGGAAACCGACGGTGACGGGAACCACAAGGTTGCAAGGTTCTCGGGAAACGGCTGCCTTTGTAAGTAGGTGTTTTGATAACTAATTAGAGTTGACATGAAATGGATCACGAAGAAGACTAGTCGATGAATGAATGATTCAAACCTTTCCTACTCACATGGGTTCTTCTATTGAAGGGTTCCCCTTCTTTATGTGAGTGGGGCGTACGTAAGAGCGGAACCTAGATAGAACGCG
>VIGQ01000050.1:187500-199855 GCA_009663005.1 Actinidia chinensis
AAAAATTCAATTCAGCAATTGCTCTTCAACCCGAACTGTTTAGTGTGCCTCGGCCTTTGCGTCCTCGACAACGGCACCCAAAACTTGATTCGCTCGTAGAAGTGAATTATTTACTGCATTGTATAAGGTCATGAGTCGTAATAAACTGGAGTCCGGTATCGTTCTCTTTCCTGTAACGACCCACCCGACGCCCACGTGCTGGTCCACGCGGAAATCGAAACGTCGTCACTTTGATTTTTCCTTAGTAAAATTTTTCTTTTAAAACTGTTGGTGTATTTCTTTAAAAACTTTTCGTGGGCGGAAGCGAAATATATATATTATTTTTGGAGTCAATAAAACTCAATATACATTCATTCCATTTGAAACTACATGTCCATGACGGTAGAGAGACTGTACCTGTCTTAACATTCATACATACTTAAAATACATTACATATTCAAAAGCCCCCATCGGACTTTCTAGTACGGACGAGACTACATAAATTTATTGTGCTTATTACTAAAATGATTCTACTATTTTACTCCACTTGCCTTTCCCTTATCACCTGAAATATTGTCAAAAATAATATTCCTAAGCACATTTGCTAGCGATAACATAATCTCTAACATAGGTTTATCATACAATATCAAAAACTAAAAAATACCATGGCAGATGCATATAACATACATAGCGTGGAAGAAAAGATAAAACATTAATCTTTCGCAATAAACTTGTCAAAATTCATGCTTAATTGTATTTTGCATATCCGAGTCAACATAATTCTGAACCATACATTATGCCACTATGACCCACGTCCGTAAGTCGGGTTTGATAACGTGATTTCCACACCCCCTGAGTCGGGGCATGCCGGCCGAGTTACCTTCCCGAAAAGGTAGAAACATGATGGTACATAGGATCTTTACATAAAAATCTTTTCAAAGATTATATCTATTCCAGGATTGTTTGCATCGCATAACATAAATTTCATTGCATATGATCAAGCTTTTAACTTTTAACATCAAAAAGTAATTTACTCTACTTAGAGATTTAGGTACTTACTTTGCTGCTTGGATATTGTTTTAAACTCGTGTTTGTTCCTTAGGCAATCGGACGATTCCTACATTTCATTGTCGACATAATGACGATTAATATATTTAATTAAGTATTTGTATGTAAGCAGTCTATTTAAGTACTGGCCTAACCATGCATGTTGGTGATTTAAAAATGAATTTTTTTGTTAAAGCCTAAAATGTTGAAAAATTTCAACTCGGGTTGAACTGAAAAATCAAGAATTCAGTTTTTCTGTTCGACTTGACAAGCTGTTTTGGGCTTAGATTCGAATTGAAAAATATTATCACATAAATTTGTAGGTTATTTAAATTAGCTATTCCCGCAGGACATTGAATCAGCTAACAATGTTTTCGTATGCAGAAGTTATGGACTAAAATACCGACAGTGCGTTTGGAATAACAACCTATCGTACTCAATTTTTCTACTCGAATTTCCAAGCTGTTTTGAGCCATTTAAAGTTCGAATTTGAAAATATTATTTCACAAAATTCGTAGGTCTTTAAAATAGCTATTCTAATACACTTAAATCAACTAAAAACTTTTTCGATGAAGGAGTTATGCGAAAATACGACAGTGGGTTTGGAATAAACAATCTGACGAAATTCAGTATTTCTACTCGAATTCAAGTCATTTTGAGCCATTAAATTTCAATTTGAAAACTATTATTTCAACATTAAAACGTGTAGGTATTTAAAATAGCTTATTGTCAGATACTTGAACAACTAAAAAATATTTTCGTATGAAGAGGTTATGGCGAAAATACAGAAGTGGGTTTGACAATAACAATCTTTGACGCAATTCGTATTTACTCGAAACTTCCAAGGTTATTTTGAGCCATTTAAATCGGAATTTGAAAATATATTTCATTATAACTTGTAGGTATTTAAAATAGCTATTCCAGATACTTGAATCAACTAAAAAATGTTTTCGTATGAAGAAGAAAAAGTTATGTCTAAAATACCAACAGTGGATTCGAAATTAAACATAACTTATTAATTTTAGTTGTTCTAATATACTTTACAAGTCTGTTTTCTGTACTCTTTAAACTTGAAATCTAGAAAAAATTGTATTCATGAATTATACTTGTATATATTTAAAGTATCTTTCATATGCAACTGAGAATAACATCAAACGAATATCGTATGAGAGAATGTGTTCCAATAATACCACTGCTGGTTCCGATGCATAAAAAAATTCTATTTCAATGCATACGAAAATTTGATTCCAGAAAAGATTTAAATGATAAAATTTTTTAGGATTATCTTGACAGATTATTTACAATAAATATGTAGTTGCTAAATAAATTTAACATATCAAAATTTAGCAAGGAAGTGGAGAAGAATTTGAATTACATCAACAAATTTTCTCTTCCTTTCCTTCTGATTTCTCTCTTCTTGTTCCCTTCTCTTCTCTCTCTGGTTCTCAGCTATCTCTCTCTCATTCCACTTACACGACAACAACCTATAAATCTAAATTGGTATTTTCTTTTCTTTTTTCTTTTTCTTTTCTTTTTTCTTTTGGCCAAACATCATGATGATGTTATGATTGTGTTTTTTTTTTTTTTTTCTTTTCCTTCTTACCATCGAAAGGAAACAACGACATGTACCTTTGTCCCTTCAAATTGCACTTTAGCCCCTCCAAACTTTTTAAGTAATTACTTTATTTAAATGTTCTCTTTAATTTTTAACCAAAAGTTATTAATCTATTCAATTTTAACCCTAGAACGAATTAAAGCTTTAAATGTAAATTACAAAGTTTGATTTTCTGAAATAACTATAGGTAATTAAGAGTCGGGATATTACCCTTCCAATGGACCTAGCTAAATATAAGCTGTAGCACTCAACTCGCACTATCCTAACTCGGTCAACTAGAATGAGGTGAATGAAACCAAAAATAAAAGAAAAATAAAAATTCTGTTTTGTATTTGGATTACTTGAATTTAAACTAAATCTAAATTAAGAAAGCAATAAAAATTAATTTAACTTAATTAAAAACAAATCAAAATCAATTGGATTCAAATCAATTAGGTTTCTTGAATCCCAATGGAGGCTCTATAAACTCAAATCATTCGATCTACGTCGTGAGTCTCGGATTCGAAAGATTTAGTTTTTAAAATCAAATATTCTCGCTTAACTTCACCTCTAAAATAGATTCTATTGTTAGATCATGGTAGTGCCTCATCGATGCACATTGACAAAGATGTTATTAAAACATAATAAAACTCCCAAGTTTTCAAAGTATTTAAATTTGGTTGTTTAATCATGGTAGTGCATCATCGATCGAATAATAAGAATGTTTATCAAACATAAAAGAATCCCCCAATTTTTAAAAGTATTTAGATTGGTGAACAAAAAGAATAAAAATTAGAAAGATTAACGGTAAAAATATTTTACTTTTATTGTTGATCCTTGATCCCCAATCATACATTCTACAATCGATACTAAGCTGGGAAATCTAGCCAAGCATGGCTAAGAAAAGACCATGTAAAATAAAAATTGAAGATATTACGGTATGAAAAATTGACTTGTAAGGGCTTTTCCTCCTGAGAAAGAAAGGAAGTTGAGTCGGAGAAAAAAAAAAAATTCTTAAAAAAAGTAAGAAGTAAGAATTGCTCATGGACATACCAATTAAGTATGAGATAATAATCATGTTCAACAAGAAGCTCAAAAAAGAAGTTTCATTAATAAGACATAAGGAAGTTTTTAAGGCAACACCAAATTAGAATCCTAATAGGATTAGGGGAAATTTCAAAACTCCTATTGTCTGTACTTTTCATCCGATTTTGGCCACCTTAGAGCTTGATTCAAACAATTAAAGACAAACATTTTAGCTCTTGAAAGTCTTCTTTCCAACGCATCAAAAAGTACACATTCGATATCGAGTCGAACGTTAGGGCCAAAATACGCGAATAGATTTTCAAAAAAATCTGCCAACGCCTAAACGTACGCAAGGGCGTTCGAACGGTTAGGCAAAATACAATTTTAAAGCCTCGCATGTTTCCAACTGTAAGCAAGACCGTTCAAATAGTCAGTGCAATTTGCCCAATTTTGACTTTTTCTCAACTTCTTCATACTCCGTTTTGGAGCCCTCAGAGTCAAATTCTCGTGATACTCATTAGACATGATTTTGCATAATTTCATGAGATCTTTCCAACAGTGCATCCTTCATTCCGTTTTGAGCTTCGGATGAACATTGTTCTTCCAAATAGTTTTCTACAATGGTTCTCGATATGCATGCCCCACACGCTGTTGTACTTTTATGGCTTCAATTCTTCGCTTTTGTCAATATAAACCTATAATGGACTCAACACGCCTAATAGTGCCAGTATATGATAAAAATACAAATTAACCTAATATAAGGCCAACTTAGGTTGGTTTAACGACACTTGGACTACAATTATGCAGTCCAATCAAATACGATGAATGAATTAGTGTTAAGGAGCAATATTCTTATCTTGCCTTGAGGTCATGGCATCGAGAATCTCTTATTCCATCATACGAGAATGAGGTTTATGAAATTAAGGGCTCTCGAGTCTATTTCTAAGAATGTCATCCTAGAACGTGTATACTTGGGTCGAGTTGGAAATTATATTAGTTTGATTCATTTATTCTCGTATCATTGAGCGTGACATTGACGTTTCTATCCCTTACGTAGGGACACATCGCGCAGCACCTAGCCAACTGAGGAGAGTAGATGAGCCATGAACAAAAGTTTGATTTTTGAAATGTTTTCATAAATTATATGGGCCTGAAACGTTTTCATGTGTTAATTGCATAATGTATATGCTCATGATAGAGACAAACACGAATGCTATATTGAATGAACGAAACCCATGTATGAAGTTTTTTTTGCATGGAAGATAATGAATTTCAAATATAGAAAGTATGTTTGATGTAGAGCCAAAGATTTAAATGAGAATAAGTAATGTTAAAGTATAGTGACACTCGGCGTCGTCTAATGGCAGACCTAACTTAGCCGTACCAGTCCTACGATAGGGGACAGTAATAAACTATTTAAGTAGGATACATCCAGGCCAAAAAGCCCCAGCTTGACCTATATGGTTCTAGAGTTATCCTTAAAGGGTACCAGAGTTTGTGCCCAAAGGGTACCAGAGTTTTGTGCCCACAAGGGTACCAAAATATTTTCATGCAGATGAAGAGCAATTTTCAATATTTCCAACCCAATAATTTTATCTTCTCTTGAGTTATCACCAATGTGACAAATCCGCCATCCCTTGGGTGTGAAAGAGAAAGTTTGGACTGTCTCGTCATATGTCTTGAGCAAGCGCTGTCTCCTGAACCATTTGGTTCGAGCTCCCATATGACTTGAGGCATACCTACAAATAAATCAATACCTCTTTTTGGTACCTAATTTTCTTGGGTTTCGTTGAAGGTCAGTTTTGGGTACCCAAGCTTTATGAGTGCTTCAATGGTTTAATATTTTTAAAATTTATCCCTTATAATTTATCTTTGATAGCTTTATTCATAGGATAAGCATTTACATTGTCCATTTCTTCCATATGACTTATAATATGAATGAAGAATTGAAACAAGATTCTTTATCAAAGAATTTTTATAAAATTTTTGCTTATTCTTAGAGCATATCCCAAAACTTCCTTTTAAGATCACATCTTGTCTTCCAAGTAGCATATCTAAGTTTCTTTGCCATTTACAAATTTTGCTAAGGTTTTTTTTAGTCCTTTAATGTCCTTTAGCTTAGTTTTTCCTTCTCAAGAATCATTGACGACTTGATCTTGGAGGTGAGATTATTGTTATTTTTGAGTAAATTTTCATTTTCCTTTTTCCAAAGTAACCATCTTAACATTCAAAATCAGTTTCTTTCTTTTAAGAGTTATGTATTTAGCATGTAATTTTATATGTTTTCACTAACTCATCATAGACATCTTGAAGTTTCTTCATAAGAAGGTATTCATGCATCAATCTTTAAAAGACTTACCTCATCTCCTTTTGCCATGAGGTCACAAATTATCCATCCTCATTTTTCGCTCTCCTCTTGTTCTATTCGCTTCCTTCGAATCCTCCCAAGTCCCTTCAAGGCTTTTCTTTGGAATTCTTTCCTTCCTTCTTAAGGCGAGGGCAATCTTATTTATAGTGTCCAGTCTTGTGCACCAAAGGCAAGTTGGAGGATCCTTTTTTACTTTGTTGCCGTAAGGAGTTGGCTTCTTATTGAATGTTTCTCTTTTCTCATAACCTTTGAATCGTTTTGTGAGAAGTGCCATTCTTTATCGTCGTCACTTTCCCTCTTCTTCTTCCTCACTTTTCTTGATAAGAGGATTTGAGTGCGAGACCTTCTTTGGGCTTGTAATTTCTTCTTCTCGTCCCTTTCACATGATCTCGTGGTCCCTGAGTGAACCCAAAAGTTCATCAAGACTCTCGTTGTGAGATTTTTAGCTTCTTCAATAGCTGTGACTTTTGCATCCCAAGTCCTTGGCAAGGATCTAAGAATTTTTCGCACATTTTTCACATTATATAACATTTGCCAGAGATTTTTAATGATTTATATATAGTAAATCAGTAACATTTTCAGATATAGATTCTTCAGATTTCATACAAAATAATTCATACTCATGACTAAGCTACTATTTAATTCTTTTACTTGATTTGTACCTTCATAAGTCACTTCAAGTTTATCTATATTTCCTTTGCGGATTCGCAGCAG
Organism: Actinidia chinensis; assembly: GCA_009663005.1. Classification (NCBI taxonomy): domain Eukaryota; kingdom Viridiplantae; phylum Streptophyta; class Magnoliopsida; order Ericales; family Actinidiaceae; genus Actinidia; species Actinidia chinensis. The sequence goes on from VIGQ01000050.1 coordinate 194,229, forward strand.
AGATTCGATTAAATTCAATTTGCATCTAAAGTACATATAACATATTTATTACTTTACTTAATTGAATTAAGAGTGATCTCTTTATCCATTTCTTCCCAGTTTTAATTACTTTTGTCTTATCACTATTTTGGTGGGATATAGGGACATCCCTAATAATTTTTCAGCCTCATAATTCAAGGCTTGAATGTAATTCTCATCTATTCTTCCAATAGGTATAATGATTCCCATTAAATAAAGGAGGTCTATTTGAGGATTGGCCCTTCGGCGAGATCATTCCATTTTGTTTGCCATATCGTCCCTCTTTGGATATTAAGCCAAATATTAAGGTTAGGCTTTGATACCATTGTTGCCCAAATAATCAACCCTAGAGGGGGTGAATAGGTTATTGCAAACTTTTCTTTTAAAAACAATTATACTGATTTAAGAGTTTATAATGATTTAAGAAGGCAGTATAAATGCAAGAATATAAATGAGCACAATAAATAAGAGATAGGGAGCGAGATTCAAACTCGGCGCCTTATAGTGTTCGGTCTACCTGGCTACGTCCACTCCCCAAGTACACCACTTGAGATTTCAATCCACTAATCCAAACTCCTTGCGGGTGGAGTTTCAAACTTTACACGTCAAGCATACACTCTTCTTTACAAGGTGAAAACCCCTTCCCACCTCCACAGGGTCACACCAACCCTCTTGATACAATCAACTATTGATAGTATTTGAGATTTCTCTCACATAACAATTCTCCTTTTTGAGAAGGGATATACAAATGAAGATTTTACACTGATCCTCTCACTAGAACTCTTGTATGATCAAACTAAAGGCTCAAAAGAAATTGAAAGAGAGTATGCTTTGTCAGTTCTAAACTTGTTTTTCTCAGTTAATTGTATTCGGAAATGGAAGCTAAGGATATGTATTTATAGCCTTCATCAAGAATATAACCGTTTGATGAAATTTAAAATTGCTATCAATTTTCAATTGAAATCAAATTTCCAAGTCAGAAATTGTGCTATCCAAATTTCAAAATGCAACTACATTTTCAAGTCAGAATTTATTTTTACCATTTTTCAAAGTTTTGACATCACATTTTCAAGTCAGAATTGTTGGCTATCCAAATTTAAAAAAATTAAAATTGTGAATTAATTTTCAAAGTTAGAAATTGTTTGGCTTACATATTCTTTTTAAATTTTGAATCAAGATTTTGTCAAAGTCAGAAATTGTTGCTACCAATTTTTCAACTTAAATCAAATTTTCAAGTAAAAATTGTTGCTAGCCAATTTTTCAAACTTGAAATTAACTTTCAAATTAAATTATTCTTAACCCATTTTTTAAAATTGTATTAAATCTTTTAAAATAAAATTATGTTAGCACCTTTTTTAAGAACTTTAAATTTAAATGCATTTTTGTATTTTTAAAATGCATGAAAGGATTATTAAGGTAATTTTAGAGCCTCAAGAATTTACCATACAGAGCTTTACAAAAATACCCTAATAAAAAGTTCTTCATTCTGAGATCTTCAGTGCTTGGAAGGCGTCTTGCTTTGCAGTCCAAATATCTTCGATATTTCTGATCCTTGAGAATGTGTGCTTGAATTTCTTGCAACTTCAATACGTGATTTTAAATACTTAAGAGCAATAAGATAGCTTTGTATCATCAAAATATTTGGCAACATAATCTGATTGGACCGCCATACGGGCTCACACATCTTTTTATGTATCTTTATAATACAAATCACACTTACGTTTTGATCCAAAATCTATCTCTCGCTAGGTCTAACGGCTAAAATCAATTTGAATTGATCAACGGCTCAGATTTCACTCAAATTATTTTTTCCCGCCCAAAATATCACTTTCACTCCTCTCCTCCCATCACTTTCACTTTATTTCTCCATCATAATTCTCATCTCTCCTCTCTCACTTTCACATTTTAACCCTTTTATACTTTTTTAATACCCAACCCCCACCACACCCCCTTTATTCTTTTTTTTATTTTTTATATAATTTATACCCCGTTATTTCTTTTTCTTAAATACTCTTGATTCATTTATTTGTTTCTTTTTACTCTTCACTTCCGAATTTTATATAAAAAATAATAAAAAAATATATAATTTCTTGGGAGGAGATATTGATGAGAAGTTATTCTTAGTAATGTTTAATTTACTATCTTATTGATACGTTAAAAGTTATTTACTTTTTTCTTATGTGTTTTTTATGATAAATCAAACTACTAAAAATATGTTATTATTTTCAAGGATAGCTCAAATAAATAACATAATAACTATCAACCCATCAAAATTTAAAAAAAATATAAAAATTTTGATCCCATATTTTTTTTCTTTTATAAAAAACATAAAGTGGGATTAGAAAAAAGTTATAAAATTTTATCATAATTTTTTTTATATAAAAATTTGAAAGTGAAAGTAAAAAAACAACACAAGAATCAGGGGTATTAAAAATAACAAATAAAGTGGTAATAAAATTGTATCATAATTTTTTTATAATATAAAAATTCAAACGTGAAAGTAAAAAAAAAAAATAAAGGGGTATTAAAAAAAATAGAGGATGTATTAAAAAAATTGATAAGGGGTATTAAAAAGAATAAAAAAAAATTGTTGAATGGCAAAATTATAATTTAAGAAGAATTGAGGAAAAAAAATTGAAAGTAAAAAATAAGTCACATCAAGGGGGTGGGGATATCAAGGGTGAAAAAAATAACTCTCTTATGTTTAGTTTTGTTAAATAGATTAGTTAATTTTCTGAGAAAGTTACGAGATTTATCTTTTTGTGATTTGTTTTTTATTTTATTTTTATTTATTCTTCTCAATGAAAATTATTCAAATTGATGAAACTATTTTTATTTTTTTTGCATAGTGCCCGTGGGCACGGGCAATTACTAGTGTATAATAAATCACACGACGTTTAAATTCAAATCTATCTCTTACTATCTACGGCTGAATTAATTTGGTTGATCTAACGGGTTTACATTCACCACAATTATTTTTTCCCGCCCAAAAATACAATTTCACTCCTCTCATCCCATCACTTTCACTTTCTCTCTCATCATAACTCTCAATCTCTCTCCTCCCATCGATCTTCACATGCAATCATTTTAATACTTTTTTTTAATCCACCCTTTATTTTTAGTTTTTTTTACTTTTACTTTTGAATTTTATATAATTTTTTATCATAAATTTTTAACCCTTTATTTCCTTTTTATTATCCCCTTGATTCTTTTATGTTTTTCTTTTTACTTTCACTTTTAATTTTATTAAAAATTGTAAAAAACTTATTTCTTTTGAGGGTTAATTTGATGAGAAATTATATGTTATGATCTTATGCAATTGAATTCTACTACTGTATTGATCTTAAAAAATTATTATTTTCTATGTATTTTTATGATAAATCATACTACTAATAAAATCATATTAATTTCAAGGATAAGTCCTCATAACAATAATCTATACCTATCAACCCATAATTTTTTCTTTTTTAAAAAACATAAGGTGAGAGTAAAAAAAGTTATAAAAAAGGGGTTATAAAAATTTAGAAGTGAATAGTAAAAATAAAAACAAAAATCAAGGGGTATAAAAGAGAAAAAAATAAGGATTTATAAAATTTTACATAATTTTTTTTTTATATTATAAATTTCAGTAGTAAAAGTAAATAAAAACGAATAAAGGTATGAAAAAATAATAAATGGTTGAATAGCAAATTGGGTTAATTTGAGGAAGAATTGACGGTACAAATTGGAAAGTCAAAAAAGGTCACATTCGAGGGGTGGGATGTCAGGGGTGGCAAAACAGTTCTCTTATGTTAGTTTTAGATTAGATTAGTTAATTTGATTTTAAGTTAGTTTTCTGAGAATTTACTGAGAGTTACTTTATTTGGTGGTTATTTTTTTTCTTATTTATTTTTATTTATTCTTCTAGAAGAATCATCAAATTTGACAAAAAATTTATTTTTTTTTGTAGTGCCGTGGGCTCGGTTAATTACTAGTAGATATACAATACAGATTTTACTATAAACGTTATAGATATGATTTGAAAAAGATTTCAAGTCTCAAAGAGAGATTTCATCTAAAAAAGATTTCAAGCTACTGATGATTATAGTATATGAAACCCCTATGGTTATGTTACCAGTCTGAATCAGACTTGAAAAGACATACCATGTTTTACATATTCAATCAATGTTTAACTATTATATAGCCTTACGAGTTTAAAGTTTAGAATGATTTCAAAAGATATCTCGATATGTTCATGATTCAACAGAGTCACTAAATCCATTGGAATTTGTTGTTTATGGCATTTTATTATTCACTAAGCAATTGCTTATCTTTCGAAACCTATTTTTGGTCGAATTCAATCAGAGGAGTCTTAGAAAGAATGAATTAGGGCAGGCGTGTTTGTGGCACAGAGGCCTAGGAAGTTTTGTAGAGGGCTAGACCGTACGTTATGTAATTATATGGCCATGTGATGTTATGTGCTAATTAAGTTGGAGCCGACATTGTGTAAATAGTTAAACTTAGGCACAACTCTGTGTACTGATATGTACGTACACACTTTACTACATTTTCATTAATGACGTTTTCGCAAAAAAATTATGGCATTTCAAGTGAGTATGCAGTAGGTGATCAACCTTATGTAAGATAAGTTGCCTTGGGCGGGCAGCCGTCCGGCAAAAATATCACCGCGCCCACGATCTGTCCTAGGCCAGTTGCGAGGCATGACTTAGGCAACCAAGATCATACTCCAAGCCTGGTAATCTACACTTCTAGGACATCTCAATCAACCTCTGGTATATTCTTGAATTAGATTTGGTTTGTGTGCAAATGGGGCCCACCTATCATCTCATAAACAATATTAAGATTTGGCGCGTCAAATCTATATCTATACTACGACCTAGGATAAGTACATTGATTCTTGTAAAGATACTGCATGAATTTTGGAATCATACAGCTATACAAAATAATAATACGTGGAATCTTTCTAAAAACTTCATCTCCTCCCACAATCTCTAAAAATTCTATGATTGGTTCAAAGTTGCTAATTTTTAGAAAAAATTACTTAAGTTATCCGTGTCCCCAAACATATTACATATTCCAAGTGCTCAGACTATAATTTGTGTTAGACACCGAACGTAAAAATATTATCATTGAATAGACCATAGACCACGACACCAACTATAAGAAGTATCAGTTCATCTAACAAAATTCAATTGCAAACAACGTAATAACCGACCAAGTTGATTTTGTTTTTCAAAACAAAATAAAATAATGATCTTGACAGCCCCATCATGGTTCCTGCCTTACTCTAATAATACTTCTTTCATTCCAGATCTAGATGCATAATTCCACACCCACAAGGTTATAGTTCCATCCAATTGAACTTGCAACTTTTTGAAATACTCACCCTATTATCAATGACATCAAGTACTAAACTCATCTCTTCAATTTAATTCTCTAATTAGCGTTTTAATATGATATCGTGTATCAGCATATCATACATTCCTCTTAAATTGTCACCAAGTTAGTAGCTCCAAGTTCAATATTACTAAACCATAAGTCATGATTCATCCCATTCAGATCAACAATCCTCCAAGGAATCCAAATCAAACTCCAAAACATCTAATTCA
>VIGQ01000197.1:0-30000 GCA_009663005.1 Actinidia chinensis
TAAAAGAGTTCCCTGAAACAAAGGTGAAAGTGTGAAACTCACAAATCCGTCTTGAACTGCTCGGAAATCGATATCCTCATCCATATCATCCTGCTCCTTGTCTAGAAACTGCAAATACAATGACTACCTAAGTCAGCCCTTCATAAACACCCAAACCATTGTAGCAAAACCAAATAGGAACGTAGCAATGGAAGGCCAAATCACAAGAGGCACGTAAAGAAGAAACTTTACTTGAAAAAGCACATCTTAGAAAAAATATGTTTCATTCACCTACGCCGAAAGAACTTCAAGTTCTTGGATGAGCTTGGAAAATTACTTTGTATTCAACATCTGTATATATTACAATTTAATGTAACTTTGTTGTCCACAAAGAAGTACCTTAGAAAGAGGGAGAGATAGGAAGGGGAGGAGGAGAGAATGAGGAAAAGGGGGCAAAAAAAACATTCTGGATGCTGAAATTTTCCAATAAAATATTAACATTGTAATAGACTTCTCTTAAGCATATTATAACGGTCATTAATCCAGTTGTTACTTGCTAGTGTTATACTAACTATAATGAACTCTTACGTTTGTTCCAACACACCAGTCAAACTTTTCTCACCTCGAGTCGAAAGTACTTCACCGACCGGTTGGAATCAGATTTTCCCGCAACTCCAACTGATTCAACAACCTCCAAATTCTTTCGTTGTGTGGTCAAACGGCGAGCTGCACCCTGACAGAAACATAAAGGTCAACAGCTGAGACAGACACTGAAAAAGTCATTACGCATCGTAAAAAGACGAGTTACCAAATTTTGTCAAAAAAGAAAAGAGGAAAAAACTCACTGCAGCAGAGGCATCTCGACTGAGCTGGGCAAGCTGCATGCCAAGGCTTTGCTGGTTAGACATAAAACGTCCTGCAGACTTATTGGCTGGGATGGCTTGCCAGCTTGGTGTGGATCTCCACAGACTTTGCTTAGTTAACTTAAAGCCCTGTCCAAGGAATGAATATCACACAAACACATGAACAAAGAACCTAAATTTAAAGGATGCAGCCAAAGAGAAATTCCCATATTGAAAGAATAAGAGGATGTAAGCCGAAGTGGCAAAAGAATATGCATGGCCTATGTAAAGAGATTAGATCATCCGAGCACAAGAATGATTTCAGACATTGCCACTGATTTAATGCCATTCGCATGTGTTGTGTTTGGATGGCGGCCATTGGTGGTGCTAGGGTGGCCTCCCTGCAAACTGAGCAGGGAACCATCCCTTAGTGCTCTAAATCAAATATTTTTTTTAATTATTATTATAACATAAGTACCAGAGAAAGATTTCCCAACATACAAAACCACTTCCCCTTCGTTTATAAAATAGTAAAACTAAATAAACAAACAAATATGCACGTTGTGCTTTACAGAAGAGAACCTGCAGAAATGGTGGATGTATAAAAAATTGCCCCATGCTATCTCAGCTAATAATTTCTACTTAATCGGAAAACAAAAATACCATCTGCCAATGGCCCAACACTAAGAGAGAAAGACTACCAACCAACCACTAGGTGGTGACCCTCATTTATGTGAGAGAGGGAACTGTGGTTCCGCAAGGATTGCTTTGGTTTGTCAAGTCCCAAAACAAAATCATTAATACACAAATGAAGAACAACCACATGATCATATGGAAAAAACAAATCCCAATAACACAATTTTGAAGTTTACCAAAGCACTTCATAATGTATTACATGATATAAGTGAAAATAAACAAAATCTTAAGTAAAATACTTGAAGAGGCAAACCTTATTTGTCAAAGCAGATGTGGGAACTTCGACATTCAGTAAGCAACTTTTGGGGAAAATTCCCTTCTTTATATCTTTTATGGCTGCAGTTATTAAAGGTAAACAGACAGTTGCAGCATCCTTGAAATCGCTATCTTGACTTTCGTCCTTCTTCCTGAAATAGTTCATGACAACAATACATTGCATACATCAAAGTGCTAACAAAATAGCAACAAATACCAAAAATAAAGGACTAAAACACACCAGTTCAGTGAAATCGACATAGATGGTACACCACTTATCAATGCCTCTCTAGCTCCAGCTACAACACCCGAGTAAATCCTGAGAATTCCCAAGCAATAAATATAAGAATTGAAGTATCTGAAACAGAGCTAAAATATAAAATAGGCATAGAAAAATCAATTCGGCCCCATTCACATTTAAACAACTTCAGCAACTATTAGTAAGTGGAAAACTCTACAGCAAATATATGTTTAGGAAAGCAACTCTAAAGTTAAAATCGAAGTCAAACAGGAAGATCTAGTAATACAAGCGAGACAAAACTGCATGACAACCACTTACATGTGATGGCCGCAACATGAACCCTTATTAATTCCACTAATTACCTGAATATCAGATACAAAACTTCAATATCCAAAAGATGACCCAAAATAAAAGCATCAATGATCCGACTAATAGTGGCATATAAAGCATACCAGTAAAGGCTTTGACCAAGAAAACAATGCCCCAGATAAAGCTAAGGACACACAATCCACAGGAGTCCCTGAAAAGAGTCAACACCAGACCAATAATCATTAAATCCACAAATAAAGTGCTAAATTTGCACAAACTTAAAGAACCAAAACAAGATAAAAGATCAACCTGCAGCCAATTATTATAAGCAGTGCAATCAGCATACATACATCATTAGGGCCATCCCAAATTACGATTTAAGAAAATCTGATTGCAACAACGCAGTAATCAAACAAAAGGACCGCAATTACAACAGAATACAATCGTACCAGAAACTTCAAAAGCTGTGGCACCATGAATCTCAGCAGAACTCACAGCCACCGTTTCTCCAAGTGTCACCGAATGACCCGAGACTGATTTGTCCCTAAAACCAATCCTCCAAACAAATCAACAAAAAACAAACAGCCAATTTCACATAACCAAAAAACTTAAAACACATGCTCCTATATACATATTACAAATATCAAAATCAGAGAATCAACCAACGAATATAAACCCAAAAACCATTCATTCAAATAAACTCGCACAGCTAGATGACACATCTAACACACAAAACTGTAAATAGATAGTGACATACACATGTACACCTAAATAGAGATATACACAAAAGAAAGAATCAAAAATTAAAGATGACCCACGATTGTGGAGCGCAGACGTGGACATTGTAGAGGTCCTCACGACCCAGAGCTTCGACGAGGTAAGTAAGCCCAGGCGATTCAATCCCATCGCCATTGGTCACCAGAACAATAGGCCTCAAATCATCTTTATCCGAATTGGATTCAATCTCATCAGAAGGCGAAGTAGAAGAAGATTTCTCATCAGAATCATCGCCGTTCTTCTTCGATTGCTCATCTTCGCCCCCCTTTCTGCTGAGAAGCACCTGCTGGAGATTCGAGACCAGGCCAGGAGGCAACAGGTTGTTCTTTACAGCGGAAGTCGTCATTTCTAGAGAGAGAGGAGAGAGAAAGTGGAGGGGGTGATGATGGAGATTTGGGATTAGGAATATGGTAGTGTTGAAAATTTGCTGAAGAATAAAACCCTAGAGAGAGAAAGAGCGAGGAGAGAGAGGGCAATAAAGCGCTGAAAATGAAAAGTGTTGATTGCTGCAACAGAGAAGGATAGACCGTTCTGACGGTGTTAACCAGGAGAGGGGGTCTAATATATGGAGAGAGAGAAGCATATAGATATCTGTATTGACTATTGAGAGAGAGAAAGAGAAAGGAGTAAATTACTGATGGGGAAGAAGGCAACAGTGAATTATGATTTGGGATGGATATCTAACGCGACCTTTAGCGCGTGGCTTGACTGTCCTTTTAGGATTGGGTAAATTTCACTGACCTCCCTCGAACTTTATGAGGAATACAGTTATCCCTCTTCTAGTTTCTTAAATAGCACTAAAACTATTATCAAGATTTCGCCCTTAAACTATTTTTTTGAAAAAAATAACTATATTGCCCTTATTTTTAATTTTTTTTCAATACACTAATTAAAATAAATAAATATTTTTAAAAAAAAATTAATAACACATTTTATTTTTTAATATATTTATATTAGGAGCACTTAAAAAGTAAATTGCTTATATTATTTTTTTTTAAAAATCTTATTAATAACAATTTTATATTTTTTAGTATATTTTAATAGAATTACTTAAGAAATAAACTGTTTAGATCAATTATTTTATAAAAAATATGTATTAATAAAAATAAAAAAAATAAATTATAAATAAATAATATTTAAAAAATATATAATATTTATTTATTTTAATAGGTGTATTTAGAAAATAAATTGTAAATCCCTAAATTTAAGAAAAATCTTGTTATTTTTGCACAAAAAATAGCTCTAAAAAATCTTAATAATAGTTTTAAATAAAAAATATCAATATTATTTTAAAAATTATAGGAGATGTGTTTGTATTTGATTTGATTGCATTGTGGTCAATTTTCTTCTCCGTCCAATCTGCTGTAGATTTAATTAATTATTGTATTTTTTTTTTTTTTTTTTTTTTTTTCTTTTTTTTATGGCGCCAAGTGATGCCACAAGGAATTATTACTACCTAGATCCAAACCCAAAAACCTGATCACGTTTTTTGTCCTCATCGTTATCTCATACCCTCCCTATTTGCTTTTTCCCTCCGCCACCATTGGACCATTACCAACACCTACACCTATTGGACCATCAACACACTTACCCGCAACAACTCTTTCCTTTCTCCATACTCCCCATTCCCTCATCTTCATCCACTACCCAAGCCCCAAACTCACTCAGACCACATCCTAATAGCCATTTTCACCCTCCCAAGCACACAACGTGCATATATATAGCGTGAGAGATGAGGTTATACCACATTGGATGTGTTAATTGGATAGTGATGTCCTAAAATTGTGGCATTGTCCTTGATGGATGCTAGTAAATGAGGTAGATCGTCAAAGGGCAGTTTACAAAAGGTTTAAGTTCATTGGTGTCTCAGATTCTTGCAGATCGACATCTTTATAGTGTCCTCAATTTTCACTCATCGAACGACATGGAGGAGGGAGGGAGGGCGAGAGAAAGGAAGAGGATAGGGGTATCGAGGACAGGGGTGAAGGAAGAGGTAGGAGGGGGGAAAGAGTTAAGATTGGGGGTTGCGAATTTGCGGTGGTCGGGGTTAGGGTTAATATGAAAATATTATTATTTAAGGTCAAAGTGGAAAATTAGTAATACTCAAGGGGTAAAAAGTGTAATGGCTACCTATCAATAATGAACTATATTAAAATAATGGCTTTAACTAATTACAAGATTATTTTGTGAGAGATCACATACCTTGGGTGTAGCTGTGATTGTTTGGGCGATACGCATGAAGACCTTTTTTTTTAATTTTTCTATATTAATCTCTATTAAATGTAAATAAACAAAAATGTCATAAGGACGAAAAAATTTAAAAACCACAGCAGAAAAAAGGCTAGCCTCAATGTTAAACTATTTCAAATAAGAACTTTTTTTTTTTGCGAGGTGTGGTGTTCGTTGGTGCCAATGTTTGGGTGGTGAGCATCCGAAGATATAATTTTCCTAAACGGATGTTGAGAGACCGTCATGACGATAGAGTTGGTTTATAGGATTTTGACTAAATTGGGAGATGGTAAATTTGGGTGATCATTGGTGCAGCTAGAATGCCTTCCCCCCATGGAAGAAGTGGTGGTCTCACGAATGTTGCCCCCCCTCTTACTTATTTGTATGTCATCCATATGAATTCAAAAATCTATAAATGGACGGTCCCAAGGTTCAATAATTTAAAGTTTTTTTTTTTCATTGGAGAGGGTGGGGACGTAAAGCAAATGGAAATGTTTTTTTGTGTTGAAAACCAAATGAGAATGTGTAAGTATAGCCATATTATAACAAGTGAGTGTTGGATTGGTGTTGTAGCCTGACTTCCCTTTCAAAGATCTCAATTCTAAATATCTATCAATATTGAATTGGTTATTTTTACAGAGTCTTTGAATCCGACTTTAATCGAGCCTCCTACTAGTGAATGAACAAAATTATTCCAAATTATTGATTTTTAGACCTGAATACAGAGTTAAAAAAAAATTATATTAAATATAAGATGTTAAGCACTGATCAGTGTTTGTGGCATTCAAAAAGTTCATTTAATTTTTTGTTTTATTGATTTTTTTTTTAGCTCTTCTGATTCGTCTACTAAAGATGAACTAGAAAAGTTAAAAAAAAAATCAGTAGAAGATAAAAAAGTTTACGCAAAAAGACAAGTAATCCCAACTCACATGACATTAATCCCAACGGAAGAACAATACAGAGGGAAGCTATGATCTATTAGAAGATGGATCAATATATCTAGAAAAACATATATCTTTTGTATAACCATAACACGACCTACAACAGGGATCAAGCAAAAGCCCAACCCAAAAATGGCCTGATTCAAAACAGAGAGAGAGAAAGAGAGAGAGTTTTACTAATCTGATTGGTTTTGCAATTTTACTTTCAGTGCCTTTCGATGACGGCTGAGAAGTCCGGTCGCTACAGCCGCGAGAAATTTAGCACCTTGTACATCTCGTTTGCAAAGCGGCTTGCAATTGGTGTAGGTTGGGAAACAGATTCGGCTAAATCCCCAAGCGAGCCGAGGTCCTAATGACAATTAAATTGGCAGTAAGATGAAACAAGTATGGATTCGTAGTCCTTTTTAGTATCATTTTTGTTTTCCTCTGTTCTCTATTTTCATTTTTGGGAACCCAAAACGCTTGTTGGGCACACTCTGGCGACTTGTTTGCTGGAAGAAGTTCTCGAAAACAACCCCTTTCTAGATAAACAACAAAGACTTTTTGAATTCTCAGAAAGAAAATAGTGGGCATTTTTGTTTTTAAAAACGGTTAGTCTCACAGTGAATAGTGGTATGCTGAAAATAGAAACTAACTTAACAAATCAGCAATCTAGTTAGGTTACAAACCTTCTGCTGATGCTTTAGGGGAAAGCATAGGATACAGTGATTGGACCATTGAAAGGGCCTTTCATTTGAACATCGGTTCGCTTAATGGCACCCTTTGGACTACCTAAGGAACAAAAAGTTTGCAGAAAAATGGTGAATATCGTACAGGCATTAAAAAGACAAGATGGCTCTAATAAAAAAACGCTAACTCCAGAAGGCGGAAGAATTCAAATATAGGTTTCTAATGAGGATGCTGGTCTAAGGATTTGGTCTCAACTAAGAATACCTCTACTAAAACGTCTCGGGTCAGTCCTACTTTCTCACTGAGAAGCAATTCCTCAGAAAAAGATGCCATCATACTGCAAATTGTTTTGAAAACCGCCAAAAGATTTTAGCCACCATTATTGGATACACACAGAGAGAGAGAAGAGATTCTGCATAAACCTTCCCAAATGAATCATGTGACACAAGTTTCATTGCAGCTCCATTACCCGACAATCCCCAAGAAAATCTTGACTGGATAATAGCTAGGATAAATGTCGAAAGAAAAGAGAAGTTAAATACTGAGGTAAAAGAAAGTAACAAAACCACCGATATCAATAGAAGGTAGTATGGGCGGTGGAAATATATACAAGGAAGGCAGGGGTGGAGTCAGAAAATAATTTTAGTGGGGGTCAAACTCGTAAAAAATATGTTTTTGAAATGTCAAATTGTATTATGATATATTGTTAAGGGATTAATTCTTAATTTTTGTGAGATAAAAATTGTATTTATTGTCAAAATTGTGGGGTCAAAATTGTATTTATATTATAAATATTCAAGTGCTAAACAATACCCCACTGCCCCTCTTTCCATCTGGCTCCTGCAAGGAGGGGGTAACTCCAGTTATACCCCCATCCGTAGGACAAAAGGAGACGTGGTAGAAAACAATGTAAAGGAAGTCGATATACCTTCCCCATGATATCTAAGAACGGCGCCGCCGTTTCAACCGAGGTTTTTCGCCTGAAATATGTGCGATGACTTCAGTTTACAAACAAAAACTTCTAAGCTAAGCCCTGGCAGCTTTCGGAAGAAAAGAAAAGTTAAAATTGAAGGGCTTTGCCTTAAAGAATGGCAGACAGAATTTGCAGATAACCAATAATAATACTAGTTGGATTGTAAACTTTGCAGACTACCATATAAAATTAACATAAAATCGTTTAATTCTGATGCTAGAGACTTTTTTTTTATGGCGAGGAACCTCCCCACGGTAGATCACATTGGATTGGACCCCCACCACGGCAGAGTAAACCAACCCAAAACTGCAATCATCTGCAACCAAGTTATCAATTAGTCCCGCCGCCACTTACTCCAGACCCAAGATGTCCAGGTCTACGGGTTTGCCCTTCAACCGATGTGCTACCCTGGGGGTTGCATGCTAGAGAGTTTTTGTTTAGCATTGAAAATAAGGATAAATTGAAAAATGACCAGAAAGGGCTGTACCTGCATCAGAAATATCAGCTGGCCGTCTTCGCCGGCTTTTTGGAGCCTGATACTGGAGCCTACAGGATAAGACAGAAACCCAAATGGAGCATTTCTATATCATGTTCATCATGCAATTCAAACAGCAATGAAATGCATGGGGATACAATTTTTCGGTGCACTTCCGAGCAGGGAATATTAAGTTCTACTTCAATATGTTGTAATATAGCAAATAATGATGCAATTACTTTTGCACTATTTGCTTATGGAGATAGATAGAGATTCCCTCAATAGATAGAGTCCCCAGTAAGCTTTGCGTGTTCACTAATCATTTAGAAGTGGCACCATCACCATGTGGAAACATATACGACCTGCACATACCCATCCACAGCAAGAGATTAGACCCCTGTGGCCTGCACGTTTCGGGAAATTCCAAATTCGTACAGTTTACAAACCAAAATTTGTTTATGCTTACAAAGTTAATTAAAAGCGGTACCTAGCTTATAAAATAAATCACTTTTGCAGTGGCAAAGGAGTAAAAAGACTGGTTAAAAGAAACGAAACAATAAAAGAAAAAATAAACCCCCAAGCCCCAAACCCAGCTGCCATAACGTATGCCCTTACTGCAAATGAAATGCCCCAGAATCCTAAAACTTATCAGGCACCTCATCCAGTCATTCTGTTCCCATATTCTTATCAAACTTTTCAAAAGTTATCCAGGTCTCAGCCGCAAATGTACACAATTTCTGAATTTCAGAATTAGTCCACATGATATTTTAATTTCTCTTATAGGAGTTCTCAGGGCCTTTTAAGAATGTGATGGAGACGTAAAGCATTCGAGAGATAATTCGAATATAGTTTTACCAAAAATACTTCATCTAAAATTCATATTTCGGTTCATCGAAATATGGTTTCTAACAAAAATTACTCATCGAAATCCTCATATTCGGTTCATTCATTTAGCGAAGAAACAGAAGGCATGCTTTTTATGAAATGACTTTGCACCAACAATTAGAAAGTCAACTGGTAGGATAATCACTAAGGAGAATGCAAACTGAGCTGACGATATTGTAATAAATTGATTTTAGATGGTGCTAAGAGTGATGGCAGTGGAGTAATAGCTCATTCTCCTAAGAATCCTTCACATGGAGAAACATAAGGCAATATACCCTTTCCCTCGACTCATTCCTCTTGCAGCCCCAAGCTCTCCACAAGCAACATCGACCTGGATAAAAGACTATATTAAGTAACAACCACTGACATAGCAGACAAGCACATTAACTAAAATAAACATACTCACTGCACTCTCAGGATCAGCAAGCATAGCAAATGTGACATCACAAGATTCAGCTACTTCCCTGGGACATGATTTATATCTGGCATACAAGAGTAGCTATCTCTACAAAATGAAATCACCACGACGAGATGATTGCAATAGTTATCTTACAAAATCATAATCATCAATCCCAAAAAAAAAGAGAAGAGTTTCACTATCTTTTATTGCCGATAAAAAAAAAAGGAATTTTACTGGCCCTCAATACGATGGAGTCAAGTATGGCAAGTTGGCTCATTGGCCCACCATTTTACTACCCACCCAAAGCAATAGCAAAAAAGGAAGGAAGAAAGAAAGAAAGAAAGAAAGAAAGAATATTCAGAGGAGCTCAAACAGTCAAAGTATACAGGTCAAAAGTGACCTTGATGCAACACAAGCCACTAGAAACAATTACTCAGGCACAAAAAAAAAAAGTCCATCCCAATTAACACCAACAAAGCATACAAATATTTAATAGTTTACTGCACAATATCGGACCCATTCTCTAACACCTTAAGAACTTTTGGGCTACTGTGTGATTAAACATAGTACATCTGAGTTCAAATTGTGTCATATGGTAGTTCCCCCCTTATTTTTGTGCAAGGGGGTTTTTTTTTTGTGTTGGGAACCCTGTTCAGATTCGGTGTTTCCGTGTTGCCTCTCCACGTGCGAGATAGGGTCCCGTTGGCGAGGGGGATGTTCGATAACTTGATAAACATTCTTAGGCCATTTGCGAATTGCTTATGCTTTTGGAGAAATTGCTGATCTAACACTAGCCGTTTTAAAACAAAATGAAACACTCGACATCATGTGTCTAGAAAATACCCGCACCTCACAGTGTCAATTAAATATGGCGAGCCTCCAACGAAAACTTCCTGATTAAATAATTTAAATTTGAAAAAGTAATATGGTTCCAAGCACATTAAATAAAGGACCACACTGTGGACTGTAAAGAACTAGAAAGTGATCGGAAGACCAAATTGAAGCCATAAATCGTGGAAGGCCCAGAATATTATACTGCTTCATGTGGTCGTAACTATGAAAAACTATGATATTATTTCTTACAATAATTTTTTGTTTTGATAAATAGCAAATAATGCTCCCCATCTTGACCTGAGCTTTGTAGTTTGAGTCCATGCAGACATTTCAGCATTCTATTTGAAGTCTCCTGTAACAACCTCGTACGCTAACTACCGCCACCTGCACCTCTAACCTAAAAAATCTAAGTTCCTCTCCACCCCACCCAACTAAAAGGAAAAGGTTTCCTTGCAGGCAGGTCATAAGGGTTAGCAGAAACCTAGCACCGTTGTATTACAATCTTCACATGGGACTCCCATGCAGAACACCATGCCATGGAAGATCTGCATCTCAACATTGTTTATCATTCCACGAAAGTGGTCCATGGGTGTTGTGTGTGTGGTGTGTTGGGGGCCGGGGGGCAGAGTTTGGTGGAGTCCTACTGGATTATGCAACAACAACCAAATAATCAAAGTACATTATACTGCCAATAACAATAAAATAGAAACTTGTACATCAAAAAATTACTTGCACCCAACGAGATGAGGGGATCAATTTGTTCTTCGCTCTATTCCAAACTGTTAAGTCACATCTGCAAACATGCCAATCAGAAATTAAATTAGTATCATCATGACTTTAAGGGGGAAGAAAAATCTCAAGCGGGCATGTCTTTCAATTCCTCTGGACATCAGAAGTTCTATGCAATTTGATATAACTGACACTATAAGACGGTTGAATGCCTTTATTCATTCTTAAGCATGGGGGGGGGACCATGCTACAAACATTGCTAAGAAAACACACAACTAAAGACAGTTCAGACATATCAAGTCAATTAGGATAGAATTAAAAAATATTCTTAATCATTCGTTCTAAGCATACAGTTAGCAGTAGAAAGCATGCATGAGCTTTCCAATTTATCCTTAATCAGCTTCTACAGACTTAGCTCAAATCAAGAAAGAAAAAAAAAACATCCAGCTTTAGAGATTTTGAGCCATGGCAACCCAATAATTCCAAGACCTAAAAAGCCATGCGCACTGGCATTTCATCTGCTGCATAACACAACAAAACTTGGTGCAAGGGAGAACATTGGAACTTGAGTCACTAAAAATACTATTCAGAAACAAGTCAATTTATATGTGGAAGCTAGTCTACTACATCATGATTAAACCTCAAAGGAGGGTGCCAAAAGCAAAATTGGAAGCTATTCTAATTTGCATTATCTTTATTTTCATCTAGCCTTGTAAAACACAAAAAAAATTAAAAACACAAAAGCACAGAACAAAAAAACAGGCAAAACTGTTGAAAATAATATACATTGTTAGACCCGTTACTTAACAAGTAAAAGATTACTTTCTTGGAACAATTGGTGATCAAATGCGGTATCAGACTCTGGTTCTGAGAGTCCTGGATTCAATCTTGCCATCTGTATTGTTGCCAGTTATGTTTGTTATTTTGCACTTCAATTCTGCGTGTGCGCACCAAATCAGTTTGACTTGTCACCTCAACTTGCGAAACGAGTTGCCATGTGACCAAGTATTGAATAGCTTAATAAAACATTGTTGCGGACATTTGTAACAACTTAAGCCTTTGGACAATTGATGCTCAAACAAACAAAATATATTGACATCACCCTAACACCATGTACAAACTAAAAGACATCTCAGTCTCTCATTTGCCAGTTTACACAGATCGGACCCTGTTGTTAACGCCACCCACCACCATTACAAATAACAGATCTGCTGGTACTCTACTACCGTGAATGCCAACTAGGCCCACTACAGTACACAAGCTCTTTTGATGGTTATCACCACAATCAAATCAGGCCGCAATCGCTTAAAACAGATATTATAGTTTGCAGGACAAGAACCGGGTTGGGTAGGAACCCTCACTACGTAGCGGCACACGTAAAAAAGATATATGATGTCCCAGGAGGTTAGCCACTGAGAAATGTAAGTCCAACCATTTTTTACAAGCGGCGGCATAAAAGAGTTCATCAAAATAGCTAATAACTTATGTCGTCGTTTGGCCTTGCTAGTTTGCTTAAAGCGTGTTTGCCAAACAAATTTCGCTTTTTTTTTTCTTTCAAACAGACATCTCTAAAAAAACAATCAAGACTTAAAGACGCCATCGAAGTTTCCTTTTGGGGTTTTTGCATTGTGGCATTAATCCTATACTTTTGAGCTCCACAGACCAAGAAATCCCTTCAAAGGGGCACCCAATGAATTTAGTGAATCGGTCGTAAATTCTCCTAGCCTTTCAACTGCAGTAGCACTTTTCTCTTTTTCATGCCCAATTGTGATGGATATCATTACAATTTTAATTCTAGAGAAGCCGATATATTATTTTTCTAAAGGAGAAGAAGATTGAAGAAGACTGAGGAAAACTTAAAATAATTTCAGGCATTTGAGAAGGAACCTGAGAGGAAAATAAACATGAAAGTTCAAAACATATTACACCAAAACATTCAAATAGCTACATAAGCATTACAGCAGCGAAATAAACTACAATTGTTGAAGTTCTCAGGGCATAGATACAAACAGAATCCAGACAAAACATCAACCCCACATGAGAAATTCACCAAATCACAGAAGACAAATACTTCAATAAACCACAAAAAAAAAAAAAAAAATGAATGTTACCTTTAGCTGTAGAAGCGGATGTTGAGACAAAAGCTGAAAGAGAGAGAAAACGTAGGTTTTGTGGCGGGACTGACAAGGAAGGGTCGACCGATGAAGTGGTTTGGTGTGCGATTCAAAAGCTTGAGGACATGGCCATGGCTTTCGTTGGCGGAGAAAGTGAAGATTGAAGTGGATAGGCTGCAGTATAGATGGCCTTCACGAGCTCATGGCCATTTCTCTGACTTGTCTTTATTAGTATACTCGGCAGGGTGTGGCATGGCTTGAAATGCCAGGCTTTGTTTGAAGGTGCAAATGATTATTCTTGTCAAAATATATAATTTCCCGTGAGCTGTGGTTAAAAGTATAAAAAAAAAAAATCAATATATTTCGTGTTTTTTTATATACTTTTATATGTTTTTTGTATATTTTTTATATTTTTCAATACACTTTTTTCTCTCCAGCATTTTTCATATACGTATGGGTGAATTTGGAAATGAGCACAAAGATAAAAAGAAATTTTTTATAAACATTTTTTGTATTAAAAAGTTACAAAATAAAAAAAAAAGAGCAGTTCTTCATTTCGAGCCTCCGTGCTACTAATAAATACAGTTAGTTTGATTCGATGGACTTTCAATTATCGGTTGGTTAAAATTCGTGCCAAAGCATTCACAATCCTAGGTCATCAATTTTGAGACAAATTTTTTAAAGAACGACCAGAGTTGTTGAATTTGAGCAAATCAGTTGAGGAATGCAACACTAATTTAGAAATTATATTTATTCAAAAAAAATTAATAATTAGAAACCATCACTGTTGATCAACACGAAGACTAGTAATTACAATTCAACCCCCTTTTCGGCCTTTGTACTTCAATAAACAGTGGAGTTTGATTAGACGAAATAGTTGAAAGCCTGTTGGTGCTGGTCTGGTCGTTCATGACCCTTTCCCCAAGGATCCCAACCAGCCATCAAACTTGTCGTTACCAGGATGGATTATAGTGGTCTTCTGTAAATGACGTATTGTCTCCTGTACGTATCCGCAAACAGAAGAACGGGGAAGGGAGGGTAGAGAGAGAGGAGAAACAGCATGCATAAAGCTTTGGCAGCAACAGACACAGGGATCCATAAATGTTAGTTATAGAGTTGAAACTTCACGAAAGAAACCAAACTTTTTTTTTTTTACCACCAATATTCGTGGATTGTCGCAAGAATGTGATCGAGTTACAACAATCTGCAAACAACCTGCTATGTACAGACCAAAATACACCTTTAAAATAACCTTCGAAATGTTATTTTTCCTTCCAAGATGTAGGGAAATCACTGCCTCAAAATAAATGACATTCGGTGCAATTCGATTCTCTTACAATTACAGCACTATTTGGTGTCTCTTGCTAGTACAACTTCTAAGAAAATTTTCAATCAGAATATGAAACAGCAACGCGAAGGCAATATCAATTCCACCTTTCTAGAGGGACAAAACATTCAATAGCAAAGGTTACTAAGAGTTCTCCACAAGCACACGTTTGATTTCTCACTTTTGATAAGGATGGAACCTTCCAGACGCGCAACCGCCATTCCCATATCCTTTACTGCCACCAAATCCACTGCGCCGTCGCAACACCATATCGCTTTTCCCTCCACCCGCCGCCGTCACCTCTACCACCACCATACCCGCCGCCGTATCCCTCTACCACCACCATATGCTTTACCGCCACCATAACCACCACCTCCAAATCCACTGCCGCCATACATTGGTCCCCAAAACCCAAATCATACCCATAGCCACCATAAGATCCCGAAGCTCCACCACTGTAGTTTCCCCCATAACTGCCATACCCACCATACCCACCATCATAATTATCACATCCTCTGCCCATTTTCCCACTGTATCCGCCACCGCCTCCATAGTCAGCTGAACCTCTACCGAAGTCACCATATGACCTTGAAGCATTGCCACCATGGCGCTTCCTCGCATCATAAGTAAAATCACCTCCAGCTCTTTTCGGCACAGCCTTCTTTATTTCCACCTAGAAAATTTAAATTGAAGAGATCAGCCCATTTTGTTTTGTTCTCTCAAAAGAAACTATAACACTGAACACTTCCAATTCCCTATCAGACATTTTTGACTTACTTGTTTGCCCCCAAATTCGTGAGTCTTCCATCAGAGAAAATCCTTTCAACAGCCATCTTCATTCTCAAAGGTGACAAACCCAAAGCCTCTTGATCGCCCAGTGTCACGGTCTATCATAATCTGGTACTCAGCAACACTACCGTAGGAAGAAAGGAAGAAAAATACTCGTTCAGCTCATCGCCATATAAAAACACAAAATGGTCAGGACAAGCATTTTATTTCATCAAAATCGAATAATTTAAAAAAAAAGGGGCTGATGTGTGCCTTCAGTGTTAAAGATGTGGTATGCCACCAACAAAAATTTTCCTTGTTTCTGTACTCCTTGTTCCTGCATTTTCCTCCCTAGAACCGTTCTTTTCACTTCCACCTGTTGGGATGAACTTATCACGATGAAATTGGTAGAATGTAAGTATTACATTACATGAAGGTGGCAAATAAACAAAATTACCACCCAGTTTAATCCCCATTGATGGGGTGCGGAGGGTAGATTTGGTTATAGACCTAACAAAAGTGGCTGGCCTTACGTTTGAACCCATAACCTCATTGTTAATAGGCCGAGTTTTAACCACAGAACCAAGGAAGGCGGAAAAATAAAGCAAAAAGAAATATAACAAATTTTGCATATAATCACCATCACAGAAATGGTGCTCACCCACCAGCTCTGCCATCTACTATGACATGCTCTTCCTCCAAAACCTTGTCAGCAACTGCTGGGTCAGCAAATGTTACAAATCCAAAACCTCGTGATCTTCCAGTAAGCTTATCCATCATTATCACAGAATCTGTGATTTCTCCATACTTGCAGAAGTAATTGGTAAATGTCGCTGAAACCAAATTACAGAATGAGGACCCAGAGAATAAAAGCAAGGCATCATACATAATAACAAAGTAAAAAGGACAGAAAAATTCAGAAAGAGGTTCATGTTTTTCTTTCTTTGGTCACAAAAACCATTACGAGTGTTCTCTTGGAACAACCAAGTTCTACTAACACTGTCACTAGATAAACACTCGTCACGCAGAGAGAACAATGAAACATATCATACAGTTCAACATTCCCAATAAAAAGTAGTTCAGGACTATTTCTTTCTCACAGTTCTTTCCCAAGATTACATTGAATTAAGAAGTTCCATTGGTTACAATTGAAGCAGTTATGGGATTTCCAATATATGGAAGTCTTTCTTATTTCAAATTCGCAATGCAGACTTCCATCTATGATAATTAACCTAACGATGACACTCCAGATATGGATTCTGGCCCGCATGTACACTGTAAACACAACTATAATAACCAATCCAGCCACTAAACCCAACCTATCTTGGATCAAAATACTAATTGGTAAAGCTATGGTGGAAACTATAACAACAATTTGAATGAACACTGGCAATACACAACACTATTAAGAAGGCATACAATTACACATCATAGAAAACACATAACCATAACCTGCTACAAATTCATTGGAACAAATAACATTTCAACTTTAAGCTCTGTCATAGGTTAAACCAGGAGGCACCAATTAAGTTTTTAATTTGACTGGACCTCGGCAAGATAAAAAGGTCCAATGTGAATATCAAGTCAGGTAAGTCGTCATGGTCCGGGCCGGGGCCGTTTTCTCCCCCCGGGCGATGGACTTAATTAGTCAACGGCCGGACCAGATCCACCCATGGACCAAAAGATTAGACGCGAGGCCCTGTTCATGGGCTCTTACGGGCCTGGGCCTACGGGCCTTTAAATAATTTTTTTAAATATATTTTTATTTCAATTAAAAGACTAAAAGTCAAATGAAAAATTAGCGTAATTACATAAAATCAATCAAAGATATTGATTATTTATTTACATATAAAATATAAAATCTTGAAAAAAATTAATACCGCGAGGTGGGTCATGGGCCAAGGGCCATGGGTGGGCCTTCGAGCTGAGTCATGTAGGCTGGGCCTTGGGTCTGCCAACGGGCTTCTTCAAAATTAGACCCAGACCATGCTATCCGGACTTGGGCTCTCTGGGCCATGGACCAGCCAAAGCTTGTTGGGGCAGGCAACGGACTTTCTGATGAAACCTTAAAGTCAGGTAAACATGGCCAGCCATATGAATTCCAAAATGTTCGATCAAATGACAAATATCTTTAGGGTTACACCAAACCTTAAACTCATTCAGGCAATATATAAATTAAAATGAAGACCAGCACTTTTCCACAAGCAACAGTTCTTGATTGTAGAGCTTTACGGCAGGTGTAAAGAAGTATCACACTAGTGTCTCCAATAGATGATCTAATTGCAGTTATATCATCACACGTATCTTTATCACATCGATATGCCCCTTAGAAACTTCCTTTTTCTCTAAGCCGGACCATATACATATCTAGCACCATATCATAAACTTTTTCCATAAATCCATATGCAGATTTATCTTAATTCTCTTTGTACTTTTCCATTTAATGTCCTGCATAAGATATTGCTTCGATAATTGATCTACCCTGCATGAACCAAGTAATTATCTTGACATTGTACCATGACGTAAGAGATCCCAATCATGGAAGTTCACTGATTAGATCAGCCATTGCTTCTCACCATTCATTCAATATCACATTTTTTCATAAAAGGTTCACAAGTGCATTGAAGCACTGGTGAATTTCAAAATATGGAAACGTTTCTTATTTCTAATACATTAGTGACAACATACTCCATTATGATAATTAACATAATGATGCCATGCCAGGATAAGAAATCGTGCCCATATACAATGTAAAAACAGAGATAAAACAATCCAAGCCAATTAAATGTCCATAGTAAAAAGACAAAAATAAAAAACAAACGATTAAACTTCCACATGATTATGCTAACTTTGACAAACCAGCCCACCAAACCTTATGCCGAGAATTAAAACCTAAAATAATAGTCAGGTTAAGCTAGATTGAACCTATAAAGACAAATAAAGAAATATTGATTCATATTTTTTCACATCAACTATTGAATTTCATATTTGATTCAGCGTAAACACAATCAGCCCCCAACCCCAATGGAAAAATGCTACAATTCAATAAAAGATTTTACCAAATTTCTTCATAAATTGATGTGGCAAACATTGGTTGATGACTTGCTTGACTCCCCCAACATTGTCGTTGAAGGACATCTAATAGCAAACCCAGTCATGATTGTAAAATTATGTTAGCAGTATAGCACTACCTGAAGAAAAATGACCAACTCCAATGATTACCGAAAAACTCCACATTGAGTAATGGAATATTACAGTACTTGATCCTTTTGCAAATGTTGATATATGAAATTTGATCAATCATAATCTTAAAAGCAAAGTGCAAAAATAAAGTGATCTTTAGTTTTCATGATTTTGTGCAATAAGAGGGGATGGTAGAATGAAGTACCGAATTCTCGTGGAAGCGATAAACTATTAGTAAAGAATATATCAAGAATCCATGAATACTTAAGGTGTCTCCCAAGAAACGCCTCAACAAAGAGTTTTCTACCACAGAAGAAAAAATCAACAGTTAGTATTATTCTTCACAACCATCAAGATACGTCGTCAATTCGTGGCGTACCACATTCTTCGTCAAAAACACTACAATAATTCAAAATCCCAAAGACTGTTCATGCAATTTTAAAAGAACCCTAGGACCGCACAATCTACAAACTAACCCGATGAAAGAATCACGACGGTGATATCATTGCCCATGTCATTGCCTGAACTACATCTACGTGACTGAAACGATTCGATTCTGCGTTCCGATGAGAACTGCTGCTTGCGTTGTTGACCTTGCGTATTCTGTTCATATTCTTCGTATACTTCTTCTCTTCTCCGAAAGACCTCTAGTTTTCTGCAAAAACACCCATCCATTGATCTAATTCATTACCTCTATATGTATCTCTCTATCTTCTACTACGAAACATGCCACATGAAGAGAAATTATTTCAAACTAGCCCTAGTTAGGGTTCGAGCATGTTGATATCGTTAAGACAAAACCCTAACAAACATGATAACAAAACCTTCTTCGTCAATCGTGTATGATTTTAGAGTTTTTTGAGATCTGAATTCGTTTAACGCGAAACAGAAAGAACATTAGACCGTTGAAGAACGGCCCGTCGCAAGAACCTCGTCGAAACGATTGTGATCGAGATGCTTCGTTTGCGAATTATCTGCGAGGCAGCTCCTTAGCACGACGTCTCGTATTATCGTTCATAGTTGGGCTTCTCTCCAGGGTAACCGAATAGCTACATTAGCTCTCATCCAAATGCGGCCCGTCACAAGGCCCACTTCAATTATCAACCTGTTATGTTTAAGCTTCTGAGTGTAAATTACTAGGGGTGTCCATGGTCCGAATGTCCAGTTCTATAAGATTCAGTAATCAATTCATGTACGGTTCTGAGAAAAAAAATGAGAAGCGGAACTAACCATTACAAGGTATAGAACCAAACCAAAAACACGATCCGCCTTATCGGTTCGGTTCCGGTTCGGTTTCGGTTCAATCCAGTTAACATTTAAATATTTTTATAAAAAGTAAAATTACAAACAAAATTATTATTTAAATATAAATCCCATAACTTCATTAATGCTTCAAGTCATGAACCAAAAATAGTATAAATGTTTCATAGATTGACTCCTTAAATAATATTACATCAATCAACTCTAATATTGCAATTACTAACTTATAAAGTTTAGAATTCATCATGGATACCAACAAAAAATGAATAAATAAAAACTAAAAAAGAATTCATAATGGATAACAAAGAAAAATTACATGATAAATCTTGGATAGAGAAGAATGTGAAATATTTTTGATAAAAATATAAGAGTAATCTTAATATCCATGGTAAAGTGAAAATATTTTTGTTGGGAGAAAGGTAAAGTAAACACGTGTATGTTGAATTAATTTCTACTTCTAGATAAATATGTATACGCGTATCTATATATATATATATATTAATAGAAATCGATTTCGGTTTCGGTTCGTTCGCACCCGGTTTGAAATAAAAACGATAACCGAAACAAATTTACCGGTTCTTAATTTTAAAAAACCAGACAGAACCACCATTAACCTAGAACTCCAAAATGCACGGTTCAATAAATTCAATTCGGTTCACCGATTTTCGAATTTTTTTGGACACCCCTATAAATTACAGTAGCTCTTTCAAAATAGACAGTGTATATGATCTCCTCTTTGTTTTTTGTAGCCTCCATCTAAATTACAGTGACCCTCTCTTTTTTATTTGATTTTTGATCTAAATAAATATGGCGTTCAATTTTGGATGATATAGATTTTGGTATTTTTTTTAAAATAATATAATAAATTTAATTTAATTTTCGTTCTTATAGTCAAAAAATTGAAAAGTAAAAAGAAATCACTAAGACGGGAACAAAATGTTAACAACCTTTGTTGAATTTTTGTATGAAAAAATTATAAATATGCTTGAAAAAAAAATGAATTTTATATATTAATCAATAAATAGTGAATCATTGGTTTTTCTGGTGGATTCTAATCAATTTCTTAAAAATTATCTATGTTTTTATTATGTAAACGATGTAATTTTATTGTAATGGACATCTCATTACATTAGGTTAATAGAAAGGATTATAATCCATTAAAAGTACAATTTACTTTCAAAATAAATATAATGAAGTCATGTGGCCCACTAAGCATCTAATTAGGGTTGATAAATAATCGGAAAAACCAAACAATAGGTTTTCAAACTTGGTTAAACTAAACGCGTTTTTGAAAAATATTTAAAAAACTTAATTTGTTTAACAAGCGACGAACCGATCTCAAAAGAGTTTAAATCAGTTAATTACGAGCCGAGCTCGAGTAAGTGTTGTTTATTTAATCACCCCCAACAGAAATGTGAGCTGATTTTGCTCATTAGGACTAAAATTGAACAGTTCTGTTTATAAGAGTGAGGCCTTGTAATGGGCTATTTGGTTAAAACTAGAGATAACCCCAGCTCTGGACTTAAACAATTCTAGAAGTCCAATTATTTACTAATTCTTTACCAAATAGTGTTGTGGTATCGTATGCATCGTGAATGCAAGAAAAACACTATCAAGAGATCAAACCTATCTTCTTATTTCTATACAACGGTGGTTTGTTTTTAAAAACCTATTAGGAGTGCTTTAGATTACGGTGTTATGATAATTGTGTTATCTGTTTGACACATATTCTATTCTGGGTTAAAGTGATGTTTATCAATATTAGCTTTGAGTGGAATTTTCATAGGGAAATAGAAAATTCATTGAAACTGGAATTACAGAAAGAGCAGGTTTTTAAGTGGAAGCATCTAGTATTTATCAAGAAGTACTAACAAAAGACCTCAAAAGTTTGTATTGTAACAAACCATCCTACAACAGCTAGTAATTTATCAAGCGACAAAAAAGTTTATACCTCCAATCTTCTATCTTCTTCTTCATCATATTGTCATCATCATCTTCTTCTTCTTCCTCCTCTTCTTCTCTTAATTAATTTTTCTCTCTCCATGTTGTCAGTGGTGACGATAAAACTCCAAGGGTAATCATCTTCATCGTCCCATTTACACTGATTGTTTCTTCTGGACAGAACCTATTAGTTTTTTCACGGTGGTTTTTTTTTTATTTTGGGGGGGTTCGGATATAGTAGGTTTCGGGCCTCTCTGCACATTATTATGTTGTAATAGTTCGTTGTCATCTTCATTCTCACACCATCCAACTCGCCAATTCATGTTGCCTTCACCTTTTTCCCTTTTTCCCTGGCACCTATTTTTCCCTTTATTGTCAGAAACTTAACGAGGAATAGGCGATATTAGGTACGGGAAGATAGGGAAACCAGTCAAAAGTAGTATTGGCGTGACGATCATTTGATTGGGGTAGGGATTGAACTCGTGGCCCAATCACGCGAAACCCAACTCTGCAATTCCAAATCAGATTAAATGATAAGGAGAGGGAAGCGTTCATTATGCTGTGCGGGAGTATAAAAATTTAGTTGGTAAATGTGAATTACAAATATTCATATCCATGGATTAAAATATGTCAGATAACTCCATAGAAAACTATTATTAGCACAAAGGAATGTGCTACATATGAATCAGAATCACAAGATGAAGCTGTTGCCTTGCAGAAGTAACACAAATGCCCTTTTCGCCAAGCATCAATGTAGACTACTAGTGTACGCGGAACAGAGTACTGGCTGTACTGTAAAAATAGAAGCAAGTGTCAAGTAATTAAGTGAAGGCCCCAACAATGGAATATGCGGACCTCCCATTAATATTTGCCACCAACAAAAACGAAGAAGAAGAAAAATAATTAAGGTTGGTGGGGTTGGGAATTGATGCTTTAAGAAGCAAAAACTTGGAACCAGATGTAGATAGTGACATGCCATTAGAAAGAGGTTATGAATTCTGAATTGATAACCGATTCGAATTATGTTTAATGACAAGATCTTGTTCTCAGGGGCTAATATCGAATACCAAAAACAGTTGCGTTCCTGCCCAATTTGAAGCCCTTAAAACAGCAGAAGTGCAAACAGAAGATGGTATGTATGGAAAATTGTAACGGAGAGCCACAAAAAAGTATTCAGAAAAAAAGATGAAGCCTATTTGGCTACTTAGCTATACAGTATTTGATAAGCAGAACACTTGGAACAGGCAAAACTCTAGAAGCATGCAACAAAAGTTGAAGGTCCATTCAAGCAATTAGTTTTTAGCAATTGATTATCTGATTGTGGTTGCTACCAATCGCCCCTTCGTTTTGTATACACAGCCCACACTGGAAATAGAGGTTCTACCAAAGACTAGTACAGCACAAGGAGTTTTGTTGTCAGCCAAACCACTTAAATGTAGCCATTTATAGCAAAAGAAAAAGCTTTCCCTCGGTTTCCTTATTCCTAAAACCCAAGTTAATGTGAAAGGCTAATGGAAAGTGCGTGCTTTGATTTGACACTAGGGTTGGCTTCTTTACGTATCAACTATGATTGTTGAAAAAGAAATTGATGCTCTTTATAGCCTTGAGCATCAATTAAAAAACTAATAGTGTTTAGAAAGAAAGGTGAAGGATTTTTTCCTCTATATCAAAACGTCACCTTCCAAATACATGCAACTCTTTAAACACTAATGCATAAATAGGTGTATATATGTGCTTTATATCGTGTAGAATTCTGTACACTACAAACACATGAAGAACGTACAAGGGCATCTTCACTAATTCATCAAATCCATTAACAATCATCAACTGATATTCATGAAAAAAAAGGGGCTAAAGTGGCTTACAATTCTTTCAGCAAAAATTGTATCAAATTAGGTTAAAACCAAAACCCTTCCTCAATTCACAATGATTCATATGTTTACTAAAGTATGAAAAATTTTAAAAAACGTGCAAGGATTGGAGTTAGTTGAGGGTTTTTTATTAAAGATTATGTAAGGGATAAAATACACGGACTATAAATTTCGGCCGAACTAGGGGCAAGCACTACTGCAATGTGGTCGCTTATATAGCAAGCTGGGGGTCTCTGCACGGCCGGAGACCGGTTGTTGAAATGTACCGAACATTAGCTATGAAGGGCTGCAGGCAACCATCACTGCCGACTGATCGCTCAATAGCAGATCACCATGCCAAAGCCTGATCGAGGGGGCCACGGCAAGGGTCAGCGGCAATCACCAAGGCACATCATGGGAAAGAGAGATAACTTGTTTGGCAAGGTTTTATCTGCCAGCCCCCCACGCCTGGAAGGAGACGAATGAATGATGACCAAACTACCAACCAAGGCCTTAGGGGTTATGGCTAGGTATCTGCCTACTCATTGACACAACAGTTTGCATGTTTTTTGCCACTGTCGAGCTACAACAGTCCACGACGTATCCAAAACAACCCCAAACCGACGAACTGAATATAAAAGGGCTCTAACTTCTACTCTCTATATATACACTTTGTTATCCGCGTTATCTAACTTGACCATCAGATAGCCATTTTTCCGACAAATAACTCCGGCAAACGAACTCACTGTTTCCGTGTCACAAGCTTGGCCACAGCAACCAGCAGCCGTCTGCAGACACCTTCCCCACCCTGATCTGCGGCAGATTTCTATTCTCAATTCCTTTCTTCCATTTCACAAACACTACACCCCACAGAGGTGATGAAAAAAAACAATAGAAAAATGGACTTATATTAAGTAATTAACCATAACAAATTGAACTTCAACAAAAATCTTGCTCAAATACAAAAAAGAGTACCAGAGAATGGAGATGGAGATGGTCTCATAATCAAACCTTTTACTGGTTCTATGTCTGAAACATCAATCGAATCGATATCCAATCTTCACTACTTCTCAAGCCAAAGCCCCGCTTCTGTATTCCCGCAGCCATCTCATTCTCACTCCTCATCTCTCTCTCCACTTCTCTCTCATCTTCCCCCTCAACTCTAATCTCTTCACAGCAAACCAAACCGGCTTCTTCGCAGAAACCAGAAACATATCACCATCCTCCATTTTCACTCTCCCTCTGAATTCCCAAAAACCCTATCTCACCACTTGCGCTGTGGTAAACCCACATGGATTTTTTCCAATGACTTTCGAAACGAACCCTAGCATTGAATCGGATGCGTTCGAATTTCGAACGAGACGTGACGACGAAAATATGTTTCGGTCCTTGGAATCGAACCCGAGTCCTCTTCCGATTCTCTCTTGAATCCATTCTTCAACAGGATTTTGGGTACCGCCTTCGCACGCGATTTCCATACACTTTCGCGAATTTTTGAATTCTCAACAACTAACGAAACTGAGAGCTAAGAACCAGTTCATTTTTCCTTGGAATAAATTACATACACACCCCTTCATCTATTACCTTGATCACTTATACCCCCTTCATTGGAAAAAGTCCTACATGGTGACCCCCTCATTTATCATCATTAAGGTAAAAAAAAAGGGTGACTAGAAGCTGTAGAATGACATTTTCGGGGGGACCCTTAAATCATGTACTGCAATGAATACATGCAAATTTTTTTATTTTTTTAATTACAATGATTTTTGTTGCCCTGGGCGAGGCTGCTCAAAATCGCGTGCGAATCAGAGTAAGGCGAAGAGAAACTAAACAAAATAACAGAGCTCTTAATATGTGCATATATTAATTAAATTGGGTATGCACATATTAATTAAATTGTGTAGATGGGGGAGCGGCCTTTTTATATACGAAGTAATGGGCCGTGTCAATAGATCACAATCCTCGGAAGGATAAATATGAAAGGATATCCTTCATATTTATCCCAATATTATCGGAGATAATGTAGGAGGTGCTATTGGAGAGTAATCCGCAATTTAGGAGTCATGATCAATTTGGAGTCTAATGAGATGTTCTCTTATAAAAGTAGGTGTCCTTGTGGAGAACGAAGTCTTTCCATAAAAAGGCGTCTAGGATAAGTAACCACTCGCTCATTGGCCATATAGAGATAAGATTAAGCATGCTCCCAGTTCCTGGTGAGATCATAACTAGTGGCGCGAGGCCCCAATGGGCGATCAATGACTGTAATAGTGATAAAGCGTAGATCCTTCAAGCATGTACCTATCTTGGTAGGTGAATATTTTTCCCGCATCAATTTCATCCATTTATATTGCAGAATAAGAATAGGGCATTTTGGGGAAGAAAAAGGTGTGGAGGACGAAGAAGGCCATATAAGAGATAGAGAAAGTGGAAACAATAGGAATAGAAAACTGCAACGGCGACAAGGGGATGGAATTGGGAGGGAGATGGCAGTCTGGGAGGGGAGCTATGAATGGGAAGGGGAAAGGCAACAATGGCGAGTTAAAATGGGAGAAGGGAGAGTTGTGGGGAAGGTGATTGACGGATCACCAATATTAAGGCAAAGGGAGTGCTGATATGCTAGATAGAAGCTGTTTGTGCAGTGTGTTTTTATCAATGATTTGGGGGTGTGGGTTAAGAGCCTGCATTAGGGTAAAATTTTCATTTATAGTGTTTACTAAACGTCAATTTGTATAGTTTAGGCTCGAGCTTTTGGTGTGGGTTAAGAGCCTGCATTATGGGTAAAATTTTCACTTTATAAGTGTTTTCTAAACGTCAAGTGTATAGTTAAGGCTCAGAGTTTTGGCGGTGGTGGGGTTAAGAGCCTCATTAGGGGGTAAAATTTTCAATTTATATAGTGTTTTACTAAACGCAGTGATGTTAAGCTCGGTTGGAATCATTTTTTTTTAATTTTTTGGCTGATTTTTTTTAAGTTTATAAGCAAAAAAATCAATCAAAATTGATTTTTTTTGTTTTTTATTTATTTTTAACTAAAGTAAAGCCAAAAAAGCAAAAAGGCAAAA
The DNA here is from genome assembly GCA_009663005.1 of Actinidia chinensis. Lineage (NCBI taxonomy): Eukaryota > Viridiplantae > Streptophyta > Magnoliopsida > Ericales > Actinidiaceae > Actinidia > Actinidia chinensis. The sequence goes on from VIGQ01000197.1 coordinate 26,737, forward strand.
AAAATCTTGACTTTTTGATAGTAATTTTTAAAAAGTTTAACTTTTAGTATTATTAAAGGAGCCTAAATAATTATAATTAATTGTTTAGCGGAATAATAATAATTTTAACTAAATATCCAATGATCTAAATTGTCCCATCTGAAGCAGGGTCAGACATCCATGTTAAAGATTTTAGTTTCATCGATGTCCATGTTTAGTTTGAAATGAATTTTTAACGAATTAAAATTCATTTAATTTAAGATTGGATAACAATCTATCGACTAAGTCGGATTATTAATTTTGTGAATCCCAATATCACTTATTTGTTTTACAATAGATTGAGTGTTGGATTAATATTTTTTTTTTTATGTTTTTCATGATTGGTCCTCTATCACATTTTAAATAATACCTTTTTTAAATATTTTCCTTAATTAAAATTATTAGCATCAATTTGTCATTCATTCCATATAAGAAATATATTAGTAGTACAATCCCGTTGCCAATGAAAGGAATTGTTAGTTTAAATATAAAAATAATTTTATTTAATTAAAATCATACTTTTATTAAGTGCTATATATAAGTTAAACTATTGTTTTAAAATATTAAACTCACGCAAGTATAATTATGTGATAGATATATAAAATTAATGATATTAAATGGTTTATATATATGTTTAACCTAAATTTTGATTTTATGTACCATGTGTCCCTATGATATTTTTTTTTTTACTTTTCTGTTCAAACAAAAAAATTAGTAAAGAACAAAAAAATAATTCGAAAAATACAAGAAATTAATCTATTTTTACGATTTTAGTGTTTTTTTTTTAAAAAAATTAATTTATTTTTACTTGTTTGACCATTCTTTAAAATAATTTTTTAAAATAGATTTATTATTATTATATTTTTAATTTTTAAAAATTAAATAAGAGATAAAATTATATATTGAATTGATCAGAATTTGAACAAATGATGATTTTATATTTACATTATATTACTAAAAAAAATCGTATTTAATAATAAAATCATTTAGATAAATGATTAAATCATAACTTTAGTAATTTTGGATATTTTATGGGTATTTTAATAACTTTAGGCATAATCCATTCTTCTTGGATTTGTAATAATGGGAATGGCTGATATTACAAATTCGACCAATTTGATAATTACAAATTCGTCGAATTATATATCTAACTTCAAATAAAGTACACAAAATACTAATATTATGACTCCATCGAATTTTATCCAATCCGACATTATAATTTTCAAACAAATATGCCCGAACTTCCTGATATGCGTGCGACCTCTGCGATGGATGAGGTACGTGTACACCTCCTTCCACATCGCTCGTGGCAAAGATTGTATCCTTCTCCTAGGTTCGGCGGCGCGCGAGAGAACTGCCCAATCTTCATTTTTCGTCTCCACTCCCTCCTCTCACAGTCTCCATATAAATCCTCCTCTCACATCCTCTGCTTTCCCCTCCCTTCAATCTTCCACTTCCCTTATTTCTAGGGTTTTTCTTTTCTCTTCTCTCCTCTCTCCTACAACTTTCTTCTTTTTCTTATGTTTTTTCTTCTCCACCCTCTCTTTATTGGGTTCATACATCCATCCTAAAATGAGTACAACAAGATCAGTTCGACATGGTCCGATCTCGGCCGCCGCCCTCCCCGCCGCCGCCGCCGTAATTCCCATTTAAACTCTAACTTCTACCCCATATATGCTTACATTTATATGTATTTATGGTATATCTGTATTTTTTTTTTGAGTTTAAGTCCTACCTCTCTTACGTTTGTTACTTTGTTTTTCTTCTGGAGCTCTTAGTGAGAGATCGTGCCGATCTTGTTTAATGCCCCTAAAGTTAGTTTTTTTTTTCTAACAATTGGTAAACGAATCGTCGATTGGGTGTTGTATGATTGGAGATATTGAACTAGGTTGGTTCAGGTGCGTAGATTTTATTGTGTTAGTGGGGGTTTTTGAAGGGATAAGCTCCAAATTTAGCGGGCACACTTTCGGGATGTCTGGAGACTTTGACGCCAAAAAGTTCGGAAGCGAGTTGAGGTTTGAGAGAGCGCCAGGTTTGTTCTTTCATAATAAAGTAGTGGTAGGGGTGGTAAAAGTGATGAATATTGTCTTCAGAGATCTTATTAATGTGGGTATTAGTTAGTCTTCATTTGTTATTATAGGTGGATTTCAAATCAATGGATTTAGTGTTTAAGTTTCAACAAAAAAATATAAAGATTTAGTAGCTTGTTCAAATTAGAGTGGGACAGGGATTCGAGTATAGAAGATGTATTTCTTGTAAAATCTACATATCTCTGGCTGAAAGATTTCAAATCATCTTTTTAAGGGTCATTCAAATCGATAATTATAAAGCTTTAAACGAATCAAAACTCATTGTTGAAATCATCATAACGTATCAATCTAAGTTTGATCTTTTAATTAAGTAATTATCCCAAATCGATTCATTTGAAATTCTCGTCTATCCAAATGGAGCTTACTTAGTAAATTCAGTAATTAGTGGTGGTTGAGTTACGGTGTATTTGTATTTATGACTCATTGTTTAAGTTTGATTGCGATGTGCTTTAGTGTGAATTGTATTTTTATGCCCCCCCACCAAAAATATGATTTAGTAGTTCCCTAAATTCCTTATCTACAAGTGACTTTGGTGGCCAGAAGGAATATTGTAGCCAAAACGGAAAGATTTTTCACACAGCAAGTTACACGTGGCGATACATGTCCTTCATTGTGATAGTTTAATGGGATCTTTTGAGAATCCTCAGGGATGACCCTAGATTTTGACAAAAAGTGGGTCAATGCAGGGAGTTGGAGGTTTTGATGGCTATTTGGGTATAGTTCTCACATCATTTTGAGTATGGCTTGAGCGGAGGTCAGCGAGGGGGGAGAGGGGAAAAGTGACGTGAATTTGGGTGGTAGGAGATTGATGTGTGTTCATGTGGACTTGCCATCTGGTGCATTTTTCTTCGGTTATAGGCCATAAGGAGGTTGCGGATGTATGAGGAGACGAGTGGCATGAGAGAGTTCCAGATCTTCGAGGATTCTGGAATAAGTGCTAGGTTACGCTGAGGTAGCGGGTATGGTGATGACAAATTGAAGTTTGGGATATGATCCCATTGAGTTGGGGGGTGGGGGTGTGGTAGATTTTTTTTTCCCGGCCAGTTTTTTTTTTTTTTTTTTTTTTTTTTTTTCTTCATGGAGTTATGGTGGATGATCATCTATATGGTTATACCCCCGTGGTACATTATATGTTATAAATTCTGGTGCTTACAAA
>VIGQ01000197.1:35000-152797 GCA_009663005.1 Actinidia chinensis
TCAGCAGGGTCACGATACTTTTTTCCTAATGCCGCTTCGTGTAACTCCTGCCATTGCACAAAAAATCTTCTGTTTTCTCACGTCTCTGTTAACATATTTTTTATGTAATTTTAATTAACATTTTTTTCCTTTAACCAAACACTCATGGGGTGTTTAGCATTGGGTATTTATCAAAAAAAAAGAAAAATTTAAAGGACCAAATAACGAATGAAGCCTGAAAAGAACAAACATTTTTTTTTGGGCTATCTATATGGAAATGTTCTATAAAGGGAAATTTCTATTGTCCTTAAATCTAGACCAATAAATAGTTTTGAATTAAAAATGGAGGTACAATATACCATGGGCACTTGTGCTTCAGTTGCCACCATGTGGCGCTTGGATTCATTTTGCATTACTATTGTAGCCGGAAGTTCACTATTGACCATGGTGGTTGTTTTTGGCTGATTGAATCTGGTGAATTAAAAATTCAATCGGACTAAGTCAGATTATCAATTTTGTGAAATCTCAATATGCATTTTGTTTGTTTTACAATAGATATGGTGTTAGAGATTAAACAATTTTTTTTTATTTTTCATAATTTGACTCACATTATAATTTTTAAACTAACTAAAAAAAAATCAAGTACTCTTAAATAAATAAATAAATAAAATAAATTGGTAACTAGGGTTCGATACATTAACTAACAACAAAAGACATCCAAATAAAATAACATATCACTCCTCAAGTGTCATAAGTTAATTAAAACTATACAATTTGTTAATGCCACTAGATGACGTATTATAAAATATAATATACTAACGAACAAGAATCCTATTAATAAGCAAAATAGATACCAAACAAGTCACCTATAGAGGCATAAAAGACTATACGTTCTAAATAATTACATAATATTGTTTTAATTTATAATATTCTATTATTGTATTTAATAATGGATATTTTAGGTAATTTTAGAGCTAATTCAAATACTTTGAATTTGTAATAATGGGGTAGGGTTTTATTATAAATTCAATCAATTTGGTGGATTACAAATTCATTAGGTTATCCAACCTGAGAAGGAATCAACAAACACCATATTAGTAACCTTACATGATTTGTATTCCAATTCAATATTCTTATATTCAAAACAAATATGACCTTTTGTTGATTGTAACCCATTCTAGATTTAAGGCCCAATGTGAGAATATTATTATCTTGAGGGCCAAAGTAGAATAAATCAACACTTTAAGGGGACAAAGTTCGATTCGCCTTTATACGTTTGATATCTTTGACCGTTTAGAAATATTGTAATTCTCCATTACCCACCTAACGCCTTTCGTTGATCCGCATAATATCAAAACTGTCTCCCCTTTCTGTTCCGCGAAATGAAAGATTGGACCTGAGAAGAACCCACCACGAGCACGAGTAGTAGCAGAAGACCATCGTCAAGCTCCGACGACGCAAAATCTTCAGCAATGACGACGAAGCGAAGCGTAGAGGAGATATTCGTCTTTTTTCTCTCTCTCCTCGTCGTCGGAGGCTCGCCCCTGTCTTCGCTCCCCTCCCCTCTCTCTCCTCCTACCGCAACAAAGTAATTTCTCTCTCTCTCTCTCTCTCTCTCTCTCTCTCTACAATTTTCGATCAGTTTTACAAACTGCTGTTAGGTCATCTCTATCTTTAACTTTGTTTTCATTGAGTAATTTGACAGAATATTGATCTGATATGCATTCTAATCCTTTCTTCTTCTTCGCCAAACTTTTCATGAAATTACACAACTTATCTTAAACTCTTCTTTCGTTTTATCAGATTGGAGTAAAATTTTTTGATAAAAAGTTGTTGTGATATGTGCATTCCAATCCTCCTTCTTCTTCACTAAATCTTTTCAAGAATTTATCAACTCATCCCAAAAAGCTCTTTGTGAGAGTATAATATGTGCTTCACTCCGACAGAACTTGTTATGAAGTAATAGTCCGGGCGATGCTTGTCCAAGCTCGGCCCGGGACGGAAGCTGCATATTTTATTCTTTCACAATTACCCTTTAGCTCGCGTGAGTTTGGTCAATAATTGTAGAGGTAATGCGAGCTAGTTGCCCGAGACCTAGGTTGAGGTAGCGTTCGATAGCGTCTGCAAGCTATCCTTTCAATGTCCTTTTGTGCCACGTGTCATTGTTTGATTTGCTGTGGAGCTTCCGTTAGGTATGAAAATTGAAGCGGCGTATCCACCCTTAGGCGCTATTTGGGAGGAAAATAGAGCGGTTGGAGTCCTCCTATAAATAGGGAACCCGAACTGACCACAGTTCACTTTGCATTCCAAAGAGAAAAACTGAGAGAGCGAATCAGAGCATCAACGAACCACTTGCTGTCGCAACCCCGGTCGATCCACCGCACATCTCCGACCCACCCGTCCACCGTGGCCTTGTTTTCCTTGACGGCAAAATTTTCGCGTATAAGCTCATCCTTGAGCTTATCCTAGCGGAGTTTCTAAAGCCGAGTTTTAGGATAATGTACACGACAAGTTCCCTCTGCCACCCGCACGCCTCAAACACGATGGTGCAATTGGCTAGCTACCAACCACGCTCTGGGGATAAGATTGGGTCAGCCGCCTACTCGCCTAACATGACAGTCAATTCGTCCTCACATGTACCGAGCTGCACTATAAAAGGGGACATATTGGTCTCCCACCAGTACGCAATACAATTTTCTCGCTCTCCTGACCTTTCTCCCTAGAAGACCAGCACCAAGATCCTTTTTCTTGCTCTCTCTTTAGCCATTTTTTTCGGTCACTAACTTGACTATCGGAGAACTGTTCCCCGAACCTTCTCACTAATGCTGTCTTGCAGGCTGGCCGAACAGCGTCAAGCCATCGGGAACTGCTTTCCAGCCACCATCTTATTTTACGATCAATTTCCTCCCATTCCCACAACCCCACACTGTTTTAACCATTTTTTTAATGAAAGAAAACCTATCCAATCGATCCTCTTTTTAAAATTTCATCGAATTAGAGAAGTATGGCTCGTTTTTAAGTTTGATGAATGAATGGTTCATCCTTGATTGGGTTGAAACATTAGGTCTCTGCGATTGTCATATGAAAGTAGTGGAGTTCTCTTTTAGTCCTCCTTCCAGCAAATTTGAATTTAATGAAAGATTTAGTGAAGATTAGTTCTCCCCTGATTTTCATATGAAGCAGTGAGTTTCTCTTTAGTCCTTTCATCAAATTTAAATTTGACAAAGATTTGGTGAAGGTTAATTCTCCCTTAGTCCCTTGATTTTGTTATGAAATCATAGTTCTCTTTTAGTCCTTAAACTTGATGAAAGATTTGGTGAAGAATGAAGATTCACCAACTCGGAATCGAATCGAGAGAAAAGTTGTCACCCAATTCGGTGAAAGAAACTTTTGGGGAATAGGCTTGGAATTTTTCCAAAAAGATTTGATGATATGTTCAAGAAAGTAAGGTGGGATCATATGCTTTTATTAAAAAATTTGTTAAAATTGGCTTTTGGTTGTTGGCAAGTTATGAATTTCTAAAATATTGATGAAAAGCCATTGGAATATTTCATATCAAATCAGTTTTTAACCACAATATTTTACTCAAATTTGAGGAATAAGGATGGAGATGGTCTTATATTTAAACTGTTCTTGTATTTTCCTTTGTTTGATTCATTTTACCAATGTCCAACTGTTAAGTGGATAAATAACGTAGGAATGAATAATCTCGTTTCAGTTTGCTGATGAGAAATTGTGATTGTGCGTCTGGAGCACCATTATTTTGGATTTAGCCAAGCCGAGTCCGGATCTAGGTATTTGTTGAACAATGAGATTAGTCACTTTACCTAACTGCAGATAGTCCCCGTGTTTAGCTGTTTCCCATTTGTTTGTTTTTCCACGATGAGACCAAGTAATATTCATTTTCTAGCATTTTGTTTTCTTTTTCCCTTACCAAATCTTGTATGAACCAAAACGGAGCATGAGTTTCTTGCCTTTCCTCTGTTTTGCTGTGACGTTTAATCCTGTGCTAAGAGTTGCTTGCTGCTGTCCTTGGTGGAATTGATAGTTACCATTATAATTGCACTCAGTAACTCATTCCTTTCTTTTGAAGGTTAGGAAGTTGAGTTCTGTCAGCTGTGATGTGGTCTAAGACATCTAATAGAGTTATTTTTTTTGGGTGCGATCAGGCAAATGCTGGAATTTGAGATTGCTGAGGACATGTTCTGGAAAGATGGTGAGCCTTTCCAAATTATTGGTGGGGATTTGCATTATTCCGGGTCTCCCTGAGGTATTTCTCTTAAATTGATTTTGCGGTTTTGCTGGGATTTAAGAGTTGCAAAATTATGTTTGCCAACAACCTATCATATTCTGAAAATGCTGTGAATGGAACGATAGATAAATTGCAATAAAAAAAATCCAGCACTTTTGGTTCCAAAATAATATTAATACTCAAAGGTGGACCTACACATGTTTCCGGGGCCCTTCTGGGGATGCGTGCATGTAAAAGACAAACTGTGTGTACCTTGTAGAGATATACAAAAAAAAAAAACCAGGCTATGATGGAACATGTAATGACTATTCCATTTTTAGCTTCAAAGAATAGGGGATAGGAAACGCTTTACTTGCAATAAACCTACTGCAGTTTAAGGAATATAAATAACTATTAAGTTACATAGTAGAATAAGTAGAAGTCAAATAAAGAATTACTTACAAAGTCAGGTACTGACTACTGAGTGAGTCCCAGATAGGAAGTTAATTTCTCTATTATTATTTTAGATGTGCTGCTTTTCAGTTGTTTTTGCTTTTGTGGCCTTAACATAGACATAAGCTCACCAAAGTTGGATGACTGATAATAATTATATATAGAGTGTATATTGGAACTGGATGAGTATTCATCAATATCTGGTCTTAATTGTAATGCTTACGGTTTTTTTTTGTAGTAGCATGTTATTGGATTTGATTTACTGGTTTGGTGGGGTTATATTTTTCTTTTATTTCTTACAGTACAGTATTGGGAAGATAGGTTGTTGAGGGCGAAGGCATTGGGTTTGAATATATTCAGACTTATGTTCCTTGGAATCTGCATGAACCATGTAGGGGGCAACTTGTTTTCGAGGGCATTGCAGATATAGTCTATTTTTAAAGCTTGCCAGAAACTGGAATCTCCTGTATGCTTCGACCTGGACCTTATATCTGTGCAGGTAAGCAAGAAACTGTCAGTCAAGAAGTTTTAACAGGTTTTGTGGGATTTACATCATTTGTCAAGGTTTCTCATCCATCATGACTCAATTCATGCAACTTCATTCCTGAACGCTGGATGACAGAAGATTTGATTTATCAATCTCATCCTTTACGTGCTACACTATCCGTACTTGGTGCCTAACACTAGATTGTTTGTTTATTTTACATTTGTAACAGGATAAATTAAACTTAGAAGTCCAGTGCTTTTATGCAAATAAAATCAGGCACGAAACTTTCCTGACAATAATGTTTCTCATCCTCTACTTTCCCTTGCTTTTACCTCTGTACCGTAAATCTCATTGCTTCCTCTTCAAACATTAGCTATGGTATCTCTCATGCAGTTTCTTTTTAATTACAACTGTTAATGTGTTCTATGGTGCGTAGTTTGATCTAATCTTTCTGTGACTGATTCTTCTTATGCTTCTTTGAACGCATCCTCTTGGTCTGAACTTTTTCTGGTTTAACCACAATGCATTCCAGATTTTCTTGAAAATTCTGTCTGGGGGGGGGGGGGGTTTTTCCTTCTTTTTCTCTTTATTCACCCCCCCACCCCCCCACCCCCTCATTTTCCTTTTGTTTCCTTCTACTTGAAGCACTTCATTTTTTTTTAATAATGCCATTGCTACTGTTTTACTTTTTTTTCCCGACTTTTTATTCTGATGTTTTAGTCATATATGTTTGCTGCAATATGAAGCAACTAATGTATTTCCGCTCTTAACTAAAATATTTCTTTTGATTCTGTCCAAGTCATATATTTAATGGTTCTTCCTTCAAGTCACTTGTACTCGTGCTTATGTTTATGTTACATAGACGCTTTTAAATTAGTGGAGGTAAACTCAGTGTATATATGCGTTTCTAAATACATTTTATTATCTTGCCCTTATTAGTTCTGATCTACTACCAGGTGGAAACGTTCTTATTTGTACTGAAGGCTTTTGCTATTGTATATCACGAATCATAAGTTATGACTAATACCACTTGTTGAAAATCAAATTACCATGTATTGGTTCCCATTGAGAACAGCTTTTCTCTTGCAGAGTGGGATTGGGGGGTTTCCCTGCATGGTTACTTGCCATAGAACCAGCTCTCAAATTGAGATCATCAGACCCTGCTTTCCTTGACTTGGTTTTACGCTTTGCATTTATATAGTTCTCGTAAGACGGAATATCCTAGTGTATGAACGATGTACATAATATTTTGCAGTTCGCTAACTAGGTCACAGGTCAATGATTGAGTATTAATAGACTTTTTCAACAAAGAAGCCATTGTGTGGTACACGTTAGAAGCTCATGGTATCAAGATTGAATTGCCAAAATGAGGGCAGATTAATAATTCTTGGGGGCCCACTGTTTGTATTGCCAAAAAGAGGGCTGATTACTTTTTTCCTTTGGACAATACCTCTCATGGATGTTTATATTAACACTTGTCCCAAAAGTTTAAGCTGTCAGGGAAGTTGTCAAACAATGCATGTCAAGATCTCCAACATCTCACATTCTACCCTTCCTTGCACGTCGAGGTTCAAACACCCATATATAGAGAGAAGTAGAAAGCAAACAGGGAATAAATGCGAAATAGAGAGACTTGAACTGAAGACCTCTCCACATCTCAAATTCTCCTCCTTGCATGTTGAGGTGAAAACACCCATATATATAGAAAAAGTAGCAAGCAAACGGGGAACAAATGCAAAATAGAGAGACTTGAACTGAAGACTCTTGCCAACCTGAGCATCGATACTGGATTGAGATCACCACTTGTCTAAAGATTAACTGTTAGGAAGGGACCAAACAGTGACTGTCGAGCTCTACGAAAGTTTGGCATAAGATAGTCCCTGCAGGGTAGATGTTGGTAAAACAATCAGAAGATAAGATGGATGTTGGCCGGTGGGCTAAGGATAGTATGAAATCCAATGGCAATAAATGGACATGGCCTGCCTCTTTCCATCCCTTATCTTGTCCCAACCAAACACCTGAGAAGACTGTATTAATGTAGAGAATAATATAGCCAAGTTTGGAAGTCCAAAGACAATTTGTCCAGGGATGTTCAATGTCTCTACTCCTATCTGTGCAGCAAAAACCAGCTTTATATTATGACCTTTTGTTCCTTCTGTTTTCATATTTATAGTAGTGGACTTACATACGATGTAACTGTCACAGGTTGAAAGGTGGTGGGGAGTACTACTTCCGCTGATACTCCTTTCTTTACAGCACGGAGGCCCTATTATAATGGTCCAGGTGGGCGTTTGTTTGCTTATTCTACTCCATAGTTTCTCCTTTGATACCCTGAGAATCAGAAAATAGGAAATAACGTAGAGTTCATATCGATAATTTCCAACTTGGGCGGTGTTTTACCAGTTTCTGCCTTTAAATTTTAAACCTTACTCTTCTTCTTGGGTATATTATCACGTCCCAAGAAATAGGTGATTGCATTAAACCTTCACAGTACCCATGATATTATATTGGAAACGTGATCTCCTGTTGCTGAAGGTCTCAAATAAAGTGTGAGAGTTTAAGCCTTGCAAAGGGACACATGAGTCTGCTTCATTCAACTGCAAAGACCGTGAGAGACCTTTGAAGCTGTATTTTGGGTATTTAATTAACTTTTGAAATTTTCTTTTGTGGGTTCAATGTCCGAACCTTGGAGTTTAGGGTTGCCTTTTCAGTATAACTTGGGTTCTTCTAAATAAAGGAGTTTATGCCTTTTTTTTTAATCATTTGAGCACTTGTACTCTTAGTTTTTAACTTAATGATATCAATGATATGGACGTCATTATGACAGATTGAGAATGAATTTGGTTCCTATGGAGATGACAAAGTTTACCTTCATCATCTTGTCACATTAGCTCGGGGACATCTTGGAGATGACATAATTTTGTAAGTGGTTTTATTTCTTCAGATGAATCAGATCTATGTTCATGATTTCTTGCAGAAAACAACTACGGTAATATATTTGTTTCGTGGAACCTCTTTTGATTCTTAAATGGTACATCCTCCCTTTGGCATCAGTTGTAAGAGTCCTTTTCGTTTCTTTAAATTGTACTTCTATCTAGTGTACTCGAGTTCTGAAAGATGATGAGTAGTGCAGTTGAGACTCCTTTTTGATCATTCTTTAAAGTTGATTAAAACCTTTTTCTATTTTTACTTAAATTTAGAAATCATACAAAGAGCTGGCAAAGTCAACTTCTATATAGAGTTGACCATCGGCATGTGTGTGTGTGTGTGTGTGGGGTGGGTGGTGGGGGCTCCAAATATTTATGCACTTTTAAGTATATTTTGAACAAGCCCGCCACATATTTATTTAAATGCTGGGTCACTAAGATTCTTTAAATCTTATAGTGCATAATTTTTTATGACTTGACAAGCAAGGTCCCACCAAGAAAATTCCTACCTTTCTCTCTGCTTGAGAACAGTTTCATTTTTTTTAAAAATTGTCACCCATTTTATTGGATGATCCCAAGAAACCTCCACCTAGCAAGTGATTGGCTTATTTTTTTACTTGTTTTTTATTGTTTCTTTTTGTCTTTTATTTAGTTATTTATAGATTTATTATTATTATTATTATTATTATTATTATTTGGGGGTGGGGATTGTGTCAGTGTTTCATTTATCGTTTTGCTTTTTGTTGCCATCTTTCCCTTGCCAAAAACGACTTTTTTCTTTTCTTTATTATCTTTTGCCAAGGAGGTCTTCAATTTTCTTATCATTTGTTTGCAAATTGTTGCTTATAATAACATCTGACATGTCCATTGTCCCATTCCTCCCTCATGGTTTCTGTACGCATGTATGAAAATGCAGGTGAGTCCTTGTTATGGATTGTGCAGGTACCGTCCCTTGTCTCTATATGTTGCATTTGAAATTATCATGCGATGGATCTTAACTTCGTAATAATAATCTCAAACCAATTTTCAGCTCATTATTCTTTCATCTCTTCTTTGATCTCATGCTCTTGAGTTCTTTCTTATCTTATCTTTTTGCTACTTTCTGGATGGATGGACAACCAACCCAAAAAAATTGCATGCACCAATGATGATAACATAATGAATGATGTATTGGGAAGGAACTTAACTTCCGGATATTGAACAAAGTTGAATTTTAAGGCAGCAATGTTTGTTTTTTGATCATCAATCTTTTTCTTGACTACATAGCAATGGTTTCTAGGTATACTACAGATGGAGGTTCAAGGGAAACGCTAGAAAAAGGAACAATTCATGGAGATTGCTGTATTTTCGGGTAAATTTATTTAGATGCTACAATCATCACTTACAATCACTATTTCGTCTACATACACCATCATGGTATCCTACAATCAAACAATATTCTACCTGCTTTAAATACGGAACGATCTATCCCACACCTTAGAAAGCTTAGTCACGTCACTAAATTATGAGGAGACTGTTTGAGTCCATAAAACGATTTTCTTCAAATGACATACTACTATGATTCGTCGCCGATCAATAAACCTTGGAGATTGGTTAGGATAAACCTTCTTCCATTGGTCACCTTGTAAGAATGTATTCTTTGCAAATGCCAATCAGATTTGGCAGCAAGACTGTTGAAAAATCGAACAGAAGCCATCTTCACCACTAGTGAGAATGTCTAGGCGTAGCTGGGACCATAACTTTTGGTATACCCCTTTGCTACAAGATGAGCCTTAAGTCTCTCATCTGTACAATCAGGATGAACCTTGGACTGCATACCCACTGACATCCTACTACGAACTTTGCCCTTAAAAAGAGGCAGAGTCCTAACTCCTAAGTATTATTTTGCTTCAAGGAAATCATTTCTTCTTCCATGGCATTCTTCCAACTGCAATGAGATAGATCCTCTTTGAAAGATTTAAGAATCAGAATAGATGGCTAGGCAGCAACAAACGAGAAGCAGGGAGGGGATAAGTGATAATCGTAATCTCTTAATTAATATAGGATCTCTTACCTTCTAGGCAACAATGAGAAGATCTAAATGAGTGGTAGAGAGTGGTAGATGACTGATAACTGGTGGGCGGTGACATTGGGAAAACTGAGGCGTATGGATCAGGCTTTGCATTTTGGCGACGATCTTAAATCTTTAAATGAGGTTGAGATAGATGCTTAGTAAAGTAGGAATAGGTGGTGATTAATTCAGACTGGGAGAATTAAGATGAGGAATTAGGGGAGGAAGAGCATTAGCATAATAGCATGATTAGTTACAAAGAGAGGTTTAGAAACTTATTTGGGAGGGAGGGAGGTGTGTGTCAATGTCACTTAAAGAAAGTAACATCCCTACATTTAAAGAAACAATACAGAACTGGACTAAAATATTGGTTCCCTTCTGAGTAAGAGCGTAGGCCAAGATGATGCACTTATAACTGCATTAGGTTCATACTTGTCTCCACCTATTACATTTGTTTGGCATCAATTTAAATTGAAAACAAAGAAAATAAAGTGCAGAAGACAAAGAAAGGCAAGTAGGCTGCACTGTTCCTATGCCCTTTGCTAAGGTTACATTAGGTGAAGATGACAAAGACTGGAGATGAGAAGAAGATATGAAATATACCTAATATCTGATCAGTGATCGTGGAGCCGATAACCATGGTCAAGAAGTAGAAGAAGAAGATAAAAAGGGGGCACCTTCCTGATGCAGAGATGAAATAGGAAGAGAAGACTTGAGATGCTTTATACTGAACGAAAGAAATTTATGATATTGAGATATTCTCCTCGGACTCAACTCAATAGGTGAAGACAATGATGAAGGGTCTCAGACTCTCAGTGCATTGGAAAATTGAGGCCTCTCCCTTGATCCCTACACGTCCCTTGAGTATGGTTGTCCTTCCACAATGAGGATATTAACTATGTGAAACTCTACCACGACCCCTCGGCCATTACACAAGCTACCTCTGGGACAATCATTGGAACTACCACTACCTTTACAACCACTGAAGCTATTGTACTGATCAATTCTGCGTTTTGGAGTCTACTGTGTGACTAGAGCAACGTAATCAAGATAGAAGCACTAGAACACTGAAAACTATCGCAATAGGTGACACGCATACTCAGGAATATGCTTTTGCAAGAGATAGTTCAGCACCAGCTAAAATAGAAGATCAAACTGTTACTGAACTACGCCAAGTCTCAAGCTAGTTAAATATTTCATCACAACCATATGTTACTGTGCTATTGCATTTTCCCAACATCATCAATGATAGGTAGAACAACTCTTCACAAACCTGTTTGGGTTCAGAAAATTAATCTCTATGTTTAGCTCCTGCAACTATTTATATGAATAAAATGTGCTGATACCTTGACATAAATGCTCTCAACGACTGTAACAAAAGATGTATTCATGATTCTTATGGAGCAACATATGCGTAATACATTTCATGATCACAAAGTGTGCAGCGTAAATTAAACTAAAAAGTTATTGATGTGAATGGTTTATTTGTAGCTGTTGACTTCACTACTGGTGATGAGCCATGGCCTATTTTTAAGTTGCAAAAGGAGTTCAATGCCCCGGGCAAATCACCACCTCTTTCTGCGTCAGTATTTCATTTTCTCATTCTTAGTGTAACTTGTTAATCATTGCAGTTGATGATGCTCATTATGTTTCTTAGTTCAGTGAATTTTATACTGGTTGGCTACTCACTGGGGAGAGAATATTGCGAAAACAGATGCTCATTTTACCGCGGCTGCCCTGGAAATGATTTTGTCAAGGAATGGGTCTGCTGGTGCTCTATGTACGTTCTGAAGTATACTAGTTTTTGTAGGTTGTGTGTCATTGTCTTACATATGCTTTTCTAATTTCTAGATGGCACATGGTGGTACAAACTTTGGATTTTATGGTGGCGCTAACACGGGGGCAAACAAGTCTGACTACAAGCCTGATCTTACTTCGTATGATTATGTGAGTAAGATTCCCTTGTTTATTTTAAATTCTGTACTGCACTTAGAAGAAGATCCCAATTATGGGTTCATCATCGTTATCAAGGTGATGCCTTCTTCTTTCAGGATGCACCTATTAAGGAATTGGTGATGTGGACAACGCAAAGTTCATTGGTTTGTATTGAGTTCTTTTTGGTCTCTACTATTTGGTGCTGTTATGTGTTCATGTGTGAATTTTGTTATTTTTACGAAAATGCCGCCTTGTTATCTTAAAGTGGAAGTTTGTTTTGATTTTGGAGGTATTTTATAGGCTTCTTACCTGTAGTTTTCTTTCAATATGCATTCCAAAGTTGGTCATGACTTGAAAAATTGGGACAAATTTCAGAGACTTGCAGGGTGATGTTTAAGCAAAAAATTCAGTAATATTGTGGAAGTCTGACAAAGTTCCAGACTTAAGTCTAAGCATTAAATATTGCTATAGTCACTAAATGGGGTATTTATTTTTCTTTTTTTGGTTGGGGGCGGGGGTTGTTTCTGCTTAGAGCATCTCCAATGGACTCACTAAAGAACTTGTTAACTTATAACATGTTCAATTAATAATTTTTTGTCCAATTTTTGGCCTCCAATGGAATGACTAAAGTGGCCTCTTACTTTAATCACTCTTAGTTTTTGTTAAGTGACTCACTAAATCTAGAGAGTTGCTTAACAAACCGAGGGAGAGAGATAGAGAGAGGAGAAGAGACATAAGACTAGATAATGGGGTCCATTTGTTCGTTTTTAAAACTTTTGTTTGTTTTAACACACTTTTGACTAGCCCATTGGAGCATCCAATGACTCTATAAATTAGTCAACATTTAACATACAAAATTGGGACCCATTTTTGCTTGTGTATACTTTAAAACACATTTAGCACAATTTTTTGTTTAGTGCAATGGAGATGCTCTTAGTTAGCTGAAGCTTCTATTGCAATATTGCTCTAGTAAAAATTTATTGACGATGATTTCACTATTGCTGTACTGTGTAGTGTTTGGAAGATATCTTGAAGCGACAAGTTTGAGAGACTAACCTGGGTTTATACTAATTGCTTGTACACAACAAACTTTGCTAGCTGACTTCTTTATAGTGATCCACCATTTATTATTCTCTTCAATGTCTAACCATTTGAAAGAAAATAGACAAAGGATATTCCATATGCATCAAGGGGGGAGCTTGATGTATGTAGCGGACTATATATTAGTTTTGTAGTTGGGATGTTGGGAAGATATCAAGATAATCCTGGGATAGAGCATTGGAAAATAGTGAAGATGTCTAAAAATTATGTGCTCAATTATAGAAAATCAGATCGTTTGGACGTGATCGGATACTCGGACTCAGATTTATTCGTTGTCCCAATAGAGAAAGTCAATATCACTGGTTCTACAGGCAACGTTTAACGCTATATCTAATATCAGGATGTTTTGACAATGATGATATCAAAGCCTGTGCATACTATTTCGTGTCAGTTACCTAATCCTAGTTTGTCAATCTTTCTTTCAAGGGCCATAAGTTCAGATAAACTACACTTTACCATGACTTTCCTCACTATCTCAACTAATAGTAATCTCCTTGCTGATTAAATCACATCTTTTTATGATGATATTTTAAAATCTCTTCCAATTTGTTATTGACTATAATAAGTAATCTGCTTATGAATATGGTAATGCATTCAGCTCTGCGGACGGTTATAAACAAATACAGTGCAGCATCTCTTCCTTCAGTTCCTTCCAATAATGAAAAGACAGGATATGGACACATCCAGCTACAGAAAACTGCATTTTTGTTTGATACATTGAACATTGAAGATGCTACTGATGTGTCTAAATCTATAAGCCCAATTTCAATGGAGTCTGCTGGCCAGGTACATGACTTTCATGGTCTGTTGCTTGTGAAGTTGATTGTCTCTGGTTGGCTTATTCTGCTAAAACTTGAATGTGTTTTCTGTTCAGATGTTTGGATTTTTATTATATGTATCTAGATATGCTGCAACCTACATGAGAGAACTCTGTTCATAGAAGAGGTAATGCCTTTCCCCTACGTGTATATTTATCTTTGATTGATGTCAAGGCTCGTATATATTATGATGGATGGTACACATATCTATGAATTCATGTACCAGAGTGAGAAGATGGTCCCTTCTAAGTTCAATAATTTGGTTACATATTTACAGGTAAAGAAGCATGATATTCATGCAATTAACCAAGCTATACAAATATCTATAGGCGACAAGGGTAGAAGGGTAGCGGTAATTAGTTTTGGCAACATGAAGTTGACTAATATGTATGAAAATATTTATTTTGTTTTAACAATTTTGGACAACAACTTCTTTTACAGAGTTCTTCACCAGACCAGTGTGCCATATTGACAAGAATGCGATTCTGTCAGTCACATTTTACATGGCTATATTATGTTTATAAGCATCTATTTTTAGTTCTGCTTGTGGCTATGCCTAGTTTTCTTCCTACATCCCAATGCTCTGCAGTTTGTTTACCCCTGAAAGGCAGCTGCTCAGTTCAAATTTTCATATCCATTCATAAAAAAAATTGCTCTTTTTAAAATTTGCAGAATATCAAGTGTCTTGGTGAATTTGACCTCTATACTATTGTCAATTGCAGGTGCATGACAGAGCTCAAGTGTTTATCTCATGCCCTTCTGATTCTAAAAGACCAACATATATTGGTACAATTGAAAGGTGGTCAAATAGACCTCTTGGTCTCCCTTATACTGACTGCCCTTCCAAAATTAGATTGTTCATTCTGGTATGTGGCTGCTTTCTTTCTCTTTTTCCTTTTAATTAAACTAGAATTTGCGGTTTGGGTCAATAATCCAAGGTAGTTAATTCCTTGTTGAAGGTTGTTACTTGTTAGCCAATTTATACAACTAATGAGTAAGCAAGTAGTTACTTAACACGGTCAATGGTCGTATAATCCATTGTTTGTATTGTTTTTTTCCTCTTGTTAGATCTCTTGGTATATTCTTGTTGTGCCATTTTAATGGAATAATTATATGGACCTCCCCTGTGATTTCTGAAATTACATTGCTCCCTCCTTGCTTTTTTTTTTTTTCTTCTTTTCTGTACAAATATACAGACCTCCCCCCTGTTATCTAGCCGTTGCCCATCAGCCTTGGTAATGGAATCTCGCGATATTAGCGTTTTTTGGGTTTCCAAATACTAAAAAGTGCCCTTTTTTAGCAACGGAAAAATAAAACTACTCTTTTCCTATCACTCTTTTCCTAGCCCCAACAAACATCTTTTACCGTGCTCTCCAACCAGGCGACCACTCTTCCTCAAACCACCCTTCCAGTTCAACCCCCAAAATCACTGCCACCTCTCTCTCTATCGTGTGTGCTGCCCTACCATCGAATTCCATTACTACCATCAAAGAACATCACTACCATCCTTTAATTTCGCACTAAGGTTCGCAACAATGTCATCTGCCAGAGAAACAAGCTGCCACGTAATTACCAGAAAATCTCCCCTCTCATATCATATATGGGTTTATACATACATTTGTATGCACACACATGAATCTAGTCTCACAACTCTATCCTCAATTATTGTATATTAAATAAGATATTGCCATGTTTGAACACCCAAATGGTACATGTTATATGCACTTGGGCATTGTTACAGGCTGATCAGACAACATGATTTAATTCTAAAGATTCTTATGTATCAGCAGATCCTTCTTCTTCATCAATTTCTTGAGAAGGTATCCATCAACCTACGGATGGTTTCCCGTTATTCAGTAATTGGTTTAAGTTTTAAGCAAGGGCCATTTTGGTTTCTGGGTGTGCTTATTTTAGATATCTACAAGTTTGTTTTGGTATTTCTTCATCAATTTCGGCTAGAAAGCAATTCGCGAGATCGCTTTGTTTTCAAAAGTAGGTTAACTTTGTCCAAACATATAACAAGATGGTTTGAATGTGAAAGGAATCCAATATATTAGCTAACACATGCTAGCCGGGTGCCGGATGATTAGAGAAGATGGAGCACGTATGTTTCTAGGGGATTCTTCTTCTTTGGTGGCTATATATCTGCCATCATCTCCATAAGGCCATCCTCCGAATCCCCCAAAATTTTAAGGATTCTTCCACTTTTGTCCTGGGAGAAGTCTGCGGAGTCAATTCTGTCTCACATCCTGATCCCCCTAGTAAGGCAAACTATGCCCTCCCCTCCACTGCCACTGCTCTAGCATAGGCAATGAATGTAATTCAAATATCATTAACTGAATAAATAGATGAGAAGAAACCTTTTGAATCACATTCTACTTAGGCAGGAAAAGCAGTCTTCCTCCACTTCTCTGGCTTGGAATTCTTCGTTGCTCATATTTTGATGGTCTTGATCACTGGTTGTATGTAATACATATAGGATGTCTACATGTGTGTGCATAGCTGCATATGCCATGTATGCATTTTTAATGTATACATTTACTGGGTTCGATAGAATATTTCATGATTTGTCCTATTTGTTTCCAAATTGAGAGGTATGCTGGATGGTTTTTGCATGAAGGTTTTGATGTGTGGGGTGAAGATAGACTTCTATTTTCTATTGAGGTAGCTGTGGGCTGAGGTTATGGCCCTCGTGAATTACAGAGCTGTGATAGGATTTTTAAGTGGTGGTGCACAGTAGATGGAACAGATCTCAAAAACCACACTATAGGTTCCTGTGCTTTGTTTGAAACCTCTAAGGTCTGAGGTGCTGGCCTGTGAGGTTACAAAGCGGTAGTATTTTTTGTATGTAATAATTTCCTTTGAAAGTATAAGCACTAGGATTCTTGGCCACATATATGAACCAATTAGCTCTTTGTATTTTGTTTTATTTTATTTTTTGAGAGGGGTAATAGAGCGTTTTTTTTGTTTAAATGAAATAACAAATACCACACATGTCCCTATATCAAATGCTTATAAGTTTTTCAGTGATCAATTATTATAAACAGATCCACTGTTTCGTCCTGCATCTGATATTGTGCAAGGAAAACTTCTACTTATCTAACTCGCTAGAATAGTAAGCTAGACTTCAGGACTTCATCATATATCTTAAAGCGAGATGTTAAATATCTAGTATTATGCATCTAATGTTCAATTTCAGCTTTATTGGTAAAATACATGTTCTCTATGGATTTTATCTTTCTTGTTTTATGGATAATACCATGAAATTATGCGAAGTCCTAGCTTAAAAATAGTGTATATCATGCAAATGATAAGCTAGAGTATCTATTTAGTTCTATTAAATGGAAACCAGCTAGATTCAATAAACAGGTCAAGCGCAACAGCAATGTATCCGTAATTTTCTTCTCATTGATAGAAGCTACACAACGTATCTTTATTTTAACCAAATCCTTTTCCCATTATTGCAGGTTGAAAACATGGGTCGGGTGAATTATGGGAAATTCATGTTTGACAGGAAGGTAAAATCCTGATAAAGAAAAAAAACTCCAGTTTGCTCATGTTGGCATGCTTGCATATGAATTCAATCGTATGGTTATGTTAATGTCATTTGACTCCCTTTGAATCAATGTTGGGCTGCAAATGGGAGGTTTTGGAGATAGTGAACAAGAGTCTCCAAGCTACTCATACTGGCTTAAAGATAAAGTAGCCACACTTTAAAGGAGTCGCCAAACCATGGAGGTTGGCTTGTGATCTAACTTTCCCTTAGTGGAACAACCTATTTTGTTGTGGAGGATGGGTGGCAAAGGATCTTCTGAGATGCTTAGGCCGATAGACGATAAAGATAGTGGGGGGATAATTCTGCGGCACACGGAGGTACGAAACACACTCGCGTGTCTTGTCGTAGTCCGTAAAATGTCTTCTTGTTGAGATCTCTCCATAAGACTAGTTATTGGGCAAGTCCCCTCAACAGAGGATGTGACTACCCTTTAACTCTGGCCACCAAGCCAAGCCATCTCAAAGTCCATGCACGTGGGTTATAGCCTTATAAGATTGCCCAAGCACCACATTGACTATGGTGTTAACCCAGAGGATTTCCCTATTCCTGATCTCGACCTAGATGGGCGTGGAAGCGTGGTTCCATTGGAGACAGGGGTCTATGTGGAATTGGAATTCAATGAGACAGAGAGTCGCTCAGCTTACCCGAGGGCAAGCCCGATCAGATGGGAGATGCACTCCAGTGGGTAAATGCTCAACCTGGTCAATAGCCATGTTAACACTTGGGTAAGGGTACAAGATATTTGTCTTACATGTCTAGTTGGATATTCACCTAAGAAACATATTTTGTAATTTAAGTTTACCACAGAACTATACATGAAACTCTTATACTATACATTAAATGCTCATGGCACCATATAAATTCTATTTACTCTGAGGAAATAAAAGAAATATATTGAGGAATACGAATATTTTTCGTGTTTCTGTGTCCTTGAAATGATAATTAGATGAAACCTGCATCCCACACCTGTACCCGAGTGACGAGTCCATATAACATAGGTCTAAGAGAGAATCCAAGCGTATATAGATGAGTGGATTGGGTTTGCTTGTTAATTGTTCCTTTGAGCGTCTAGATTTGGGGCAAAGAGTGTATAGCCTTTGCTGGCATAGCTCAACCACTGAGGGTGGAGTGCCAGAACACAGGCAGCGTATCATTGGTCAATGTGTTGCCTCAAGAGCCTGGCACATGGCTACCAATTGCTTGGAAATGGTGGCATGGTGGTGCTATGACACACCATGTGGGTAAGTAGGCCCATGTACCTA
This sequence comes from Actinidia chinensis, assembly GCA_009663005.1. NCBI lineage: Eukaryota > Viridiplantae > Streptophyta > Magnoliopsida > Ericales > Actinidiaceae > Actinidia > Actinidia chinensis. The sequence goes on from VIGQ01000197.1 coordinate 53,800, forward strand.
CATTCTCATTCATATGATACGTAATTATGTGCTAAAGTTCCTCACTTTTCTATATTGCACTTCTTATTTCCTTCTCTCAAAATCTATATGATGCATATTGCTTTATTATTAATAATATTTTTCTTTTACAGGGCATTCTGTCTTCTGTTTATCTAGATGGAGAACTTCTGCATAGCTGGAAAATGTTCTCAGTTCCTTTTCAGAACTTAAATGACAAGCAGAAAGGCAATCCTATTATTCAGAGTGCATATTTGGACATCATTAAGTCTTCTGCTGACAAAAAGTTGGAAGATATCTCTGGTATGTTCTGTATTCTACTCAAAATACAAAGAGCTGACTACTGGGTGGTGTTGTTTCCTCAATTGAAGTTCCTGATCTTTTTTGGTTTCTATGGTGAACGTTTCTTGCTATTATTTACCTGATTTTGCAATAATGTGTTGATCAATGACTACATGCACAGTTAATACATAACACACTGGTAATCAGCATTTGATCTCTGTTTATTTGTGTATTTGCATGCGTGCAGACAACTCTTCAGAAGAACCAGCTTTCTTTGCTGGTTATTTACGGTTGATAAAGCGAGCCAGCTTAAGGATACATTCATATCATTCAGGGGATGGGGTAAAGGGATTGCATTTGTCAACGAATTTAATATTGGAAGATTTTGGCCGGTAAAATAGCGCTTGCGGTTTTAGTTTTTTTTGTTGTCATTTTGTCAGTGTCTTGATTATTATTGCTTCAAAATAAGCTTTAAAATGCTCCTTTTGCAGTCATTAGGACCACAATGCAGCCTTTATGTTCCTGCTCCAATCCTTCGACATGGGGAAAATGTTGTGGTAATAAGTTTCCAAATGCCATACTTCTCTTTTTCACTTTTGAAGAGTTATTTGTTACATGTTAATTTTTTTTATATTTATTATAAGATTATCAGATGGGAAGAGAGAAGAAGACAAATATTTGGTTACTACTGAAACTTCTAACCCGCCCTCTAAATACTGTAGTCCATATTAGCATAGCTTCAATGCTCTTAGAAGATAAAGCTTACGCATTTCAGTTTGTTCTTAATTAGGTTACTAAATTAACTGTGATTTAATTCACTAGACGTTTTGTTTTGATTCTATATTGTTTACGGTTTCTCAGGTCATACTTGAGTTAGATTCTCCAAATCCTGAGCTTGTGGTTACCTCTGTTGATCAGCCAGACTTTACATGCGGTTCAAGTAGTTCAAAGGTGCATCAGCTTTGAAAGCATTAGCATTGCATCTTCTGGGCAATTCATAAACACAAAAAAAGTTGGAACGATCCAGCTGGCTAGAGCTTGAGGTCCTGCATCATATCATTAGCTGAAGTGCTGGACTTCCTGGCATCTACAAATCTTCAGCATATGGGAGTGCATACTGCAGACTAGGGTTTTAAATCATGGTATCGGGTCAAACAATAGGTCTATTTTGACCTTCTTTTCCATCCTAAAGTTCCGGGGTTGGACAAGATATTTTAAAACCTGGGCTTTTAATGGAATATGAACGAGAAAACTGCATATTTTACTGCCAGAACCACAACCGCCACGTCAAAAGAAAACAAAAAATTGTATTCTTAGTTTGGAGAGAGAGAGCCTTTGATGCCATTTACTCTTTCCATATTGAAAGTCACAATGGTTTTGTGTAAACCGTTTGAATAGCATAATTAGACCTACATTTTACATGGCATCTACATAGGTCTCGAATATGGCGTTAGTTGGTAAGATGCTCAAGTGCAGGGATTTATCTATTGACGTTTCAACTTATTATTACCTCTGGGGATATATACATTTTTTTTTCTAGGATAAATAAACATGTACCCATATGACAAATTAAAAGGAACAAAAAAAAAATATCAGATTTTGGTGCTAAATTTGTGGCAATTGAGCTAGCAGCCCATTAACAGTCATTGTATTAGGTGGACAAATAGTTCTCTAACATTGTGTGGACACGACGCCAGCAGATTAGTAACAGTGGCCTTGGAATTGCACGAGGACCAAATTTCTTGATAACTAGCAATGGAATCAATCGATAAGTTCAAAAGCCCCTCCGTTTCAACTTCCCATGAAAGATCCATGAATTTTTACCAAACATACCCATAAGCAGAAGTAATATCTCAAGCGTCAGCAAAATTAACATTCGGTAATATCTCAAGCGTCAGCAAAATTAACATTCGGTAAGAACACAAACTTGAAATCTCTATTCTACGGCGCCATCCAAAACACTTTTGACCTCTCAAATTGGGGTCACGCACAACACATCCTCAGGCTTCGCATGCTAAGTAAATTATAGTTATTTATTAATTTTTCTCATCCTACAATTATCAGAACAAACATTCAGTATCCCCAATAAGCTCACTGGGATGCTTTATCAAGCAGCTGTGTGTGGACAAAAATCACTTTGAAGATTGCATAGAAGAATGCTTCTCATCCTGTTTGGACCCGAGATAGCTGCAGTTGCTGCAGCAGTCATAGCAGCGGCTGCTGCACCCATTTTCACACCATGTGTTGCCTTCGTAGCACCAGCAACTTTCGCAAAACACAGCTACACGTCCTATAAGCATAGCCTCAGGGAAACTGTTGGTTTTATTTTCATATCTTACGGTGCCTGAAATCACGCGAATTGCAAAATAAACAGACGACTAGATAAGGATAATAAAAAAACAGATGTCAGCTCAAAATAAATTAGTTATGAAATGCAAGGAAAGCAGCATCTCTTTAGCCAGAACCACTCATGCAACCAGTGCTTGGAATTAACTGCAAACAAAACAGAAAAAGGACAGGTTGTGTGCAATCAAGCAGCAAGTACGCTCATCAATGTCAAAAGAGTTGGCGATTTCATCATTACGACCAGCTTCATTAGAACAGAGGTCGTCAAAATTCCAAAAGGCTTCTAATTCCCACAAAATGATAAATCAGAGACGTAGGGAAAAGAAGGTTTCCGTCATTATTAACTGTGTCTTTTTATCTACAAGTATATCAAGTTTAATAAAAATGGCATCAAAGGGAAAGCCGTTCTACCAGCTCTAGACTCCGATGCAAAATGATGAATATATGCCAGTTCTTGTTAGAATTGGCACAATTACCACAGAAACTGTGGCCTAACAGCTGCTTTGCCTTCGTGTTACATTATCCATATCTTATTCCTACAGCTTTGGGAAATCTTTATGTCCACTACAAGCTATGGATTATTGACAAATTCAACCAATTTCTAAAAGCCAACACCGAATATGACCCAATAGGCAATAACGGTTCACCTAAGATTCTAATAATGAGGTTTGTCAGTTTAATCAGCTAAGTCTCATCGTGTGAAGAAAACCAGGGCATATGTTATGCACGAAACAATTCATCCCAACAATGAACAATCACGTAAACATCCAGGTGGAATACTAATGGAATCCAATTTTATCTTTGGTCATAATAAGGTCATACAAAGTGCACAAGGCTCCCACTCACAGTAGTGTTTACAAGAGATTGTAGGTAGGCAGGCTTACCCCTCCTTTTTTGTGGAGTGGATGATTCACTTTACTCAAACCCGCACCACATGTTGAGGGCCGGTAATGCTTACAATTGAGCCAGGCCAGGAGGCCCAGGACCAATGGATTAATTTAAGATACACAAAAAGTATTAAGCATAGCAATTCACCTGACAATAATATATGGAGATGCAACAGAATTAAACATCAAGTCTGACAAAACCTCGAAGACTTAACCTCACATTTTTTTTCCAGAATGATCAACTGTCAAAGATATGAGGGGAGCAAAATGAAGATTGAGGGGAACAGAATGCTTCCCAATTAGTGGTTAACTAGAAGTTAGAACCACAATTGCCAACAGGACTCTGAAACGTGTAACGGAAGAGAAAAATGAATGGAATTGTGAAAGAAATTTACTAATCGCCTTGGAAAACCGATGTAAAACACAAATAAACTTTCATGTGGTATATTAAACTATGAGTATTAGGCACTGACTAAAGAATTTTCAAGAAAGAACTTGTACTATAATTGAATAAGAAAGCCATAAGAGAACAGAAACTCATAAGGTTTCAAAACAGTCTCCAAGAGATTTTGAAAATCTTCTCATGAGTTATAACATATTTTTGAAATCACATTGCAACAGTTTCCCTCAACTTTTCTTTGAAGTTTTGTCACAACATTCAAATGGGTTTTTAAGAACAGAGTTGTCCCTCTCAAAACAAGTTTCATTGCACAAACAATTTCCAATGAAATACCCAAAACAGTCAAGATTTTGTACATTATGAAGAAATGATCCCAACTCTTTCTCCCCCCAAACCCTAGATTATGTAATTCCAATACTATCAATCAAAACCGTAAAATCAAGAACAAAAGAACCCAGATCAGCATAAACATACAAAGAGAGAGAGGGGGTCACTTTTTTCCCTTCCCTCTCGGAAGTAGAAATGGGTAGTCGAGTGGTGGCCAGAGAGTCGCGAGAGTCAGAAGCGCAACGTCGTCGTTTTGAAATTTCAGAAAATGCGACGACGTTTGGTTCTCATTCACAGTGCCTCTTAATAAACGACGTAGTTTTTGTCTGAACGAAGACAACTTATTTTAACCACTCCTATGGAGAGAGAGGAGTGATTCTATTCGCACCTTCTTTTTCTCTCAGTACCCACACCAAAATCTACTTCTTTATTCCAAATTTATACATTATATGAAGTTAAAAAAATACCCAACCATATTTAGCTATTTTCAAAAAACAAAGAGGGCACCATATCCGTCCATAGCCCTTTGTTGTTGTTGCCACCCTTAGCCACCTTTAGAATCCTCTCCCAATTTGGAAAAGGTTTTCGAGATGGTCTGTAAATGAATGGCGAGCTACTAGTTTTCATAGAGATGCTACGGGAGGGTGACGGTAAACAGGGTGGTGGGTGGAGGTGGAGGTGGAGGCTCTAGGGAAGTGGAGCTAAGGTAAGGTGGGGTGGGGGTGCTGGGGTGGGGTTTCCAATTAGTTTGGAGGTTGAAGATTGGGGGCACTATCACAATTATGGAACGTGCACTTAGAAAATAAATAAATAACTACGGATTTCTCTTGGGTGTACTGAGACTTTGTGGGCACCGAGATAAGGAGGAGTGCAAATAGAGGTTGCGTTTTCACCTTCTTCTTCGTCTTCTACTTACCAGTTGCCTTCTTAATTCTCTCTCTATCACTCCAGGCGTAAGATAGCAGCAAACCCTTTTCTCTGAAGTCTCAATTCGGACGAAGAAGCTCGTAATGGATCATTCGTTCGGAGGAGGAAGTTGGTCCATGATCCCCAACATTCCCGTCCACAGTAACCCCACTACACCCGCCAATCAGGACCATCTATACCTCCAACAACAACAACAACAACAACAACAACAACAACAATTCATCATCAACAACAACAACAGCAACAATTTCATCCTCAACAACAGTTTCACCAGCAACAATTTCAACCACAGCAGCAACAATTGCAACCACAACCACAACAACAACAACAGCGGTTTTCAGCAACATCCGCAACAAATCAGCAACAGCACCATGACCACCAATCACTTGCTTCCCACTTCCATCTCCTACATGTATACATAGCTAAATCCCTAACTGCCTAATTTTGATTTGGGTAAAAATTTTAGCAGTTTTTTTTAATATATTTTTGACTTGTAAAGAAACCCTAATAACCCTGAGTTTGGTTTGGTTAAAATTCTAGTGGTCGTATATTTGCAGTCGTAGGTGTTTTTGAATGTCCAATTTGTTGAAGTTGGAGAATTTAGCGGGGGTTTTCTGTTGCTGATGATTTGAGTCCAAATTAGCAGTTGTATCTTGTCGATGGTAGTTGTTTGTGAATGTCTAATTTGTCGTAGTTGGAAGAGAATTAGCAGGTTATACACACACACTCTTATAAAAAAACTAATACCCTAAGTTTGATTGGGTAAGAAATTTATTAGTTGTATCTTTTCAATAGTAGTGTTTTGAATGTCTGATTGGTTGCAGTTGGTGGAGAATTTGGCGGATGCTATTGAAAACGGAACTCGGGATCAGCATTCTGATTCATTGGTTTGTATTTTGAAATTTTACTGGAGAATTTTAAATGTGAATAGTCTGTAATTTTTCTCTCAGCAATCAGTAGTTCCCTCTAGAATTTCATTTTCATTTTCTTGAAGGTGTACTGAATGACCAACCAGTTTGAGAAATGCCAGCAGCTGCTGAACTCTATATCAGGATCAATCAATGCAAAAGCCAATGGTAATTAACTGATGAGTTTTACGGTTTCCAACAGTTGATTGATGTGGATTGGTGATTGTAGTTTGAGAATTCAGCTAGATCAGTGCCTGGAGAGTACCTGGCTGTTAGCTTAGGAAAAGTGAAAAAAAAGTGCTTAGAATGTCCATAGTCTCAGATTAGACAGTTTAGAAAACAATGAGGGAGGGATTGTTTTGTACAATGCATGTCTATGTTATTCAGTTATTGCGTGTTATAATTGTGTGAGACATATGATGGCCCACAAGAGATTAGTGCTTCTAATTTGTGTACTCCTGAATTTTAAGACAGTTGCGGGTCAAAGCGCAAACTGGAGGAGAGCGAGCCCAAGTGCTAAATCAACGGAGTATGTGGCATCGTAGCTTGTAACTTTGGTTTGCTATGAGCATTAGTGCTCTCATTGCTAAAGATCTTTATGGTGACTGTCAAAGTCAGGGATCTCATTGCCAAGATATAGAAACTCTGTGGATGAGCTTATCCAAGACCGAAACGTAGTTGCTTATCACCTTTATAAATGGGGTTAAGGATATCTTCTTCAATGTTAATTTTTCCAGCTTTTTAACAGAAAACCCAAGAAGGACTAAGGAGTGAAAAGATAAATCTTCTTTTGTGGTTCTCATGAAGTTTAGTATTATATAATTATATATCTTCCTGGATTTCCAATAATTTGATTTCCATAGTTTTTTTAAATTATTTTGTGAACCTCCTGCAAAGGATCAAATATCATTTACTAGCCCACCAACTACTGACTTCAATGTTGATTTAAATATCTTTCCAACCTTTATTTATTAAACTCCAACTGACTCATACGTCGATGTAAGAATTGTTCTCGGTCATCTTCATCCACTTTTGGCTCCTGGGGATCATTTCACTATCAGGTCTTTTAAATGCTAATTTACTTTTGGTCTTCAGTGTGGGATCGCTGCCTATTCAGGTCTTTTAAATGCTTAATTTACTTTTTAGTCTTATTTCGAGAACAAAATTGGGAGTTTTGAAATCAAATCAGAAAGAGACATCTCACGATTTATTTCCTGTTTTATGTAAATCCTTGTGCTCTCCTTCAGTTTAGATTTCACTTGCTACACAATGTACAACACGTCCGTCAAAATATTCACATAGTTGGGTTTTCCGCTTGTTCGGTTCCGCTTTTTTCATATCGGTATGATTTTAGTTCCAGAACAGCGTTGAATGTTGTGCTAACTCTAAAGACTAAAGAGTTGCATTTGCCATGCAGGAATTACTGTTTAAGACACGTGGGACTTTAGGCTATTCTATCAGAACTGGTGGCTTATGCCAGTATTTCATTTGTACAGTTGAAAGTTTTACATAACTACTGACTTCTAAATATGTTTTTTTTTCTCCGATGATACTAAGCGGTCTAGTTTGTTAAATCTTATGTTTAGCATGATTGAGCTATACACGACTAGTGAACACAAACCGAGGAATGACAGAAAACCCAGGAAAAACGAATGAAAAGATCAATCTTTTTCTTTTGGCTGTTGAGCCTTCAGTGATATGTTGAGGAATGAAAAGCCTTGTGAATGACATATTGACATGGAAAGAAATCTTACTAGTTCATGCACGAATTAGCAACTTTTTGGGTGGTTTCTTTATGTCCTGACTTTTCCCAAAATTGCGACTTTCTAGCCATAATTTTTGACAAGTAAGTTGTGTTTGGATCAAAGATTGGGGAGAAAATGATCCACATCTCCCGAATAGTTGGATCCTCAAATTTTTCCATTTCCATTTCCATTTCCATTTCCTTTTCTCTCACCAAATCCTTGATCAAAATGCAACCACAGTTTTTTGCTATATTATACTTTTCATTTTCGTTGTTTGACTCTTCCATAATCTAAGTTAGTACTTCAGTGGACATTTATTTTCCTAGTATGTGCCAATTAATTGGAAGTCCATAATTTTTCATTTATTTGGTGAACTCCTTCAATGGGTCAAATTGTATAATTAATTGTAGCTCTTTGGCAAATTCAAATCAGTGTGTTGTTAAGTGGCATTCCATCCTTTAAACTTGTTGATTTCAACTCCTAAATCGCGCATGCTAACGTACTTTGTACAAAGGTTCATCAAGATTTCCAAATAGTAGGATCTTTCTGGTTCTGGTCACATTTCAGGTCCAGAACTGCGTTAAATGTTGTACTATTTAAGAGTTGCATTGCTTTAGAGGAGGTTATTGTGCGGAAGATATAGTGGATTTTATGCACCACTATCCATAACTAGTGCATGATGCCACTATTCATTCACATATTTGAAAGCTCTATACACCACCTACTTCAAAATCCTTTTTCTTTCAGATGATATATGCTGGTCTAGTTTGTTAAATCTTTATGCGTACAATTGACTGAGTTATGCCATTGCTGTTCTGATGTTGTGGAAACTCTGCACTCAGTCAGTATTCGTATTTTCTCCTACTAGGGTATGTAAAATTAGAGTGCCTCTACGAAAAAGTAGAAGTTGGCTTCAGTTGTTCAAATTTCTTGATGAAAAATTGCTCTGCTTTTCTAGAGCATGCATATTTGCAAGACACGGGAGGGTTATGAGCTCCATTTCTCGATTACGTTTGTTTTGTTATAACAGGTCACCAGACACGGCAGGATTAGAAAATTGATGAATCTCTTGGACTTGTGATAACAGTAATCATTTTGTTGTCCCTGGCGAGTTTTTTTATGAGCTGGTTGTTACTTCACTGGGTAAGGTTTTACTCTATGTTCCAGGAACGTTCCAGTACGAGGATCGGGAACGGGAACACTACAAGCCTTAAATCATGATATGATAGGGGTAGGCTTCTATAGGTTATAATAAAACATTAAAAAAAATGCATTATTCATGTAAAATACCTTTCTAGATGTGTTAGCACCAATTTTTCTATATTTTCTCTTGCTATAACAGTTAGTTTTTTTCTTCAAAGGAAGATATTTAGGATATAAGAGAAAAAACTTTGGGGTTCGATTGGATCGCTAAATTCGCCGTTTAGGAATGGAATTGTACCATGTTTAGAATGTGCACTAGAGTATTAGCAATTTCTGGTAACTCAAGAGTCAAAAGACACTTTACTAAAGCTAGTTGCTAACATTGTTCTGATAGGCAGGGTTAGTTCTTCGGACGTTCTGTTTGGTTATATCAAAAAGTGAAGTCAAGTTATAAAGATTGGAATTCACTTGATGATGCATCTTCTATTTTGATAGCTGATCGTTTTACTAATCAAACGTTTCCCAGTAAACGCATATCGATTGACCTTTTTCATCATCTTGGATACGTTACGCTATTGCTTTCATCATTTCAATATTTTGATGACAGTAATTTGTCTTGATCTCCATGTCAAATTATTTCAGGTTGATGCTAATGTGATGAAATGGAAGGCAGCTTCTTGACCCTGCCAATTTATGTCAAAATCATTTCAGGTTGATGCTAATGTGATGAAATGGAAGGCAGCTTCTTGACCCTGCCAATTTGGGGGTTTATTCGTGTATTGGGAGTTTCATCCTATCTAGAATCTTTAGGGTTTGTTGAATTGATAGTATCAAGTAACAGCTACCAGTTTGTATTCACCATTTCTGGTGTTCTTGATTGAATGACTTCTTCGGATTTGATTGTCCCTTTTTTTGTTTTTTTAAATACGAATCTGTGAATGGTACCGATAATATTCGTTTTTGACATGTTTGATTGCTGAAACGCAACATTAAAGAAAAAAAATACTATTTGAACTTCAAAAGTAGTTCAAAGAGCGTAAAATTGTCATTGGGTATAAAAATTAGTGGTATTTCTATTTGGATGACATTTGCTATGTAAAATTAGTGGAAAGAGCTTAACAAAGTTTCTATTTTTTGGCGAATTCTTTGTTTTCAGTTGGAGGCTGCTGTTTGGTTTGAAGATTAGTAATTAAGGAATAAATATTTAGTAGGTGAAAACACTACGAGATTTGGAAAGAAAAGAAAAGGTTAATATGATGTTTTGAACCTATGAAATAATAACTATTTAGATTTTTTTAACCCCAAATATTGTTAATCGACTCAAATTTCTCGCCCAAAATGTTGTTTACAGTGTGGAATAATGTATATCATCTCTCTTCTCTAAACCTGTCGCCCCCTCCCTCTATTTCTCTCCATCTCCCATTGTTCAAACCTCAGTTTTCGTCGCATTGGGAAAAGAAGGGAGAAGAAACAGAAAACAAATCCATATCTCGTTTTTCCTCCGCCGGAAAGGCCAGCCGAGATATCTCACACCCACCCACAGAAAAAAGATCATAAAATTAAAACACTAAAATTATGAGCAATTCTAGGGCTAACGGCACCGGCCCCCACGCTTGCGCTGCATGTAAATACCAACGCAGGAAGTGCGCTCCGGACTGCCTTCTCGCCCCTTATTTCCCTCACGATCACCACACCAGTTCCTCAACGCCCATAAATTGTTCGGTATCAGCAACATTACAAAACTCATACGTAACCTCGATCCCCCTGAGAAAGACCAAGCCATGCGTACTATTATTTTCCAGTCGGACGTTCGTGCCAATGACCCTGTGGGTGGATGTATAGGTTATAATTGAGCTTCAACAAACAAATCGAGTATTACAAGGCTGAGCTAGGGTTGGTCCTTCAGCAGCTGGCCATCTGGTTGTGCTATCATCAGTCTCGGACCTCTTTGACGTATGGCCTGGAGGATTTATCCACCCTTAATTGCGAAAGATGTCATCCAATGAGCAACGACCGTATTCAAGAAACGCATGAAGAAGAGTACTTTTTGCATGACAATAACAACGTGGTGCCGTTGCAAGACATTGTTGCATGGGCAATGCAGGATACCGGGCAGCGGCTTCCTCCCTTGGCACGACAAAAAACATTTGTTAACGAATGCGATGATGTCAAACCAACCGTTCTTGAAATCGGTGGCGAAAGGCTCGAGCTCAAATTCGATCATGAAGAAGAAAAAATTCAACACAGGTTGTGCTATTAACATGATCAAACCTAATTATTCATGAAGATATTAATCAACAATGAATTTTAATTTTTCACTGATGAAATATCATTTATATTCATTCAGCTTTAATGAAGAATTTTATGGTAATTAATAATTTGATCATTTTTGGTTTCATTTTCCGTGTTTTCAGAAACAAAAACAATGAAAAAATCTAAACAATCATAGGTTTTAAAAACATCTTAATTTTTGTGGAAATCATATTTGGTAAATTCCAAAAGTGAGTTGTCTTTAGAAAATTTTCATGATAAAGTTAATTTTCAAAAACAATTGGCTAAACACGTTTTCAGAAAAAGAAAATCGAAAACATAAAACATAAAATACAATATCAAACATACCCTTAATTTTTTCATAAAATGTAAAAATCTTCCGATTTCATGATCTATGCAAATTAATCTCCAAATCAAAAAAAGGAGTTATTTAATTACCTTAATATCCAAAATTAATTATCCAGAAAAGTACCTCCAAAACATGATTTTGTTGTTGATTGCAGTGATGAGGCCATTCAAAGACAAGGGGATACTGAGATTGCCTCCTTCGTTTCTAAAGATGTAAATGAAGAGTCAGACCAACAATGCCCTCCATTGAAGAATCTCAAGACCATCATGATCTCAGACTCTTGTAACCCTAAAAAATTACACCCGCGTTTGTAGCAAAACTTAATTGTACAAACACATAAATGGACCATTGTGGCATTGCTTTTTGTTGTTCATTAGATTTAGCAAACAAATAGAGTCAATAGACAATGGAAGCAACTTCAAACGTAGCTCAACTGATAAAGGACCTAAAATTTGTATTCAAAAGTTATCAGTTCGACTTCTCTCAAGGTTACTGTAGTTTTGTTCGACCATTAATTAATTCAAAACCTCAAATTAGTCTCTCTTTCAGACCTAATTGTAAATTTAAACATGGTCCCTCAACTATTCAAATCATTTCAATTTGGTCCAATTAATGACAAACGTTCAACTTCTTGCCGAAAAAAGTCTTTAGTACACAAACTAATCCAACCCTGCCCCATCCTTGACCACAGCATAACCAGGGCAATGCAGGGAATTTTGAAAACTTAGAACAAAAAATAAATTATAACATGGACCAGTTATGAGCAGTCACCCCCTACAAAAATAATAAGCTCAAAAAATATTTACATAATATTATTTGATTTATCCATATTTAGTTGCATTTTCCTTTCCTATTTTTATAAAAATTTTATTGGAATATCATATTAAATAGCTTAATACAAATGTTTATATACATGGTACATGAACATATTTTTACAAATCAATAATATGTTTAACTATTATCATTTCGATCCAAGAAACCAGTTAATTATGAGTAATCAAAATAGGTAGTATTCCTGTGGACAAGTTTCTCTCTCTAAAAAACTTGCTAAAGAATTAAACCAATAAATTTAAAAATAAATTTCTAATATTGGCCTTTGCTTTTATACACCTGTCAGATCTTCCTATTCTCTCTCTCTCAAATCTTCACTCCATGTACCTGCCTAACCAAACATCACAGAACCATTACTGCAACATATATTATGTGAATAATTTAATCAAAAAAATAACAAATAAAAAGGACATATTTGCAAAAAGTCCAAAAAATTCTAGTTTAAAACAGCTGGAATAGACTTTCTTGGTCGTTTGAAAGTTTTTCTGGTCGTTGTCCCTCGTGGAATCAGAAGAACTAAGTGAAAGAAAAATGGGCCATATATGCAAAAAGTCCATTAATATATAAAGTAGTCAAAAAAAAATGGAAATATAAACTTTTTCGTCTTTGTGACTTTTTTTTTCAAATATAGTGTCTTTTGTTCGTTTCTGATTCACCCGAGACAAGACAAATCAGAAAAGTAAATTTTTTTAACAAACATTGATAAAGGAGACTGATCATAATTACCTGCCCACATCATAACAGTGGCTTGAGGATTAGTCCCGGCGATTCGTGAACCGTCGAGCCCTCGATGACTCGAAGGCCTATGGACCCCCAAAACCTTATAGTCATGGCTCATCCACCTTCCCCATATGCAGCCACCATGGTAGTGGCCACATTGTGGTCACGTGTCTTCACAACTGCTCCAAAGACTCTGTTTCATTGGTGTGTTTGGGTATGAGGTTGCATTTAGCCTGGACCACTCAAGTTGAGCAGCCGTCCAGTGTTTGGTGGTCACACTGGGCAAAGCTTTTGAAGTGTTTGGAAGTCATAACCTTCTCCACCGTGCTGATTCCGTGACACACCGCCGGAGGTTCTGAGGGTGGCTGAGTGTTGAGGTGACTGATGGTTGTCGTCTACTTCAGTGTTGAGGAGGCTGAGGTGGCCTCTTGAGATTGGTCTGGCAAGCTTCTCTAGAATGAAGCCGCCCTTGAAGCTTCATGGGGGAGCTCTCTTTTGGCGTTTGATGTAGGCTTGTATGGATCTGGGTTCTTGCTTTAGGGGGATTGCGGAGAGTTGCCCAATCTGGTTAGAAAAGAAGATAAAGTTTTAATAAGGTGTTTGAGGAAGTTTCATATCGAAATCTATTCAGAATGACGTGATAATGTCATTTTTCAAAATTAATAAGCCAAATGAATTTCGGTAGGTTTCTGTTTTGTATGGACATAAGCCAGTTCAAGAAATTTGTAGAACATGTAGACTGAAAGTAAAAGGGTGACTTGGGGGCCCAACGGTAAGTCTAATTTCCTTAGGCTGTAAATTTGGATCAGGATTTGGGGAGGGAAAACACATAAAGAAAAAGATTAAATCTGAACTATTGGATCCATTAGCTTTCCCCTTTGCTTTTCGTTTAATCAATCCAAACACTGCCTTAGAGTTCTTGGGGGCACAGTTCTACTCAGGGATAAACAAGGCTCTTCAGAAATAGAGGCAAATAATATGGGGCGGAATCTTTTGTATGGAAACGCTCTTCCATTAATCCGGAATGCTTCATAGTCACGATTGGTAAAAAAAATTGGAAACGTTAAAATCAGAGCAAAAAAAATCATGCGGCCTGATTCCAAAATACATTGGGACAGAAACAGAGGATTTGGGGACAGAATTCTATGCTAAGGGGTCGGACCGTCTTTTTTTAATGTAGACTCAGTATGAAACCATCCAAACCCACCATTTCAAGAATAAACACATAATGATAAACTTGAATTGTGGGGTCGCCGAGCCCAATAAGTAGAATGAAACTAACCCAGCCGTAAAATCCCAGATGCCCACGAATGCTATCCCGGGACTGCCCAAACCCGCTGCTAGCTCAATGTACACCCCAAACTTGGTGATTTGATTCCTCCAGTCGGTATATCAGTGACTGCTCCACAGGCTTATTCGCTACGGGACGAAGATCGAGTTGAGGGGGTTTGTCCGACATGCCTTTTCGACAAACTCATTGGAAGCATGACCGACAGGTCGTTTTGAAGATCAGATTTGGGTCAAGTGCCACTCAAATAATAGTCGCTGGGCCTGTGCTAATGGCTGCCGGACGAGGCTATTACTTCGATCCACCCGACGCTGGCAAGAAATGCTAGGTGTTTGTTGCCGTTTCGTCTTTGAAGATCACTCCCACTGATCTTGGTTTTCCCTGGAATTACCACATTACAAAGTTCTGTTAGAAACTGCCTCTTAACGTTTTGAAACTCTGTTCTAACAGCATTTCTATACTAGTTTCAACGCAAAGGAATGTTTTGCCTTAAATTAAAGTGATATGATCAGACTCGCCAGTCATCTGTATTTATTTTCGATACAGTTTTTTTCAAAATCATTCTCAATTTGGCTCATAGATTCAGTGTGACATGTTCATTTTCCAATAGATAACTTGTAATAGTTTAGAGATCAACTTGGAAATCCTAAACTTTTCGTGGAAACTAAACAGCTACAAAATTTAACTTGAATACAAAACGTTTTGAAAATATACCTGTGTATCAAAAACAATTCTTCCGAAACAGTGCATCGAACCAGAAACATCAAGTTTTACGGGGTTGGCGGAAGCAAGCAACTCGCAGTGTTGTGCCGGTGACCAAACCTATCGGAAAATGTGTCCACCAACCTTGGTTCCGTAAAAGTGACGATACGTAAAATTCGTTTTAAAGGGCGAGACACCGACTTCCCGAAAAGGCCCCCTCAATCACGGCCACCTGCCAAGAGGGCGAGGTGCAGGCGATGAACAATTTGCTTCTCAAAACCCAGGGTAGATTCATCACCAACTTTGCATCCCAACCTGCTTCTTACATACCTGCAAAAAAATACGGAATTATTTATATAAAATTTTGATCAAACGATGAAAAATATTTATTAAAACAAAAACCAGAACAGTTTAATTTAATTTGGTTTTAATTCAGACATTCAGGCTTGCCCTTAGATTTTAGGGTCTCAAAGAAAAAAAATTTCTTATGTTGCCCTCTATACATTTTTTTTGTTTTAGAGACAAAAAGGGTAATATAATAAAACTAACTTTAGAACAAATAATTACGTTATTCAAGAGGATGATTATTCTCGAAATTTTAGCTGCAAAAGTACTAATTTAAGGTTGCAATTCAGTTTTCCATGTTAAGAGGCTGGCCAAAAAAAATTGTTTTCTGGGTTTTGTTTAAGATGCCCTAACGAAATTGTAATATGCCTCAAAATGAGACTAAACAACAATGTTTACGATAAGCTTGTGATATTCTAAATAACCAAATTCTTATCAATGACACAATTGCTATAGTACCTATTTTTGTATCAGTCTTGCACGGTGATTAATTCACACTTTTCACGAATATCTTTATAATTTGTTTCACTTATTTTCAACGCATTTTCAAAGAATAAGCAACTGGACTTGAAATGAGGTGGTTGGGCGGGTTTGTTATGGGACCATCACTTCTAACTAACAACATAGTCTTAAAGGAATACACATCCATGTGAATGTCCAAAACTATCTCTCTCTCCCTTCTCTGAGGTCATCAATATGATAAACCACTGAAAAGCCCAAAATCTGCAATCATCGAGTGGTCAACTTTTTCATTTTTTGTCAATTTTTTTTTACTTTTTTAATTAGTCTGGATTAAAGGAATCCAACAAGTAAAAAAAATCAAAAAAAGCCCAAAAATTAATCTAAAAAAAAAAGTCACTCTTCTATGAAAACAAGTCCCAAACTTACTCCTAAAAAAATGACAAAAAATAAAATAAATTCCACATAAAAACATAAATTAATTCAAAAAAAAAAACTCCCAAAACTAAGCTTTAGTCACTAGACAGAGATTAGATGAGGCGTTAGAGTTGTTACCTTGCTGCCTTGCTTATGTGTAGAAGCCAAGCATTGATGCTGTACCTCCACCCAAAAACACTAGCCACTAGAAAATTGATGACCCCTCCGTGGAGATGAAAAATTGGGACAGCAGATCTGGGTGAGGTTGTCAGCAAGAGAGATGTGGAAGTTCTTATTCAAGTTGAGGTTACCAAAGGGAACCCCCCCCCACCCACCCTCTCTCTAACAACAAACACACTAGTTATGAGATGGAGAGTGGTGGCTAGCGGGCACCCAGCTGTGCCACCAACCACTATGATGTAGTCATTAGGCCTTGTCACACACCACTTTTGATGAAATGGGTGATGAGATGATGGTGATGTGAATGACTTGCTGGCTTTATGAATGGGTATTTGTTTTCCCACTTTTGCTTACCTGCATTGCAAGTCATAATGTAAAAAAAATACAATAATTATATGGGTTTAAACTAGTAAATCTAAAATTAAGTGTATAGTGTGATAAGCTCATACTTGGAATGAATTTGGTATACATACTTTAAATTTTAAATTTTAAATATGAGTGCAATTATATTTTTTTAAAATAAATAAATATGATCTATTTTTTTATTAATTCTTTTAGTACAATGATCCTCGTTTAAAACAAGCATTCAATGACTAACAAATCACAAGAAGTGTGTAATATTCAATTAATTTTAAAGTCAGTTAATATAATTAATTACAATCTTCTAAGTACTTTATTGTATTCTATTAAAATATGATCACAAAGCATAGAAATTATGTCAGCAACGAACGGTTACTGTGTGATTAACACACATCTTGGGACTAAACCATATGTAAAAACTCTCATATGAGCTACACACGTGAGATTCATATTTAAGAGAGTTTGTGTAAGTGCGCGAGTGAACCACGCGATTGCTCGGCCTTGAATTTTGAGATACCAGCAAGATAATCACAAGAAGTATAAACAAGGCGAAAATATAAGCTCGTATTCGATTCTAAAAACCACAAAGGAAGAAAAAAAACTCTTCAACATGTGCAAACTAATTTTCTCTAACTTTCTTGATCACCATCACAGTAATGAGAGAGAGAGAGAGAAGAGAGAGAGTAAAACAGAGAGTAAAGAAAAAAGGGAACAGGGCCCATTCACCCAAGTCCATACCACAGAACGCAAGACTAAGTCCATTTGAATTTTTGGAACTACATTGAGGAAATTCTTACATTGCTTTCTCCGCCCAAAATATATATGCGGAAAAAAAAGGAGAAAGAGAGAGAGAGGAGAACCTTGACAGAAAGTGAGTGCATTCAGGCATAGAGGATACATAGAGAAAGAGCTTCACTTTCTCTCCCCCCAAACCAAAGCCATTGAGAATTCAGCAAATTAGCCTCACACTGAAACCAATTCCTCTTCACCTCTACTTCACTTGGCTATCACTGGTTGGCCTTGTTCACTGTGTCACATCTCTAACCTCTAATAATATATATACATATATTTGGTAAACTACACCTTGAACCCTTGCACTTTCACAAAATTCCATTTTCCACCTTTCACTTCCAATTTTGTTGTTTAGTCACTTACGCTCTAGGTTATGTGTCTTATGCCTTCTTCCGTTCATTTACTATTCAATTAAGTGATGGAGTGGCCCAGAGGTGGTCGGTGAACAAGCCCGAGCCTGTGGTGAGGGAGTTAAGCCAAGTGCGTGCTAGCTTTGCTCAGCGATCCCTTGGCCTCGTGATTATCTAAATCCACTTCATGGGCTTTCGATCAGCGCTCTGCCCTGTTGCATCACTGCCATTGGCTTAACTGGAAATGACAATTTCACCCAAACTCGATGGGGAGCTGGCTGAACTAGCATTTGTGGTATGGATTTTTTTCAATTTTTTGCCGATGGAGGAAGGTAATAGTGGGAGGGGTGAAATACTCGATTGAGTACGAGTAGGGTAGGGTTTGACTACCTTCATACCTGACTACTCGAACTCAATTTATATATATTATAAAGAGAGTTAGTATGATGAAAAATGTGTAATATACACTTGGTTTGACTTAGGATTTTTTTTATAGTAATATGTGATATATGAACTAAATTGAGAATGATTTGTAATAGTGAGCTTTAAAAAAAATTCTATAAAATAAGTTGGAATTTGTTTTTTATTGTTAATATGGTTAAATTTTGTATTTTGAGGATTGAAATTTGATTTTTTTAATATTCCATGTATTGGGTATACCCGATACCCGATTGAATTTGAATTTGAATTTGAATTTGAATTTAGTAGCAATATTCAATACCGCGTGGGTATTTACTAACCTGTCGCCATCCTAGGCTTAAATGGCTCTAAACCCTCCCACCTGATAAAGAATATGTTCAAGAGCAGGGTGGAAGAACAGAAAAAAAGGTTGTATAGCTCTTTATTGAACAAACAAATGAACAAATGGTTCACATTGACACTTGACCAAAAACCTTCTAAGGGGTTGATTGACACAAATAGAAGTAAAAGGTTGCAAGGGAATTTCGGTGAAAATGCAGGAGTAAAAATGTAAGCACCCTAATTATATACGAATTGACACATGGAAGTAGTAAAAGTTGCAAGGGAATTTCGTGGAATTGGGAAAGTGCAGCGGAAAAATGTAATCCACCCTAAATTATATTTACGCCAATGAATATTGAATAAACAAATGTAGCAAATAATACATTAGTGAAAGGGCAACTCACAACTGTATTAATTAAAGATGAGAGGAGGAGGAGGACGCGACGAGGACGAGGAAATTAATGGTTGAAATCAGAATTGAATTGTTTATGGGTGGTGTGCAATAAATGGGCCGTCCGATCAACGTTTAATCCTTGATAGATCACGTCCATCCATCAGTATGCCAGGGGGAAAAAACAGTTCACTAAATTATTAACCAACCCCTGCATGCATTACAATCAGGAGGTGCTGTGAACTTTATAAAGGGACCGCTTATACATTTTGCAATAATCATTTTTATCAGTAATTTTTGGCTTTTGCATTAGGCTAAAAGTGGGGTGAGTGCACAACAGTGCTACAGTTTGAATTTAGATCAAAAATAAAAATTTAAATTCAAAACGAAATGATTCAAAATTACTTACATGTGTAGGGGATCGTAAAAAAAAATACGATTACACACTAAAAAAGTCCTTTTAAAATGAAAAGAAATATTAATTTCTCTTGTACCCTCTGAAAAGTTTTACAATAATGGTAAAAAACAATTCATACTTTTGATTTGGACAAGGGACATTGTGCCCACTTTCTATTTTTATATATTGTGTCACTTTTAATAGGTTCTTGACAGGGACAGGCGAAAGTATATTTAATCATTGAGGCAAAGTGGTACATACAAAAACTTAAAAATTTGTAATCTATGTAAGAAAAACACAACATTTATTTTAATCTTTGGACGGAGAAACATATATAATTTGAAAATATTAATAGCTAATTCTACCATAAACTAAATTGTTATTAAAAACCTTGGGGGCGGCGGCACTCCAACCGCACCCACGGCCATCCTTGGTTCTTACCCTTAGAAGAATGGGACCAGAACATTGGAATAAGAGGAACCCAACCCCAACAATAATGTGGCATGGCAGTGTCCACTGACACGTATTAACACTGAAATGTTCCCACAAGAGTTTTTGTCATTGCCATTCCCTCTCTCTCAATAGATTTGCCCATTGAAAGCACCCAAGAATTCAAATTTTGACATGTTGGCAATGACCTAATTCCTTGCATTTGACCACAACCATTTTGAGTTATTGACTCTACGAGTATACCAGAGTCCAGAGATTTGCAAACTAATTTAGGCCATATAAAGAATCTATTACCTTCTACTTTTGTTTTCGGATCTTCTTAAAGCATGCATAGAAAAGTTTCAAAGAATGATCCTCAAAGCATCTTTGAGACTTGCATTCAAGTAATACTAAGGTTTTTCAACTGTGCTTTCGTTGTTGACTCCATTTGCACACATATACTAAGGTAGGTTTTTTCAGTTTTTTTTCTGTCCTCTTACAAATCCACAACCAAACAAAGCCTAACCAGGGCCAATATTATAGATATATATATCTATATATATATATATAATTATAATATATATATTATATATTGTCCACCATGTGAACATTCCCTTCACTTGTAATTCATTGAAAAATTAAGATCTACCGCTTTAGATCTCGCTTAAAACAGGAATTCATTTTTTTACCATCACAAATAAGGATTATATTCACATGTTTTAAATCGATCAACTACTTGTCAATGCGAGTAAGTAGTAACAAATTTACTTCCATCTTCTTGAAAACTTTATTTGAACAAATGTGTACTACATTAACCAAGGGAAGCTGCAGCTCCTATTCCCCTCAAATATTATTTTTCCTTTTTCTCAGTTGTCCATCCCTACCCACAAGTAGGAATTCGCTATTATAATAACCGAGATATGTGAACTTTATATCACATGTAACTGTTTGAGGTCCATAACATTGTTCCCTGAGACCTTGAACTAACCCGGCACAGCATAATGAACTTAAAAAATAAAAAGAAGAAGGAAGAAGGAGAAAAAAAGAAAAGAAAAGAAACGCCCGCCGCCCAGCTTAAATAGTATTATGATAAATATGAACTAATTTGAACCTCCTAGGTGCTATCAATCTTGCGTTCAGTCAGTCCATACGGGGCTTTTAATAGGCCCCACTAGTGGATGGTAGGATTGGTCATCCAAATAAATCTTGTCCTTGGGTTTTTTTTTGGGGTATTACAGAGTTATTAAAAAAATAGTATTTATGACATATGGTAGAGAAACAACAATGCAATACTCTCCATGGTCTTCGTTAAAGCCTTCAACCAACCAGTTCTCAAGATTGGCGCTCCTTAACTGAACAATAGTTTATCTCTTCAATTCATAAATAATGAAGAGATGGTTCAACACATCATTCTAACCAACAGAGGGTCCAGCAGTAGAAAATAAGATTTATGTTCTATATTTCTCACTAACTACCAAGATGCTCACTAATTCGAACATTAATTTTCCCTTCAGCACAAACAAACACAGGCAGCCTATAATCAACTATTTGGCGGCTGTGCTTGTGGATCAAATATTTGTGAAGGGGAAGAAAAGAAGTGAAAAGGCTGAATGCTTCGTTTTCCCCATCATTTTCCTTAATAGGATAAGGCTCTTCAGTCTTCACAAATTGAATACCCGAACATAACCTTGAGTTAGGGTAAGGAAGGACAGTGTAATTCATCTACATCCCAGAAACCAAGGACACCCTAAAAAGCTGATGTTACCCCACCCCCTCCCCCAACAAGACAAAACCCTCCAAGTTACCCTAATAGAATAAACTATTTCTAACTCTTCATTCCGTTGTTGATGTTTATACAAAATCACAAGCTCCTATAGCTACTGATCTTACGCTCATTTTTCTATTTGCTCAGCAGAGATACTAGCATACTCATGTCTATTAAAAATATTAGTAACAAAAAGTACTTTTGGCTATCGAGTCAAGGTCGATCATGTTTGCTCATGTGCTTAAAAATATAATTCTTGTGCGCGCTATATTTTATTCAGCTCGTTTTATTGCTTCAGGATGAAAACAGTATTGATATGGCACGATGGAAAAAGGAGTATGGTTTGAAACATCTTAAATAGGTCAGTTTCAAGGATTATACCTGGACAGCCGTATGCTAAGTTTGCACTCCTTTTGCTTTCTTTCCTTAATTATATATATATAAAATTTTCATGGTATTGTAAGTTTTTAGATTTCTGCATTTTGATTCCTTAAGAGTTCCATTGTCAACAATGTTTGTTCACGCTTTGAGTTACTTGAGTATAACTAAAAATGAGAATAACGAAAAGAAACCCCTGTAGGATCAGTTACTAAAAGGAGAGAACTAAAATTAAAATGAGAATAACCAAAAGAAACTCCGCTTGAACAATGAATTGGCCTGAAACAGCACCATATAAGTTATCTAAAATATTCGGTATATGCCTCAAGGTATACCAAAGGAACTTCGTGAACTAAATTCCCTATTTCTGTACATCCGGAATTTCTTTTGGCAACTATGTGTGAATAACAGGACTGTTTCGGAACAACGAGAGTAATTTATAACTCTAAAGCGCTATTCCAGTTACCCTAGACAAGAAAAAAAAAAAGAAAAACCAGTGCTTTCAGATGCTCGTCATTACAGTTAAAAATGGAAGAACCATACGCATGTAAAGCAAAACACCAACACAATCAAACAGAAGAAAATGAGAAAATCGCACTGCAAAAGAGATTTACTCTTACTTCACTTTTTCATGTATTGAGGACTTCAGTAGTCGGTCCCATTTTCTGATCAAGTTACCTCAGCCTGAAGTCACTCCTAAAGCTTTTTGATGCTAATGCATGATTCCTCTGAGGCTCAGTTGTTGTAGGGTTTTGTCCCTCCTCTAGCGTAGTCTTAAGAAGGTCATGGCTATGGGAAGGAATTTGGTAGACAGAGAGCGAAGCCCGAAGCTGAAATCATGAAAAATCAAGAGAGACAAGCCCTTATTAAAATCTAAACAGTTCATTATAGTAAAATTCCTTGCGGCAGATATGACAAAGGATTAATTACTAGCGGCCACCAGAAGAAGAATTTAACCGTTTCCATATTTTAACTTCAACATATATAAATTCTCTATAAAGTCAATTCACTTAAGCCGTTAGCAAACAGAATTAAACCACATGAAAATAAGCATAAAACACACGTTAAGGAAATTACAGTCAATAAATGGCTTGAATTTACTTTACTTTGACGACAACCAAAAAAAATAAAATCCACAAAAGGTTTTAAGAAACTACATCAAGAACAGGAGTTTGAGACTGTTTGCTCAACAAACTAGTGTTGCGCCGTTGACACACACCAATAATATATTTGGAATGCAAATAAGCAAAAAGATAGTTAGACACACACAGCTCTGTTGCAGAATTTAGCCGAGATGTAAAGCTGCACTCACAGGGCTTTTGCATGTAGAAATACTGCAAAAATTACACCTAGATACAAAGTATTCCCACATGAAGAAATGCCAATATGTAAAATTTAATAGTAAATTAAAGGGGAAGGCAAAACTGCTTAAAAAGACCTATGCAAGTATATTTATCGGACCTCAAAGAGCAGACAAGTTTTATGTAGGAAGTTGTCAAATGGTACACATTCATCACTATCCATATAATAATTAGTTACTAAAACCCATCAAAATCTCAGCTCATATAAAGGGCTAGTTATACCAGCATGAGAACTATTTAGGCCGAAATGCGGGCTATGGACTGAGTGGATAACAGCCTAACAGAAATCCAACCCGACTTAATCTTCTACTGCAGTTGTTGTGTGACCACACATGAGAGTGAGAGTGAGAGAGAGAGAGAGAGAGAGAGATGAACAAGCATGAAGTACTCAATCACAGTATGTGGCCATAGAGTAGAGTAGTTATTAGACAGTCACAATATGAATATCAAAGGCCAAAATTAGAACTTCAGCACTATACCTTATCTGTCTTGTGGACAAATTATGGATCGGTTAATCCATTGTTGTCAAAAACGAATCACAGAAACACGTTGTGATTTCACTAAGGCGTGATCTACCATGTCAAAAATGAATGGCCAAATATAGAGGTGGATTGAGCAACAGCATTGCATTAGAACAAGAAATATCACACAGAAAATCACAACAGGGGTAGATAGTTTTTAAACCATAACAATCTATCCAGTTGATCGCAAACCACCCAATGATTCTTCTACACAACCAAAAATCTTCATCCTTAATAACTAGAGCTCAACATAATCACAGTTAAACCAGATAATGAAGCAGTTACAACTGTCACCTCTTGCCAAGGTGCTTGTGGATAGTGGGTCGTCTGTCGTTGTCTCAATATTACAGAACCATCATCCAATCGGAGTACTGCCATAACAGAAAGCAGCTTCAAATCCGAAAAAATAAAGATATTACATAATGTAATCACCGAAGATAATATGAAGAAAAACCACAACCATATACGTATGTTAACCTCATATTCAAACTAACCAGAGAATCTATATTCAGAGAAATCTTACTTAGCGCATTAAGACTATAACTGGAAGTGGACACCAGTGGCCATCGATTGATCGGAAGCAATGGGGTGGAGGTGGGTCACCGGGAAGAGAGGGGTTGGCTGGCGGAGGGAAGGGGTCGGCGGGGGAGGGTGGGGAAGGGGCTGGAAGGGTGGGGACTCGGGAAGCAATGGTAGTGGTAGGTGTGCGCGGCGGGATCGTGTGGGTGGCCAGCGGCCTGAGATGGTGGGGGGCTTCTTTAGATTCTCGGGTTTTGATAATTGTATACGGGCAGGGTGTAATAAAAAAAGGTAAAATACAATGAGCTCCCTGTGGTTTTCCTTATACAAGATCCTGAACTTGAGAAATTACACTGTCGCGCATCAGAGTTTGTTCCTAATTGACGTTAAAGAACATTGGTGGGTTAAAAGAAAATGACGTATATCTTATTGCCTTTCATTTCTTTTATCCTCTCCTCCCACTGTATCTCTCTCTCCTCACTCCCTCTCTTCCTCCCACTTTTAAAACCCATCTCGCAACACCCCATAGCGGTTCTGTTTGGGTACTAGTTTTTCGGTTTTTTTTAAAAAAAATGTAAATAAAAAATAGTCAAAGTTTATTTTTTTTGTTTTTTTAGTTAACTTTAAAAACCAAAAAGCAAAAAAAAATAAAAACATATTAACTTTTAATAATAAATTTAAAAAAACTTAATTTTTAAGCATTACCAACGGAAAGCCTAACACCACGCTCACCAACATCCATCATAGATGAGCAACATTCGGCCAATAAATCCCCACTTCCTTCTCTCACAAGTTGCAGCCCCCACCAACACACATAGCGCATCACATTGCCACGAGCCCCAAACCACCCCATAAATAAACCATGATAGTCATCCATTTCCAGAGGGAAATAGGAGAGACAAACACGCTATAAATCCACCCTACTCACCAGTCAAATACCTCCCCCAACCCACCAAAAACAATACCCCACTAACAATGGCCATCACCTGCTTGGCATATGATTCGGAATTACCAAAACCCTAGTAACGACCAGCAAAAGCCCTGAAACACTTGAAAATTCCAAGAATACTCCTCTATCTCTCTCTCTATATATATATATGTATGTATGTATGTATGTATAAACTATTTGTGGAAGTGTGATCTATAGGTGAATGTGTTAGCTGACGTTGTACTCAAAACCAATCACGATCACACACACAAAGAGAATAGAAATTATGGTGGTGCGGCCAATAATTTTTACGTCTCGGAAGAAGAAAAAAAAAAAAAAAAAAAAAAAAAATCAATAATCCATTAATAGAAAAATGAATTACAAAACTCAAACTCTCAACTCACCTCTCTCACAATCTCTTTGTCTTAATCTCTACTCTAAACTCACAACAACACTGCCCTTGCTCACAATAGTAAACTTCCAATGTGATACTAATTATTATCTATTTCTAACTAGGAAAACATTAAATCTCATTAGTTTTAGATAATTAGCGAGTTTCAATCTCACAGAACACTCTATGTGATTCAAACCGGCCGACTTGATACTAGACTTGAACTCATCCAAGTGGACTGGATCAACATTTGAAAGAAAGACGGAGAGAATTGATGATACCCATTTCGTCACAATTTATTCCTAATCTACAATGTTCTGGAATCAAACGGCACAGGAAAGGCAACAGAGAGATGCAAGTGGGAAGCGGGCGGTGCCCATGTTGTAGGGCAAACCACACAACAGTAGTTCAACGGTTGCTGCCATGTCGGCATTGTGGTGAGTAGGGCGATGGTGTGGGGAGTCCAATTTGTTTCCAACACGCATAAATTAAATTTTACTATTCAATAATTTGCTTAGCAAAACAATATAATTTTATAATTCTAGATCATGATTCATACTCTCCTGGACCAAATAGTTTTCTCAAATATTTAACACACACAAAAGGGGTTATTTGAGTACTTGTACGTAATAAAAATAAAATATTTATAATTAAAGAAGAAAAAAAAACTGGAAAAATTGCATAAACTACATTATTTTCACTGTTAAATATTTCTTTATCTAAATTAAAATATATTATTTATGTTAGAGTCGGTAAATCAATTTCAAGTGAAAAAAAATTAAAAAATATATATTACATAGCTTTGTTATTTTATTATTATTTTATATATTATTAATTAAAATAAAAAAATTAAATTATAAAAATAAATTATAAAATTTAAAAAATAAAATACAATGATCGTGTATTTAAAAAAATTATCTCATTAAGAGAGTATAATTAGCTTTATAAGTTCGTTTTACGGAACAAAACGTCATGCGAGGCGGGCGTTAACCTCGAGGGCGCAGTCAGCAGTGTCACAGGCCGGGAAGCGGAAGCAGAGGAGAGAGGAGAATAGGAAGAAGAAGATGAAAGACAGAGGGGGAAAGGGGCAGCAAATCGAGTGGACGAACGGTATATCAGTGGAAGTCTCTCGTCCCCGTTCTCTTACGACTGGTTGGCAACCACAACCCTCGTTTGGCCCTCTCTTCTTGACGGTCCGTACTCTCTCTCTCTCCCTACTCTGTATCTCGATTTTAGGTTTTTTTTTGGTGATTTGAGTAAGTACGTCTAGAAGTTGATGGTGTTGATCCGTTTTCACTATATATTAGAACAACTCGTGGGTGTGGATGAGAAACATTGGAAAACAGGCGGAAAGATGTTTTTTAAAACGTTGAGAACCGTTGAGATTTGATCTAATCGAAGCCACAACGAGGAGCTCGAAGGAGTAACTCCAGAAACCCTACCTTTTGGGGGGTTTTACTTTTTGATTTGTTCTTTTTGTTGTTGATCGAGTTGCACTAATACCCCTGATCAAGCCACCATAAATGTCCAGAAATGTGCAGTGCATGGATCAGATAACATTGGCCATCTTCCACATACCAAGTTGACCTACACTGCAAATTGTTGCCTGTAATTTTTGTAGTTCAATTCTGGGTGTAGACTTGCTGACATATTGTAAATGGCGTGCTTGTTTATTTTTTGGTTTAAATAGTAGGGTTTCTATTGCTTGATAGAGTTCATCTCCCTCTACATCTCGTGCACACACAAGTAAACATAAGGAGAAAAGAGAATCAATTAAGTATATATTCATTTATATGCTGCATATTTGATTCTATTACTGTGTGAGTTGTTATATATTTTTTTTATTTCAATTTTGCAAAACGAGATACTGATGGATAATCACTATGTGTAGTTAAATTACTGGCATGTTGAAACTGATTGATTTTGATTTGAATGAGCATATAACTAATTACTATACTCAGTAATTTATACGTGTCTTTGTGATAATATGATGGGGGTCCACGCTAGAGAAAGCCACTTCAAGAACGTCAGCGTCTGTATCTCTCGGACAGGCAGAATCATGTGACCTACCTGCATTCCTTAATTACTGGAAATGTGACCGAGGCTGGGTATTCAACGTCATTGATTACGTTGAATTTGTTATTATGTGTGGTTTATCAATAAAGCATCCACTCTTTTGGCTTCAACTGGACTTTGTTTTGACAGTTTATAAAACTTTGTTTACTTTTATTTGTGCAAAACTGTTAAGAGGTTACTTCCAGAAAAAGGCGTCAAGTTTTTTTTTACCTCTTTGATTCAACATTTCATAGAGAATTAGATACTTGGCTAAGCTAGTGGAGGATTGGAGGATTGGATCCGTTTTCTTGCATGGTTAGCTTGTGTTTTTGTGCTCGTATTGCTATGAATATCAGTTTACGTCTCTTATTTGTGTTGCTTTATTTAATGTTTTGTTTATTTTTACAAAATGGTCTAGTACATTCTTCGTTTCTTATTGGTTTTACCACAGACTGACGGTAGTGTTCCAAAAACACAACTTGTCATAGCAAATGTGAAAATTGTCTAAACTAGGGTTGCTGCTTTTTGCCAGAGCATAATATCACAGGTGAGTAACAGTTTTAACACCCACCACCTTTATGTCCTTCCCTGGGTATAATAAGTGAATTTAATTTTCATTAATTCTTTAATGTATGGCTTGGCGGCTTGATCTTTCAGTTCCAATGAAGAGACGTTAGCCTTTTGTAAAGAAGTTCAAAACCAAATTATACATTCCGGAGAGGATCCATAACTCAAAATTGAATTACTTGCTTTGTGCTTTTTGTATTTTGTTGTGAGAGGTGGGCGAACTTTATCCACTAATTTCAATCTTACATTTCACGGATGGAGTTGAAGTAACCAAATCGAACAAAATTAAGCCTTATGTCCCTATCATGGGGTTAGCTATATCAATCATGTTTTACCATTTACACCAGTCAAGGACGAATGGTCAGTTAAAATTGCCAATTTATATCGTCTTTTACTACAACTTACTTTCCTTACTTCGTCCTAGCATTTCCATTAATAGTGGTCCTGTTACTTTTCTCACTGTTGGATGCGTGTTATTTAGATGATTGTCTTGTAGCATGCTTTATATCCATTGGCACAATTTCTTATTATACTATGGGCAGAGACAGACGCATATACTTTTATTCGGCTAACTCAAAAATATTGCTGATACTTGATAACATATGATATTGATGTATGTAAGCTATGTACATATAAGACACTTTGATTCCTATACTGGTGAGGATTGTCATCATACATGCTTATTATAGAGTATATCTGTTTCCAATTTAGCATCTAATATCGATGAACCAAATTCTTTGGCAATATTCAATGAAGTGATGTGTCCTTACTCTGGAAACAACACCGGTGAAACGTGAAATAAGTAAAGAGTAATTTTAGAACTAAACCAATCTTTCACTTTCTTCTCTTTCCTGACCTCTAGTGTTTAAATTTATCACAAACTTAACAATCCCCTTCCGCCTCTTTGTGTTAAAGTTGCGACGAAGGATCAGGATGCGCAACATGATACCATAGATAACAAAGGAAATCTGTTTTATAGCAAAAAACATATAATATAAAATAATAAAGCTTTAGGGATGCATTCCAATACAAAAAACAGTCCAGCAAACAAAAATACCTTATACTCTAGTAGAACTATTGTGTGTTATCAGAAGGTTAAAAGATTTTAAAAATTGGTAAAGGGTAGATTGCCCCCCAATGCTCAACTAAAAAAACCTAAACAAAAGCACTTTTTAGCCTATACAAGAAGCTATAATTTTTGCCTTCTCGTCTCCAAATGCTCATTGAACCTGATTGAGCTATTAACTATTGGAACTCCCTTCTATTAGCAAAAGATTTTCGAATTCTATTAGGAATCTGTTGAATGTTACTGCAGGTAAATCGAATCAGGGAGCTCACAGAATAGCAGATAGTGGCAAACACACACTGACAGTCCCGATGTACAAATTTTCTCGTTTTTATTCTAAAAGTTCTTGTTTTCTCCCAATCAAATTTGAAGCTTTTACTGAAACTGTATGGGCTCGAATTTTTAGTTGTGAAGTTGTTGGTATTTAAGTTCTTAATAACTTTTAATTAGGTGATCATTTGGGATGTTGAGGCTCAACCTCATCGTCACGCGTATTGTATTGGGAGCTCAAGATTCCCGACCAGACCTGGTATATTTTGCATTTTTCGTGGCTTCCACGTTCCTCTTCATATGTTTATGTTGTCGTCTCATTTTGTTCAACATGTTTATAGCTCAACCCCTCACCAGATGTGGTTTGAAAAAATAAAGTTAATGCATACATATCTCTGCTATACGTTATTAGCTGTTAATGATCTTTGATTTTTACGACATTAAAACTTAAAATAAAAACATAAAATATATGTATCTTTGAAGTTTTTTGCTATTTTGCCATAAAAAAAGCCTTGCTATTTGATGAGCTTTCTTCTTTACGCAGGCTATCTGATAAATTTGTAAACGCATCTTGCAGATACTGACTGGGCATCAGGACAATGCAGAATTCGCTCTTGCCATGTGCCCCACTGACCCTCTTGTGCTATCTGGAGGTTGACAGTTCACATTTGATTGTTGTCTCATACAGACTTTATATATGATAATACATCTACTGAATCTAAGTTGGTTGTGATGTTAACGTGTACAATTTATTGTTACCACAATTTTACTCTTACTTGCTAGAGTTGGAACACCTGGTTGCTCTAATATGAACACCCCACCCTCCACCTCCTTCACTATATTAACCCCAAAGAACTGAAAGAAGAATGTTAAAGAAGCTATTCTTTTATTATTTTCTTAACATTTATATTTGAATCTCTTTGCTTTGCATTAATGTTGTTTCCACCTGTATGAATGATTATGTATTGCATATGTAATGACTTTACTTATTGTTGTTCCCATGTAGTGGAATGTCATCATACTTATATGGTTGTTGTCAAGAGATATTGTTACTTATGAACTTGTCACTTCTTTTTGTCATTGATAATGCAATCAACAGTGATATTTTTCCAAACTCGCATGGTAAAACTATCGACCGTCTAATGTTACTTTATTGGTTCACCACCACACTGATTCCCGTCTCCCTTTTTGGGTTGGGGATGGGGAGTTGGAGAGTGCTCATAAACCCAAGTCTAATTCAATCCAAGTGCAGTAAATTTAGGAGTTGGCTAGATGAATATTGAGTTATATCTTCAATAACCACGATGAAATTATTGTGGGGACTAGTGAACTTGACATTGGGAAAATAATCATGTTAAGCTGCTGATCAAATTTCATAACTTCACTAAAAGTTGAAGAAAGGAATAAGCTCATGGCGGTTACTAAGCTTAGAATTGATTTATTTGGAAGTGCCTAAATCTCCTTTTGTAGCTTTGTCCCGTTTACACTTATAACACTTTTTCTTGAAAAGAACCTTAAAGCTATATCTTTGAATGTATTGTAAAAGTAAATATTTTCCTTATTATTTTATTTTTCTTTAGAATCTGTTCATAGTTTTAACTTCATGACCAAAGATGTTGAAAAAAAGTGATTTTGATCAAGATAACAGCATTCCTTGGTGTGGCGAACATGCTTGGCACTGTAGAAGTGGATATAACTCAACGACAATTCTAAAACTTCAGGGGCCAAGGACCTTCAGTACATAATCCAAAATTGTTATCTTTGATCTTCAATAGAACGCGAACATCTAAATCATGATGCTTCCTATCCGAGTAAACAAGGTAAAAATTGATTTATGAAGGCTTTATTGTCATAGTACTGCAGACTATTTTTGTTACTAGATTGTAATGGGCTTGTGGATCAGGGGGTAATGGATGCAAGACTAAGTTGGTCTGATGCTAACTCAAGGAAATAAATTGCACACGAATTTCTTTAAGATCAGCATATAATTTAGCCATCTCATAGTTTAATGAACTATAGTTGTGATATGTTCGTACATGTGATAGGGACTTGCCTCGTGTAAGCATAGCATAAGATCATCACTTGGTTAGGTTTTCTGAAAGGCCATTTAGGGTCAATACAGAACTCCTATTTGACGATCTATACTGTTAAACTCAGTCTATGATGTCTCTTCTTACTGTGGCAATACTCATTTATATTTTTTCCTTCCTTTTTGTCACGAGAGGTTATTTACTTTGAATGAAATCGTCATTTCTAATGTTTTCCACTTCGGTTACTTTATTAGGATCATTTTAATCTTTTATGTACTTTTTCAATCTCTACAAGGATACGTAGAAGAGAAAAGTTGCAGGTTAAATCTAGCGAGAAGAATGATGTATTTTGATCTTCAAGAGAACTATTTCCCTAACATACCATGCCATTCAAATCATATTATTAAAAAAGAATGACTAAAATTATTTTCTTTTCCAGACTTTCTGTTTAGATATTTTTCAAAATGTGGAACTTTTCTTTCTTACATGGCAGGGAAGGACAAGTCGGTGGTTATGTGGGAGCATCCAGATCATATCTCCTTTTGGCAACAGCATCCCAGTGTCTGCAAAGTCTCCTGGATCTGGTAGTGGCAGCAAAAATACATCGACGGACTGGTGGGGCTAGTGATAAACTTGTAGGACGGCCCTACTATCGGACCACGGAGGTACCTATCAGGGTCACGGGGACACTGTTGAAGATTGTGCAGTTCTGCCCTTCGAGGTAAGTGCATAACGTTGTGTCAATGCATCATTATGTTAGACAAGTAGTATATATTCATGGATACTAGCTGCAATCCGTTTTCTATGAATTAATATATATATATATATATATAAATTGACACAAATATTTTCTCTCTGGAGAGATTAGGACTTGATGCAGCCCTATGCTGAATACTTTCTGTGTAGCAATAACTCTAGTTTGCGGTTATTCATGCTGCGCATTTGTTGACCTTGCACTCTATTTTTTCTGAGCGCGAAAGGAGTTCGCAGCGTTGGTGATGATCCTTGCCTCTAGATATGGGATGCGAAGAACCGGATTCCGTCCAGTGGTCCTCAATGGGTTAACATCTTCAACTTGATTATTTAAGCTGAGCAGCTCAATTTTATGAAAAAATTTTGTTTTTATTTGCAACGCATTGATATATGCTTGAGGCCTAGCTTCAATCAGGATTTTGTTTATCTCACCCCAAAGTCACAGAAGAATTTGATGTGCCTGTGTCTGAAAATTATGCAGAAAACTGTGGCTAATAATCTTTTAAACCCTTATAAGAGGTGATAGGCAAAAAAAAGTTTGTCCTTTTCTTTGATTGTGTTTGGAGGAATGAAAAACTGTTTTAAAACAAATTTTCCCTAAAAGCTTGTTGTGTTAAAACCATAATTGCGATGCTAAAACTTAATCAATCCATACCTCAGCTATTGACTATTTACCTAAGGATAGTCACATTGTGTATATTGGGAGAAGCTCAGGTATTACACGCTTTACATAGTATTTAGAAATTTGCGTTATCACCAAGGCCAGCAAATGAACGGCATATAGTTTAGGCATGTATGGAAGTAAGCTAGCATTCAAATCGTATTGCTGTATGCACAAAAAAAGAGAGGAGCATTGTATACGTTGTATACTAATGCATGATACATAACAACTCTAATATATTATGTATCTATATAGGTTAGAGCCGATGCTTTTATAATTTATAGATGTTTTTATTATTCTTTAACACTTTTTCTGTCATTTTTAAATAATTTTACATATTTAGTAAGTTAAATTATTAAATTTTGAAATGCTTACACTCAACAAATCAGGCTTAACTTTGCCTTGCTCATTTTGCTTTTGAAATCACTGAGCCGTGTTGTAGCAGGTCCAAGCTAACTTGGCCATTGGGAACATAAGTCATGGCAAATCTTATTTTCAGTTTAGGCTTGGAAGCGAGGGCATATCAAGCTTCGAAAGTGGTCTCGGGTTCCATTTGAGTTGGACCTCCTCTATACTTTTTCAGAATGAACTGTAATTTAATATCTGTTTTTAGCTCAGTTGATTAGTTTGTGTTTGTTCCAGACAATATATAAAGATAGTGATCACAGCCCTTTTTTAGGGTGCTATTCCCCCTCCCCACGTGAAAACTTGTAAACCTTTTGCTTTTAGTTGATAAGTTGGGCATTTTCCCATCCTTTGTATTGTTCTGGTGCTAGCCGTACATGATTGGTTCCCACTCGTTAGATTAATTGGACATGGCCCGGTTTTGAGGATGGGCTCATTACATTGGACAATTGCCATCTTATGGGATTTTGGGAAAAATTGTGACATAAAATTAATGGGGGTCTCTATGTTGTTTTCTAATTTTTTCTTCCAACTGATTTTTATTATTAATTCAGGCACTCTATTGTGTTGCGCAAACCAAAGCAACCAACTAAGCTTAATGTCCCAACTCCCAATCAATTTGGGTCGGCTCACACCAAAGTCGCCTGTTGTTTAATTATATCTCCATGGACTTTTTTCTTGTTTTGTAATTAGTGGATGGGGCCACCGTTGGACGTTGGTGGTTCTTGTTGCAGGGTGAGAAGGCTCATGAGCCGGACCTGCACTGTGTTGATTGGAATCATCATGACGTTTAATCTCATCATAACTGGGTAGTGGACTATGCTATGTTTCTTCATTTGTTAATTTACCAATTGTTAAAGTGATGGCTTAGCTATTCTGGTTTTTCGTTTTCGGTGTTCAGACATCGTCAATATCTGTGAATGTCACTTTAGTGATGTTCCACACTTTTCTGATAGCTATTGACCATGCTGTTTCTTCAGGTCTGCGATACTTTGTCGCAGGTTGACCGTCGAACCTAACATCTGGGGGGCGTGGATCCCTGTTTCATATATTTGAGGGTCATAGTGCTGTGTCCTTTGTGTTCAGGTCTTGGAAGATTACATAGTCTAATCTTTAATATTGAGTAACGCATCTGCAGAAAAATAGGGTATATAACTACGGATCGGCTATGATTAAATAGAAGTTCTGCATTTGTCTCAGTGGTCTCCAGACAGGTCGTCGGTTTTCGGAAGTTCAGCGGAGGATGGCATCTTGAACATCTGGGACCATGACAAGGTCTGAAGTCTGAACTGCTATTTGGAGCAATTATTATTTTTATTTGTTAATAATATCTCATGAAATATACAGAGAGGGGATAGAACCTAAAAATTCCTCAACACTCAGAAAAAAACACATGGAAAAATATGATGTCAGAAAACTAAAAGTGCTTTTCCACTATGAGTTTGAGATCATGTGAAGTATATATAAGGTAATGCAGATTAAGTGACTTGCAGTAAGGAAAAATCCGAGAGGCTTTAACGAGGCATCCAAGAGAAACAAAAGGAATAAATTTTAAAACTAGCTTTTGATTATGTAGCCTTTGTCTCTGTTTGAATCTGGTGATGAGCTACCTTGTCACAGCTTTGGTTCTCGTCCTGAAAATTATGTGCAGAGTTCATGTTTTCGTGCTCAACTTTGCATAAGTACAAAATATTGTTTTTTATTTTGGTACCAGATGGTAAGAAACAAGAAGCTGTTGGAACAAGAGTTTCAAAATCAGCCCCACAGGCTCCTTTCCTTCCACCTATTCTTCCGACATGCTGGCCACAGGTGTGGATCTTTTTTCCCCATTGAGAATGTCAGTTTTAACTTAGCAGTTGTAAAAATGTGACTCCTGATGATCGACATGTGATCTCTCTCCTTACATAGGTGACTTTCCTGGTTGTAAGGTTTATTGTAATCATTATTACTTTTGAACATGACTGCTATCTATATATTCGTTGTCATTAGTATTACCCTACTGATTCGGCACTGTTGTATTGAAGTAAATGGTTTCATTAGGATAAGGTCGTCGATTTCCCATGGAATTCATGTGATCCGTGGACAATTGTTAGCGTTTCTGATGATGGTGAAAGTACGGGTGGGGGGGCACATTCAGGTAGCAACTATTTCTCTGCTATCTTTGAGACAAAGAATAACTTTTATGTTTTCATAGAGGAAGAGAATAACGAATTATAGATACAAAACAAAAATTCACGTCGGTCTTCTAAAGATGATTTAGGACAAGTCATAACATTTGTTAGACAAAAGGATGGAAAGTTATGTTTGGTATTGATTTATTTCTGTTTTCCGTTGCTTTTTTTGGAGACAAGAAATTGTTTGGCACCACTGTTGTGAAACCTGTTTTTGTGGACATATTTTGAAGACAAGCTTTTTCACAGAAGGCAAAAAATTATGACTTTCCGCGAAAAAATGAATATTACATGAAAATGATCTGTCTTCTTGTTCTCAAAAAAACTGATTTTTGGAAAAGTGTTTGCAAACCTATTTTGAAAATTGCAACGAAACCAATTGAGTGGGTCCACCTTTCTCATGTTTCTATTACAGCAACTAACAAAACCACTGCATCATGAATTGTGTTCATATGACAGTTGTACTTCTGTTTCTGTGAGAAATGATGGATACCCTAGTAGTCATGTCTTCAGAGAGAAAAAAGATAGAAAAAATGTATTTGAAGTTTGGTGAGGTGACTAGAAATCTCTCAATAACTGTTCATTCATTACGCCATCCTTAAAATGAGGTGGTAATTGTGTTTGTGCAATATGGGCGAAGGATTGACTTGATTTACAGGCCGGAAGAGGAGGTCATGCCGAGGCTGGATAAGTTAAAAATCTCACATACTTACCTGTGTTTGATGATGCTCTTGAGAGGAACCTCCGGTTATCTTTACTTCTGAATTGTTTAACACCGAGAAGCCAATGATCAATAGTGTTCTCTTCCATGGTATGGATGTTCCATCGAGGAATGCCACCATGAACTTTGTTTGAATGTCTTTTTTAAGTCTGCCTCCATGGATTTTCACCTGGGGGGAGAAGAAGGAGAGATTTAAAGGAGAAGGGGTGTTTGGCAAAAAAACTTATTGTGCAGCTTTTGAGATTTTAGCTAATTTGAAGCAGCTTATAAGCATACGCATCTAGTAACTTGTTGATGGCAAAAAGAGTTTTTACTTTTTCTCAAAGCATCCAAGGGGTTATTTGCAGCTCGGCTCGTTTAGATGGTGGGCTCTAAGAAATAAAGGACTCAAATGTTAATTACTATTGTTAATAATTACAGTCTGTTATTTTGCATTAAACAAATTAAAGGACTGCTTAAATTTGAAACTACAAGCTCCGCAACACGTTTTGTACTTTTAAAAAAGTCCAACAATCTAAAATTTTACTAACCTATACTAATATTTTTGACGGACAAATTAAGAACTTCTGTTTTTTAAATGTCAAACTTATCGGGTAAACATGTTGATTTTGATATCTTTTATCATTATTGCCTACATTCATGATTGGCATGTATTTTTCTGTTACTGGATTATTCTCTTATTAAGCCCTTGTTTGAGTTACTTTTTTTTTCTTTTGTTTTTAATGATTTTTTTCATCATTTAATTAAAATATTATATTTTTTTTAACACATTTTAATAACGAGGAATTTAAAAATATAAAAAAAATTATCTAATTTTAAAAAAAAAAACTTTAAAAACTAAAAATAACCAATTTTACTTGACTAAATAGTTGTTTTTTTGTCTTTTTTTTAAAAAATGAATAAAAAAATTATGTTTTAAATTTATCTAGGAATCGAAAAGTATAAAAGTTTGATGAACAGATAAATATAAATATTCAAAAATCAAAACAAACAAAAAATCTCAAAAAAAAACACAAAACCCCGTCAGTGCTAAACACCATAACGCATAAAATGAAGCCATCCTCTCTACCCTTTTCATTGTGGTCAATCTGATTCCTTCACATACCAATTAATCTGGGTTGATTTGCTCAATTGGGGTGGCGTGGGCTATAAGTGTGGTTGGTTAGTGCTTGGAGTCTCTCTCTCTCTCTTTCCCAACCCATATAGGCAAAGACACAATCGGCTGTTCACAACCTATTCATGGCCAAAGTTGAGCAACAAATGCCAACATTTACATCACCACCACTGATCATTCCGAAAACCTTCCACACCGTCATCAATTTAATCGAAACCTAGTCACACGAATCCGTCCACCAATAGTTGGCCACAAAGACTGGACACCACCCACCGCCACCGCCACCGCTGATGTGTAAAGCCACTCCCTCTCTGGTTTTGGTTCAACAAAGTGGTAAGGGAAGGTCGGGTTCTGGGGGTGTATTGGTGGGTTCGTGGAGTGTTTTGGTAATAAGGTTAAGAGTGGGCTTCAAATTGATTGGTTTTGGTCTCTCGGAAACAGGGTGGAGTGTTTTGTTGGGAAAATAAATTGTTGCAAGTATTTTATAAAGGTTAAGATTGGCATTTCAACACATACAAAATGATGACATAAGCATTTTCCGTGAAGTCCACTAACGGCTGTTAAGTTAATTCGAGCTCGGTGGAAATGATCCAAAATCAAATAGGTTCTTACTAAATGGATGAGGTGGAAGAAGCAATGGTGAGGCTGGAAATAGCACGTCCTTCTCTCTTTAATTGCTCGGCTGGCTTTGCATCGTTTTTCTTCAGCTCTTTCCTACCCTCTCTAAAACACGTACTCTCTCGAATCGAAGATGGGGAGTAACTCAGCGACGGTGGCCGCTATCTTCTTCTCTCTCCTCCTCCTGATCTCACATACCTACTCATTCTATCTCCCCGGCGTCGCTCCTCGCGATTTTCAAAGGGTACTCTCTCTCTTTCTGCGTTGAACTAATCGATCTATGCTTCGTGTTTCGTCGCGCGTTTTCTTGTAATTTCGTTGTAATTTGCACATGATTTAGATCTGAGGTTGCGGAATTTTGATCTATGATGCGTACTTATGTAGTCTCTTGTTGTGGACTGGAGGAAATGTTTGGTCTAGGGTTTGGTGGTAGTCAGACATAACAGGTCGACATTTATTTGAGGTTTTTGATGGTTATTGTTTACCCGAACGCTATTGAATTTCTTGTTTTCTTGCTTTTTTTGTATTTACTATGCGGTGGTAAGAGGAATTACTCACAAATTTGCATACCGCATTTGCACTTTGATGGCACTCTAGTTTTCAAGACTTGCGTCAGCATCTGGGGGGGGTCTATTTTTGGGTATATTTCTTCTTTTCAGTGTTTTGGTGATCATGGAGGATTCACTTAGTTCTTGGAATTATTTAGAATAAGAAAAAAGTATGCTAGGATGATCATTGTTCATGGTACGAGGGAGTTAAAATCTTGGATGCGGGGATTTCCTTAAGATCGTTGGTTTTAGATTGGAGAAGCAATGTAAAATTGTTAGATTTTGGAAGGGACCAAAATGCTAATTTTTTTTATGATGCCTTGAATAAAGTGGGCTAATAGAAATTGATTGAAGCTGGGAGGCCCATGCCTCGCTCTATTTCTGCCCCTGGGTTTGATTAAAACTACATGATTTGTCTTGTTGTTTGGCATTGTATAAAGTGAGATAACACATGGTAACTGAGCCTGACCACTGAGGTGGAATCATGGCATTAAGTTGCCAAAAGTTCCATTCTTATTGCGGAACCAGAATAGGAAGTGCCAACTATGTTCTTCCAAGTTAAGATCACCTAATTTCCGTTCGAAGGAATTGTGCATTGGAACTTGAGAGCCTGCAAGTGCTGTTGTGCCATCACCGTGGTCATTTGTTGGTCATTTTTTTAGATATAGCTAAGTTCATTAGAGTTAAGAGATTTGCTTACTGGAAGTAAAATTGGGTTGGGCTAAAATACAAGTTGCAGAAGGTGGACTTGGTCTTGTAGGCTTAAACAATCTTTTGTCTGGTCTTTCTTCTTTTTTCTTTTTCTTGTTTTGGTTTTGTTGGTTTTTATTTTTATTAATTGCAATGGGATGTTTTTTAATGCTAATTAGGAACCTTTTGATCTATCAAAAAAGAGCTTCTGTTTTTGAGATTGCGGATCTCCTATAATGATACTGAATGTTTATGACATTGTTGTCTTTATAACAGGGTGATCCTCTTCCAAGTTAAAGGAAAACAAGCTGTAATCTCCAAAGACACCAACTTCCATATGATTACTATTACTGGAAGTACGTACGCTTCCAAAATTATGAACAATGCTGTGAAATTTAGGGGAGGTTCTCGAGGCGGATCGTTTTATAGAGAATTCTGTCTACACTGTGAGCATTATTAATTACTGTTACCTTTTCTATTAATTGGCATTGGACAAAGAAAGTATTTGATGTTACGTTTCTGTTCTTAATGTGTCACCATAAATTTTCAAAATATATTGCATTCAATATGAGGGAAGAGCAGCATCAAAGGAGCTGACACGAATTAAGGTGAAGCTGATACTGCAAAGAATTTAAGGAAAAAATTGATGACGAATATATATAGAGTGAACATGTATGATGAAAAGAGGCCCCGTCATTATTTGTGAATAACGATTATTTATTTCCTTCCATTCAATTATTTTTTAAGAGTATTGGCTGCGTTGCAATATATTTCTTGTTTTTATTCCATTTGCAACTGAAGCTGTATGCAGGCGTAAGATTTACACATAGTTATCGGTTTTAAACTGAAATTTCTGAGATGGGTTTTCCGGATTATAGATAATCTTCCTGTTGCTGTTCTGCGGCAAAGGGGAGGGATGGAAGTCCGTCAACCACTTATGGAACATGGTTTCCGTGTGTGGGAAGTTTCAAAGGAATTATGCAGGAGGTGAGGTTGCAATAGACAGCTTTATTG
The DNA here is from genome assembly GCA_009663005.1 of Actinidia chinensis. Classification (NCBI taxonomy): domain Eukaryota; kingdom Viridiplantae; phylum Streptophyta; class Magnoliopsida; order Ericales; family Actinidiaceae; genus Actinidia; species Actinidia chinensis. Next base: position 94,330 of record VIGQ01000197.1, read on the forward strand.
TATTGTGCTCGTTGGTTCTTGGTAATTAGATTGTAATATTTTGTGCTTCTGCAGAGCAAAGAGGAGGACGTATTTTATAAACAACCACTTGAGCTTAGAGTCATGTATCACAAGGATCCGAGACTGATTCCCGAATGTGGGGTTCGAGTTACTCCTAACAGGTTATTGATTTATACTTGCGCTGCTCTTGTGGTCGTTTTGGCAAAAAAACCTCAGTTTTGGCAAAAAAAACCTATTAGTGTAAGATCTGATGTTTGGTGATGTAGTGTATCTGCCCCACCAGGATGAGGTAGAGGATGAAGTTAAACTATCTACTAAAAAGATAAGACAATAATTTAGACGATAGTTATATTTCACTTCATTCCCACAAAAACTCTTGTAGCTCTTTTGTGCAGGGAGAAAGTCTTTATCTTTTGATATGAGTGATCTAGGCTTTATAATGAGCTACTTTTACTTGTTGATAATAAATGATCTGGAGTTCTGAACTTTCGTTTTTTTTTTGTTGGCAGAATAACTGAGTGTTTTCTGTTTTGTTTTTGTCCGGTTGTATGTTATATAGAGCTCCCCCCCCAACTCATCCTTCGTATATGATGATTTCCATTAGAAAGAATAATGGAGATTGTATCCTGATATTGTAGGTGTGTGTTGGTTGTCCATGAGAATGTAACAGGCCAAATTGTTTATTGAACGGGCGTACTTTCTGTGCTGGTTGTTAAATTGTGTTGGTGCTTTATTTTCATTTTTACCTTTGCTTGTTGAACAGTATTAATCATGAGTACAAGGAGTGGGTATGAGAAGATCCTCAGGTAACAAAGGGGCAACCAGATACCAAAAATATATTCAGGCCAGCACGTTCCACAGGAGGTTGATAAAGTAAGGACATAGTATTTACATATGATGTTTCTGTAAGGTACTTGGTGCTGAAGCACGTAGGACCGGGCTCCCCCATAATTTTTCGAGTGTTATCTTATGTGGCTTCCAACTTATGTGATTTTATTTTCCCTCCCTTCAGGAAAGTGACGTCAAGTGGGCATCACGTTGGGACACTTACCTCCCATGAATGATGATCAGATCCATTGGTTATCATCATAAACCTCTGATGATTGTCCTCTTCCTTTCTGGCATGGGTGCATGAGTATGATGAGAACTTTGTACAGAGATATTGCAAACTATAATCAATGGACACCACAGGATGAAGCTCAAGAGAACAGGATGGAAGCTTCTCCATGGAGAGTTTTCAGGGCACAATTAATTTGGTTTACTCTGTGTTATATTGGACTGGTGTTCAGGTCTTTGCAATGACCACTTGTAACCATGCTATTCGAGCCTTGGTTTCTTATCACCTTCAACCGAGGGGGGCTTATGACTGATATGGTTTTTATGGGTCTTCATGGGCTTATTGCTGGTTAAACATCTGCATTCGCCTTGTACAAAATGTTTAAGGGCACTGGTGGAAGAGGACTACTTTGAAAATGCCTTATGTTTCATGTATTCTGTTGGCATATTCTTTGTGCTGGAATGCCCTCATCGGGGAGAATCTTCTGGAGCATGCCATTTGGAACTATGTTTGCTCTTGTGTGCCTTATGGTTTGGTATATCAGTACCTTGGTGTTTGTGGCGTTACTTGGGTTTCAAAAAACCAGCCAACAAAACAAACGGAAGCCCCAGTGAAGACAAACAAATTCCCAAGGCAAAAGACCCGAGCAGGCTTGTATATGAACCAGGTTCTCGATTCTGATTGGAGCATTCTCAATTTGGGGCGGTTTTCATTGAGTGTTCTTAATCTTGACATCGATATGGCTGAATCAGTTTACTACCATATTCGGATTCTTTTCAAGTTTTCGTGCCTTATAATCACGTGTGCTGAGATGAAACTATTGTGCTCTGTTATTCAATTGGGCAGTGGAAGACTACCATGTGGGTGGAGGGCTTACCTGACTGCTGGCCCGCCGCTTTTTACCTCTTCCTGTACTCTGGCTTATACTTCTTCACCAATTGGAGATCACTAAGCTGGTTCCGGCATCTTGTAACTTTGGCTATAGAGTTAATCGGCTCATATGCCTTCTTGGTTTGACGGGAACAATGGGCGTTTACGCTTGCTTCTGGTTTGTGAGGAAAGATCTATTCTTGTGAAGATAGACTGATGTGAAGATTATTGCCAAAAGAGTGTCTGCTTGGGTACGATAAGGGCAGATTGGTCGCTGATTACCGAAAAGAGCAGCAAAATCGCATCTACATTTCTATTGGATAATGACTACGTGCAGGAAAGTTTTCCAACCTCACCAAACTTTTCCATTTTGCTATCTGTTAGTGTAGGAGGCTTGGCTGTAATCTTGTCTTTTTTTTACCACTGGTATCAATTGTTATGAACTGTACTTTTAGTTAGTTCGATTGCACTACGCTTTAGTAGAAGTTTGTCATAAAAATTTCATGATATGCGTCGTTAGTACATGGACATTGTGAATTAATAGCAGAGCCACTTGAATCGCATTTGCTTACGCGCGTTAGAACAGTGGAGTGTTTTGGACTATGAATATGTATCACATACTAGGTTGAGAAATTCTCAAAAACTCATTTGAGATGATTCGTACATTTTGATGCTGAATTCTGAAGTGTAGACTTGCGATTGATTTGAAAAATAAACAAATAGCGGGAGCAAGATTTTGAAGCTATTCAAAACTAAGCTTTGTCCTATTGTTATCGACTTGGTTTATTCTTTTTCATTTTTTGGTAGGTAGTAATGTGTACCTCTCACAGATAGCTTAATCAATGGTTGCGATTCATAGCAACATTAATATAATAACAGATGTGATACACACGATTGGAGTGGAAAGAGGAGGATGTATACAAACAATTGGCCTCATTGATTAATAGCAACAGGTCAAGATGTACTGAAAATAACAAGTTAAACAAACAAATAAACGTGTGTAAGATGAGAATCTCATAAACCCAATTCTTGATTCAGAACTTGGCAATGGCCTCTCAAGTTGAGAAATTAAGGTGGTAGTGTAATGTCAGAATCTCATGTACCCGTCTATCTAATAACAAATTGTCAATTGGCCTCCTGATTAATAGCCAACATTCACTAAATATAACAAGGTGAGAAAAATAACAAGGCTTTGTGTAATGGGTGTCTAATTGTTGGATTTTGGGAGAGTGGGGTCGTTCATGTGGGCATGATCCATGGGGCATGATCAGAACCCATGTTTATGTGAAGGGGAGAGAAGAGAGAAAGTTATGGGCATCTTTGGTTAGCACCAAAAACTGCCAACATTTTGTTTAATGAGAGAATTGGATCTATCAAAGAATCCGGAAAATATAGAAATCTCTCTCTCCCTTTACTGGTATCTTTGTCAAATACAAAGAAGTGGAATCAAGGACAAACACTCGCCAATTATAATGTTTGCCAATCGTTGAAATTATTGATTCGGATTGGAGCATGCGATTCACCCTCAATATTCGATTTCGGTTCAAATCAAAGAGGTATTCGTTTTCCATAAATGAGTCCAACACTCGTAAACCAGCTAATTCTCGACTCATTAACAAGTTTTTTGAGACTAAAAAATAACAATTGGCCTCCCTTGATTAATAGCCAAGATGTACTATTGAAAAATAGTAAAGAAATACACACGAAGATGAGTGATGTATAATTATGAGAATCTAATAAAATATAATTCTTAATTGTTCACAATTAAAACTAAATAAATTATGGGAAAATGCATCCACAGAAAATAATTACTATCACATAATTATTTTTGGTCTTTTGTCGAGTCTTTAACGGACAATATTTTTTTTAGAGGTAAAGTAGTAAACCATTATTTCTTAGTTAATAATCTCTCCTTTCATTCGATCATTCATGTTAGCATGCCTATTGCATATATTAACTATTTGAATTATTGTCAATATTCTCTGTAACATTAATTTTTTTGATAGAAATAACAAGATGCTTTTAGATTTAGAATTTTTATATTTCTTTGCTCAATACACCAATTAAAATATTATTTTTTTCTTAATTCTATTTTTTTTGGTAATTGTCTCTACAAGTCGACCTCCACAAACGCGCAAGATACATAGTGTATATAATTTCTCATTGGTAGGTATATTCCCAAACATACTTTAACTAAGAATTGCATAAATCATAATGTAAAACAACTGGTTTTAAAAATAATTCTCAAAAGCAATGAATTAAGCAAGTATAGTGATTGTTTTGGGGGGAGGTTTAGACCCCTTCAAAGAAAGAAGAGTATATAAGAAGAGATTATGCCCACTACTTCTTCAAGATTTCCATTGTCTTCTCAAATATTGTCTCTCTGGCTATCCAATGGACAAAGATAAAGTCTCATGCATGGGTATGCATTTTGTTTTAATTCTAATTCTCATTTACCTATCAATAGGACTTCATTTATTGCTTTTTTTTTTTTTGAAATATTTGCCTTCTATCAATAGTGAAGATTTCACTCTCTGTTTTTTTATTGAATGATCTTTGTATTGCAATAAAAATTACATAATTGTTTGCATTTTATTCAATCATTTGAGCCAAAAAGTAATGTAGAAAATGCTATGAAAATAGGATACGTGAGTAAAATGATCCACCCTAGATGTGGTCGCGCCTTCCCTTCCCTTAGCATGAGCAGTGCGCCGCAAAATATGAGCACCAACAACCGGCTATGGTACCAGGGGGGGACGCAGCCCACAGTGGGGGACTAGGCGCGAGCCCTGAGGAAGGCGATGATAGAGTTTGTTTTGGGTCCACTGTTTGGTGGCTTAGAGTGACGTTGGGGGTGGTAGTAGTGGTGTGGGCCTGTGAGATGGGGAGTAGATGACCTCAGGAAGAGTGTGTGCGATTTAGGATTTATGCCTATAATAAGAAATGTTTTAAGGGACAAAAATGTAAATGCATAATACTTTTTTTTCGTAAATGGATTTTTTTGGGGGGAGCTTCAACATAAACCGAAGTGTCTCAGCACACCCAAATAATAATTTTTATTTTATTGCAATTATATTTTCAAATAAAAGTACATATTATGAACAAACAAATAAATAATAATTCTCGCTATAAATAACTCAATACAACCCATTGTGTACGCCTCCCTTTTTTTATATATATTTTTTCATATTTATTTCCAGTGTCAGCTCCTACGTAAAGAACATTTAAACCAAAAATCTTACATTTTTTCTCCCCAAATCATCTACATTTATACTATAGACTGCTCTATATTAAGGAATTTAAACCTCCATTAAACTTTTACTACAAATTGCGTTGTTCTATATTACAAAACACTTGTAGCTTAGAGGACAAACAAATCTTAATTTGAGGTGGTTTAAAATTAAAACGATAGAGACAAATAAATGAATATTTCAGAGCATTATATTATTGAAAAAGATGGGTGGTAAAATTACTCGGACACTATTTTTTTGTTCAAAGCCGTGTGTTGAAAAATATGAGTCTCGTATGTTCATATTGTGACAGAGATGAACCGAAAATAATGTTCATATTCATAAAGATGAATAAAATATAAATTGTTTATATTCGTAAAGAGAACAAAACACCATGGTTTCATATTCGTTAAGATGACTATTTGGGTTCTACTCATAAGGATTAAACAAAGTATTTTGTTCATTATTATAATAGTGAACGAATCTAGATATTAGGCGGTACGACTGTCGACAAGTCTTATAACTTCGTTCATACTTATACTTGTTAACAACTACCTTTATTCATACTTGTAATGAAACAAATAGTTATTTATATTCTTAAGCCGTGAACCATTGCATTGCAAACAAAAATTATAGAGCGAACGCGAAAAAAAGTTTTGGGAAATTCCATACACAATCAATCAAAATAGCTCCTACTAGTGTATAGTTCTTCATACACATCAACAAAGCAATTATTTTTGGGCCATACTCATCGGCCAAAACACAAACCACCATGCCATTGAGTATGGGCTAGGGTTTGGGGAGTTTTGTTTGGCGCATTGGTGCGTGTTGAAGTTGCCCGTCGAGTCTATTGAACTGATTAGGATTTGCTGCATAGGGATTTTTTTAAAACTGAAGAGAAAAATGGGGCAAATTGGGGTGTGACTAAGATTTGTTGGATAGTTTGATTTATTAAATCAGAAATTTGTTGCCGGGTATTTTTGTATTAAGAAAGTTTGTATGAGATAAACTTATAATTTCCAAAATGAGGATGGGTGGACTTATTGTGGGGGTGCCCTGAGACCACAGTGTTGCATTTAGAAGCTCCCGTATTTTTGGGTGTGCGAGACAAATGGTTTGCAACTTTGCATGTACAATCTCTTCTAACATCCACACATTTTTACGTTCCAGCGCCTCAAATTGATTTTCCTAATTACAATTTTTAATCCTTGATTTATTTGCCCCTCTAGGCAAAAAACTAGTACGAATCCAAACACCGACTTCCTCTTCACACGCCCAGCCCATCCATCCCCGCCGCCGCCGCCACCACCCAAAGAAAGCCTTTCAAGAAACCCATAAAACTAAATCATACCCATTCATACTACCACATATAATTCCATAAACGGTTTTGCCAGGCAACGAACCACACTGGAAGATTTCAGTAGATGACAGATGCAATGCGTTCGAGCGTAGGCAACCGAACCGAACCGAACCGCACCAAAGCGCTTTGTTCGGTTGAAGATCTCCGAAGCAAAGGAGACTACGAAGGAAAATCGCGTTCGCGGCGGCGTTGATCTGGCGACAGGTTTTAGGGTTTTCGTTCTTTGACATGGATTGGTTTAGGTTTTGGATACTGGAAGAATAATACGAGTTTGAATTTTGTATTCATCAAAAGAAGAAGAAGATGAGAAGGTGGAGGTATGTGGAAAAAGAGGGGAGGTGATGGTGGCTGGGTAAGGACACATCTAGGGTTTGGAAGTTGATGATGGAGTTAATTTGGAAATTATTGAAGGGTACTAAGATGGTTTTGGCGCGCTTTAAGGTTTTCTAAGAGAGGAAGGGTGTCAATGGGATGGATTGTGTGAGGGAGGGGTTGGGGTAGAAGGAGGTCATGGTTGAGAGAGGAGGAAGGATATGGTTAATTTGGGTCTTTGACGTTGTGGAGGACGGGGAAGATAGATAAAGGAACGAGGGGAAAATGCAATTAATTTTTGGGTCTTGAGGGGTTTTGAAAGAAGAGGGCTTCGTGGAAGAGGAGAGAGAGAGAGAGAGAGAGAGAGAGAGAGGGAGGTGGCAGTTGGTTGTGGTAGATGGAGAGGTGGGGTGGTTGCACGGGGGGACTGTTGGAGGAATGCAAAGGAGAGAGAGGGAAGGGGAAGGGAGGTGCCTGTAGTGAGGATGTGGGAGATAGGGAAAGGAGGTTGTCATGTATGTGAAGTTTTGTATCCAACGAAAAAGCTTAAACCACGCTTTCGAAGGAGGGGGTTGAGTTGTTTGGGAAGTAGGTGATATTGGCTGGTGGTGTTGGGTTATGGTTTGGAAGGTTGACGATGTAGTTAATTTGGAAAATTTAGTGTACTAAGATGGTTTGGTGTGCATTTAGAAGCTCTAGAGAGAGGAAGGGGTGTTTGTGGGATTGATTGGGAAGGGGATAGGGTTTGGTAGAGGAGGTAATGGGTGCTGGTGGGGTTGGGAAGAGAGGGGAAGAGGAGGGAGGATATGGTTGATAGAGGGATGAGCGGGGCGGCAGGGCGGGGGAGGGAGAGGGAGAGGGAGGGAGGTGCAGTGGTTGTGGGAGAGGAGGGGGTGCATGTTGGGGCCTGTGGGAGAAATGGAAGGGGGGAGATGGGGAGATAGTAGGTGACCGGGGGGGGGGGGGGAGGGGGAAGGGAGAAGGGGAAGGGAGGGTGCATGTGCGGAGGAATGTGGGGAGAGGGAAGGGGATGGGACGTCATATCAAACAGTTGTATGTGAGGGTGTTGAAATGTTTATATGAACCAATCATCAATTGGTATGATATTGTAGCCAAAGCGAAGTAAGAGATTAGGAGCTGAGAGCGCATGTAGAGGGGGTTTTTTTAAAAACTTTTTATATATAAGTGCATTTCTTTTTTCAGATGTGAAGAAACTAATGTGAGTCCACTTGCATTATAGATGAATACAGGTACATTCAATTTTGGTGGGATTGAAAAACTTTGCGGAAAAGCAAGTGAACTAGCGAAATATGACATTTCCTATGCAGTAGTATCCACCATGCGGCCCACAAAAAAGCGGTATGCTTAACCCTATAGCGTTTTCTTGGAGGAATATACTCACTGCATTTTTACATAGATGGTGTGGGGCCTGGCCCATATGTGTATGAGTGTAAGTCCTGTGATGCAAAAAATGGCTGTGGACAGTGAGTAGATTTGGTTTTTTGTTTTTTCCATTTTTTGTTGATTTGAGAGGGGGAAAAAACTGTATACTATTACCCTTTCTACTTTACTGCGTTTGTGTTTCATGTTACTAAGAAAGTACTAATTTACTGCCCATTCCATTTTTGCGACCATGCTCCTCTTATAGTTCGCAGTGGCCTATTACTCCAGCATTTTGTTGATAAATATGGGTGTTTTATGGATTTTTTTAGTAAGGTTTATGGTGCTAACTTATTCAAGGTTTTGGATGATGACATTTACTATTTTAACAGGGAAAGAGCACACTTTTAAATCATCTTTTCGGTACCAACTTTAAGGAGATGGATGCCTTAAAAGATAGGCTGTTGCATTAGATTTTGTTACTTATCATAGTCTTAAAAAATAGAACTGGCTCCAATTCTTTCAGGACTCAAACTACTGAAGGTATTTGGGTTGCAATGTGTGCTGGTATTCAACCACCCGTTCTTGTAATGGAGGGTAACGATGGTAGAGAACGAGGAGAGGTGACTAGCGCAAAACTTCTTAGCATCATATCTTCAATTCTCCTGTGTTTTACTTATAGACATGTAATATGTCAGGTGACATTCACTTTAGATTTGTTTCACTGCCTCTCATTGATTTTTTTCTTTTTTGTACCTGCATCAGGAAAATACTTTTTGAAAGGCAGATAGCACTTTTTTCCATTGCTGTTTCTAGAACAACTACAAGCAAGACGTACTGTTTCGATTAAACATAATTTGTTTAATTTTGGAGTGATAATTTTGGGACCCCTTGTGTACTATTTGAGTAATTCCGCCAATATTTTGTTGCTGTTTAGGTGGTGCCATGACATTGGGGGTGAGCAGGCTGCAAATAGACCTCTACTGAGAATTTTATTCCAGGTATATCCCTTGCACATTATGGGAGATGTTATTATGCCTGCTTTTGAACCACTTACATGAAGGTATTGGTAGTAAATGATTGGAGAGGGATTGGACCTTAGTGTTTGAATTCTGCAGAATAAATAGTGACATTTTTAGATTAAGGCACTGTTTGTGATGTGGACTTTCTCTAATTTGATTCTTTTTGTAGTTGCATAAGAGGGACTTCTAGAGCACACTTGATTGATAGGATGGTCGGTTCACCAAGTGGTACTCACCTGATCGGCCTGGGTAACTCATACACGACTGAGAATTACCCCAAAAGGGTGGTAAACGTCAGTTACGGACATTACATGAGATTAGTTACAAGTGCAGTCATGGGATGTGACCCCTCTCTTAGCCGGGGCTGGCCATAGGTACCAGGTGAAACCATCTTCTCTAGCCTCCAAACCATATGTGTGCCCCAGATCCCTCTGCAAAATTTTGTAATACCCAGGTCCTGCCTCTTAGGCTTAAGCTGTTCTTTTGTCATGGAATTACATAATTACCTTCCAAATAGCCTTCCAAGGAAGGCTCACCCTCCTCCTCCTCCATGCAGTACTTTGTGCTGATACATCTTTTATGACACATTAAGTATTTATAAGAATGTTTTTTCCATTTAGGTATGATAAGGAAGCTGAATATTACGAGGAAGTTGTTAGATCTAAACAACGCGATATGTTGAAAGAGAAGTTACTCGAGGTAATTCCCCGTAATAGTACTCTCATACTAAATTTAGCATTCGCTCGTAATTGTTTTTGCAGATGCCATAAATATCGCAATAGCGCAGCTGATGGGTATTTTTTACTTTCTGTTGTCACATACTCAATTCGTCGATTAGAAATATGGATTAATTACAAATCAATTCATTGCAATTTTTGGTTTCTAGACTCACAGATTGCTGTAAACATCAACAATGAACATTGCATGCTTTTTTCCATTGGAGGTTAAAAGAGAAAATTAATGAAGCTAAAATACCTTCTTTGTTTTTTTTGTTGTTGCATCCACATTGTTGTATGAAACAAAGTTAAAAGGTATTCTTGCGCAGTTCTTTTGAAGCTCATAACAATAACATGATGTATGCTCGTAACTAAAGCATAAGGATCAAGCTTCTCTAAAGTCCAAGAAGCAAGTAGGGAGATTAACTGAGGGTGCTCCTCATGTAGCGGCCCCCATTCAACTGTCAATTTTTTATTGGTTTTCCTAATTTTTATATTTCTTTGCTTGCCGTTGGCCAATTTATGCATGTGAACCCCCCCCCCCCCCCCCCCCCCCCACGTAAGAAAAAGAACGTGAGCACATGTATTCTGAAAGCTTTGAGTAAATTTCACAAAAAAAGCAGTTGATGAGGCTTCGCGATGGAGGGGAACCAGTGTGTGTGGCAGAGAGTCTATGCAAAAAAGTCATATTTATCTCTATTTGATCAAGAAAATCTGCAGGTACAGTCAATGAGTTTAACAATACAATCCATCTGTGGCGCACATCTGTTTTTCTATATATAACAATACAAAGTAAAGTTGTCTCAGTTCATAAGTTCTTCTTCTTGTTCATTATGTATTTTAGGCTAGTTGATTTAGTAGTACATGTAGTTATGCGAACACTTCCTTTCAACTTCAAACGTTTTCTACAAGCTGCTGCTTCCAATATAAGGAAAAAAACATTCCTTTGAAATAACAACATCTATGACAGAAACTGACGTAAATAAAACATTTATGGTTCTATGTAAGAAATTTCAGTTGGGTCTTCCTTTTTGCCTTTCATTCAGGAATTATTTTTTGTTTCCTAGTCTCTCTCTCTTCCGTTTAGTTGCTTTGCTGTAAGTCAGGCGGAACAAAGCAAGTTTTCCAAGTGGAATTTATGTTTGGCTCGGCAGAGTCCAAGCGGTCAAAGAAAGTAATGCAGTATTGATGTGTGTTTTGTCTATTCAATCAAATCCTAATCGAGTAGAGCTACAGGCTAAGCTTGCCTTTGTTGAAAGCACATAAATCAAATATGCTGCAATTTCAAAATGCACTTTGTAAAAAAAAATTATATGCTGCACTTTTTACTGGAACTATTGATTGTAACCACAGAGTAGGTCAATAAAGATCTGTGATGTGTAAGGAAACTGAACTTTCTGGTAGGGTTAGATTATGGTTTAATATTGCTAAATATCATTATAGCTGTTCTTATTGCCATGTTTTATGGAACTAGGAAGAAAAAAAAGAGTTAATTCTGTTAGTTCACGTATTCAAATGAATACGGACGGATTATTACTATGGAATAACATTTTGCTTTCACAAATTGCCATATTCTGTTTTCATTTTTGATTTAAGTTAGATATTATTACACCATTCTTCAGATAATTTAGAGAAATGTTCTAGTTTATATAGGGGCTTAAGACCAAGGTTTGAATAGGCATAGCTGCACAGCCATTATGATACTTATCAAGCACCCTAAGTTCTTTTGGGTACTCATGGATTACTTTTGCAAATGCCATGATCCGACAGACAAACTGGGAGGAAACAGCGGGAGAGAGTAAAGGATAAACTTAAGTCTAGAATGACCAACTATGTTGCTGCTCGTGCCAAACTGCGTGAACTTGTTCAAGTACGAGGTAATTCGTAACGTTTTATTTCAAAGCCTTGGAATCATTTTGAAAAAATCTGCAATCACAAAATCTCTATAATGGTTTTTTTTTTTTGTTCACATAAAACAATCAAGCATAGAAAACTTCATGTATTTTATGCAGCAACTAACATGTTTTGCTTTTTCATCTTGTTCTGATGACCCTTGATTAAATTTACTCTTTCTTTTGGTTTCACTTTTCAGAAATCGGAAGGAAGCCTTAAACTTCTACAAAACCTTGGGAAATGCTGTTTAGCATAACTTGGAGTATGCATCTCCGTTACCTTCTTATTTTGGCTGGCATTCTTTATGTTTGTCAAATACTGAATGAGCTATGCGTTTTTCTTTTCATTGTATGGATAGTTCATTATGCATGTGATTTATTATGTGAAATAAGTTTAAATAAAGAAAAAAAATCGTCTCTCACTCTGTTTCTTACAGAGTTCTTTTTTTCTGTTATTTTTTCAGTCTTATTTTTCTCATTATTTCCTCATTTTTGATAACAGTAGTTTACTTTGCTTACTACCCTGGGCACGATAAAAAGAGCGTTTCTAGATGGTGGGTTTCCTTTCTTCTGTCTGGTTTCCTTCTCTCGTTATGTCTACTGGGTCAAAAATTGAACACATCTCTAGTTTCTTCAGAAAAGTAAAAGAAAAAATGCAGGGCGGGGGACGCACATCTTCATCTACATTTTTTTAATTATTGCCAAGACAGAACAACCTCCTTATTAACTCTTCCCTATTTTTTCTCCTTATTTGTATTCGCAGTGATGGTATTTGGAGACCGGCAAGAGATTGCATCGACGGTCAAGAGTTCTAACTGTGAGTTTCAACTTCTGATATCTGTTTCTTCCTCTCTTTTTGTCTTCACCAGCACAAGAATTTCAACCTCAGTCTTCTCCTCTTCAAATCATCCCTCGTTCTCTCTTTGATATTGGGAACGCTTCTTCACCTTCACCTCACATCCATTTTGTGCCCTCGTCTCTCGTTTCCTCCTCAATTACAGATCCAACATCAGTTATTTCTAGCTTATAATTTGTTAATATTCCACTAAAAAATGGCCTTTTTTGGATGCAGACTTCGTCACATGATTCTTTCGTGGAGTAAAAATTGTGACTGTCATATTCAAGACAGGCCCATGTTAATCGTGGATTCCAAAAATAGTTGCAAGAGATTTACTTGAATATTGTAACAATAGTAATGCCAGTGTGATGGGCCATAACGGTACGGTATTTGCATACAAGCGTGGCTTGAGTTAATAATCGTGTCCTGTGGTGTTCCAAAACTAGAAGTTTGCTGTAAGCTGGTAATTCCAATTTGTAGGATCCCTTGCCAATTCTTGTGTATTACATTTTTACTACACTGTCTCAATTAGGGATTCTATGACATGCTGTGCACAATTTTATGTGCATCTTTGGCCAATTATTTTTACTTTTATCAGCATTTTGTTGCATTATGTTGGTTTTTGTAGCCAGGCAAACGAACCGTTTTCAAATGTTTCAAGGACACAAGGTAATGATAGGGAACTTGGAAATAATGGAAATTCCATTGACTGATTCCTAATAGCTATCGAAACAACTCAACGTTTTTGTTTTTTACATAGTGTTTTGGCAAGTTACGCTGGAAAACATTCAAATTTTATAGTTTTACAGAAACATTTCTACTGTTTTGATAGAGACAAAATGAAATTTTGTTCCTTGGCAACGACACCGTTCACTGTGGATGCTGTTGTGTTGTACATAGTATGCATTTCCAACTTTAAACTTGATCCGCTGCACTTTTTTGGTAATACCTTGCATTCGTCTCTTGTACTTTCATCACTTCGTCTTTGCAGATGATGACATGATGATGGTGTTCACATTTTTAGCGCAGCAGGCGAGTTTGGCAGATCTCAGTCCTTCTGTTTTGTGAATATCTGGTTCTTTTACAAGGAATGTTTTCTTTGTAAGTCGACTTTGCTTATTATCAACGAGTTGTTAAATTTCCTTGCAAAAAAGAAGAAACGTTAAACTTGTAGGCATTTGTGTCCCACCCTTCAACCTCTAGCTAGAGAGAAGAAATGCTGATCACCAATAACGACAAAACTTCATATTATTGAAGTATAAACAATATGCCCATTTATATTTAAATATATCCACAATATTCTCAACAGGATTCTTGAGTTATGTATGTATAGTGATGAAGATTTGATAGTATGATGACAAGGGATTGAACTATATACCTATAATAAGATATTGAAAAAAATCAGAAGGTAGGTAGTTTGAACAAGTGATAAAAGGGAATGTTAAAGGATGGAGCTTACATAAAAAAAACAGTGAAGAGGAAAAGGGCCAATTGAGGAATTAGAATTTTTATAATTCTCTTTGGGATTTGTAAATTTGATAGGCAAGGTATGTGTCAAGGTCGTTTCGGTCAGTATAACCCCCAAAATCTTTTTTTTAATTACAATTATGTCCTTTAGTTTTTTTTTTGGCATATATGTGTGTGTCGAAAGCATAATTTATGTACTCTCCCACACCTACTCTTGCCTCTGCCCTACGCAACCATCCGAAGTCCCTTTCCGCTCAGATACGCCACCCTTCTCTCTCTCCCCCTCCCCATATGGGTGCTCGTCAGGGTGGCGCAAACGTGGCGTGCGGGAGTGCGATTTGTAAAAGTGGGGAGGGTATCCTTGGGATAAAGGCGATTGAACCAAGACAAACAAAATTTGGAAATCAAGATGAGGTGCACTTAGAAAGTGGGGTGCTACAATACCAAATTGGTATGCATTAATTATAAGTCAAGGTATCAAAGATATGAGGTGCCCTAGTGGCATTTACAATATAACTTAACAATTTGTTTATGTAAAGAGACTAAGAGAGGTAACCACTCAGCCACATGAGAAAAGAATACAATAACCATATAAAAATTAGAAAGGATCGGCATGAAAGTACATGATAGGCTGCCCTAGGTGTGTGGATTGGATGATGATTTTTGAGAGACAGAGAGAGGGGGGACAAAAGTTGAGGGAGTTGATGATAGGCGAATGTGTTGGCTTTTAGTAAAGAGTCTCACATGGACGCACGAGGGCACCAGCTAGGAGAAGTTATTAAGAAGAGGAGACTTGCCAAAGTCCACTATATATGCCACCAAACAATTATTGATGTGGGGACTATTTTTTTTATAAAGCGTATTCGGTCTAAAAAATTAGCTAATTCGAAGTATCAATCTCACTATTTACTAGTGCGGGGCTCATTAAAAGCGGAACAGAATCTCGTATGCACTGATCTTAAAACTTGCTAGCAAGAGGATTTAAATATGTGACCTTCAGAGGCAGACTCTTTAGTTGTCAAACTACTACTCGACTAACCCATTAGATTATGGACCTGGGGACTTTCCCATTTTTATTTTTTTTAAAAAAAAAAACACTTCTTAATACCACCAAGAATTATTTAAAAAAATAATAAAAACTACTCACCAAGAATTTAATAAGATCCACCAATAATTTGTCTTAACCCAAATCAAATTAATGTTGAAAGTTTTGTTCGCGCTGAGTTGCATTTTTTTCTTCTTGTACAGGTATTCTTTTCTTATTGTTACGTTGAAAGAAAGAGGAAAAAGATCATAAAGTAGGAGTTTTAGGAGTTGACAGTATACCAAATGACGAGTATTTAAAAAAAAAAAAAAATCACAAGTGACTTAATTTATTCGAGAAAATATGTCTTTTAAGCGGTGTTTAGATCTTGTGTTTCTAAAATATTTGTGAAGGGAAAAAAATATATAAGACAACTTCCACTACTAATTGAAGTTGTTTTTTGAGAACAAGGCTTAGCCTAAGTAGTAATGGGCGACCTTACCAGAACTTAGATCCTGGGTTCTATTCTCGCCCTCGGCATAAGACGCAGTCGCTTCGGGTGGACGTCAGGTACACGAGCTAACACTCGGAGGTATCACGTTCGATTCCTGGTGATTGCGTCGCATATCCGCGTTTACATCCTGAAAGTGTGACGGGTTTAGCCTGCTCAGGTCACAGAGATTAGTCTGGGTGGAGCCTAAAGGTGGATGCTCTGTGACTAATCAAAAAAAAAATTATTTTTTTATAATATATTTTTTTAAAAAAAATCATAAATCCCTTTATAATTCAAATATAAATAAGTGCTAGCTGAGTTATTGGGGTTCTAACAAATTTCTTGGCTAGTACAAAAAAGAAGAAGAAGAAAAATTAACAAACATGTAAACTTGTTCCAACTAAACTGCTTTAATAATCGATTTAGCGAATTAAACACAGAATCCCTAGATCTGTGCCACTGCCACCCACATGTCACATTCGAACCTTATGTATTCCGTACTACTAAAGATTTGGCCAAAAGCTCTCCATGGAGACGTCAATTTATTGAAAGACTCTCTTCTGTCAGATTTCCCAGTAATAATTTGAGCATCTTCCATGTGAGCTTCTTTCTAGATTGAACTACAAGAACTAGTTGTTTAAATGGGCATAAATAATATCCGCCCGGTCTACTGCAAGTTTTGAATTTTTTTTTAAAATTATATAGATTTTTTATCTAAAATATTTTTTGATATATACTTGTCTCTCTAAATTAAAATTATGCATTCGTCTTGGTGGAGGTGTGGTAACAGTGTCTGTTGTTAAGTCTCTATGGCCATGTTTGATATTGGTAATAAATTGGTAGGAATTGTAATGAGTTGGATTAGGATTAGAATTGAGATTGATAATGAGTGGGATTATAATGAGGCAATAGTCCGACGGGGTGTGTTGGCACAGGATTAGACAGTTGGAATAGTAAATATCAAGGTTTTAATGTGGTCAAAAGTGTCCAAAAATATGGAATTTTTTTATGAAATTCATACTTTACCCTATTTATATACATATACAAAATCAAGGGTAAAATTATCAAATTTGGGCTTAGGAGTAGGGGGGATGCTAATCCCACGCCCCCCATGGGATTAGCACACCCCCAACATGGGGGGATTCATAGTCCTGGCCGGACTATAGCCTGCCATCTCGGCCGAAACCAAACCGGATTAGGGCCCCATCGGACTAACAGCCCAATCCCCCCTCCATGCCGTTTAAACATGGCCTAGTTGGTTGCTGGTCCTGTTTAGTAACTGCGGTTCCGTGTGGTTGTCTATGTATGTGGGTGAGGGAGCGGTGGTGGCTTGGGTGGTAAACCGGCAATGGTGAATGGTTTTGGGTTTGGGTTTGATTGTAAATTCTATAATTGCCTTAATTACGTGCATTTTCCATCACAAATTGGATGCGGTTATGATTTGAACTTATTGCATGAATTTAATAGTTTAAAAATTCAGGTGCAAAAATCATTTGTTTTAAGTGTCAAAGTGGAAATCAGTCAACACTTTAAGGGAACAGAGTGTTATTAAAACGAGTTTGTTGCTCGTTACTTAAATAAATCAAACTTTAACATATTTTTTAGATTTTCAAATCAAATTTTAACACTTTGCTACCGACTATAAACTTATAATACGTAAAAAATTTAAGTTACTCAAGTTTAGTTTGTAAATCAAAACTCCCCCGATTAAGTTAATCGAACTACTTTAAGATCTATTCCTAAATAAACAAAACATTCCAACCTTAAATATATTTTTAAAACGTCGTTAAATTTTCAAACAAACTTTAAATCGCTTTATGTTCAGTTTATATTTGGCTCGTTCATGCAATCATTTCCCGCCGCGTGACAATAGAGGCACACCCTTGTCGCTCAATAAAAGAGAAGCAAGCAGCAGTACAAGTCTCAGAGCGTGGGAGTAGAAGAAAGCCCAACCCACAGTCCCAAAATGGATGACTTGTGGAGTATTAACTTATTGTGTTATCATGACCATTACTACTACTACTACTCATACTTCTGTACAGAAATAAGTATCATTAGTTCATGTATACAGAACTAGATCATCAAACAAGCTATTCACAAAATCTTCACCTCCGGGCTATAGGCACTCTTGCCTGGCCTTTGGTCGTAGAAACCATAGAACTTCATTCTCTTGCGCCTACATCCGACCGCCCCCGATAGCTTCATGGAAAAACGTCGTCGCTTGTAAGTATAACTCTATTCTCACTAGATTAAATCTAAACAACCCATATGGTTTTTTGATCATCAACTGGAACTTTTGTACTTATTCTTGAAGACTCTCGAAAACCCAGAATAACAAGTCTTTTCACTAATCTAAGCTTTTTTGGTTGGTTTTTAGTTTTGCGTATCATTTTCAAGAAAACACTAGAACACTATTTGGTTCAAGACTGATGAATTGGCCAGTTTCTTGCAAAGCGTTGATTCAGTACTAGTTCGAGTACAAGTCTTAACCGCTGCATATTCAAATTTTCCTTTCCTTTCGCTGCCCCCCTCCTGTAGAGTGGCAAAAAAACTGGTTTGTCGACTATTTTTTTGAAAAATTTGTTTTGAGAATTTTGGGTTTGGTTGGTTGATCATCTTTTTGTTTCCTGTATTGATTTTCAAGAAAACACTAAATTATTTGACTGAAGTGAACTTATTTGATTGAGATGCTTTTTTTACCAAGTGAGGATGTCTGGGTTCACGTCGTAAATTGTTTATAAATTAAACTTTTCCTTTCTCTTTTTCCTTTTCTTTTATATCAATTGGCAAAAAAAAAACTTATTCGGTGATTAGCAGTGATTGTTTTTGGGAATTTTCTAAAATAACCCATATTTTATTCAAATTCTTAAAAATCGTAAGAGTAATGGATTGACAAGGATTGGTTGTTCCTCCTTATCGGGTGTGATGATTGGGTTGCTTTTATATATGCAACTTCTTCCCGTTTCTTAAAAAAGGCAAGAAAATTATCAAACATTATTTTGCTTGAAAAATAAAATAAGATATTGCAGTCAAATATTTGTTTTCAAAAAAATAATTTTTAAGAAGGTTTGTATTAGCTTTATTTTTTAAGAAAACAACCAAACAAAATCATAAAATTATATGAATTAGGTAATAACAATATATTTTAGTGGCGCTTATATTGTAGGTATGGGAAGGGTTCAAGTCAACATTTATTGGGAGTTCGACAATAGTGTCCACAGATGCAGAGTTGAGCAGATTTGTTTGCAAAGTGATTCAAAGGTTTTGGGCCTAATACCCTAAATCTCTCACTGAGGCTGATGGGGAAAGTCTCTATATTGCTCATCAATGGGAGCCTGCAGAGGAGAGGAGTGGTTTCATGGACCATTGGAGCCTTCTTCAAGTCTCCACAGCCAAAAAAGCTCAGATCTCAAAGATATGGAAACGTCTGTACAAGAAAGCTCTGGGAGTTGGGGAGAGGATACCCCATTTACATTCAGGATGAAGCCAAAAATGTCAGAGCTCTCTCTCTCACTTCTTCTCTCTCACACCACACACCAAAAAAAAGATAGTGTTATTGTCTTGGTTTTTTTTAAACACACTTTAATTATATTGACTATCTCTCCAACATTTTGAACATAATTTTATTTTATAGTTGAAACAAAAAGCTAGTTTAGTTCATTAATTTTAATAGAACTTATCATTATTATTTTCAACTAATCACCAGAAGACAATGTTAATTTTGCTTCGTGAGTGAGGTTTCGATGTCGTCCTTCTAAACGCGTTTGGTTTGCCTGGGGATGACCATCATCCCAAAGTTTTCAAAAATCTCAACTTATAGTAAAACTTAGCTATTAATAGTTACAAAATTAATATGGCTTCCTTTTGTTACCTTAAAGGTTTAGATTATATTATATTTCTTGCGTAATTTTACAAAATTCTCTATTTTTTATATATAGTTACCTCCCTAATAAAAATCCTAGATCTATCATTACTGTTGTCCGAGGATGAATGTGGGGATGGGACCGACATTATGTAAATTTTAAGGGTGTTGGGTAATTTTTCACACGTTGTGGT
This sequence comes from Actinidia chinensis, assembly GCA_009663005.1. Taxonomy (NCBI): domain Eukaryota; kingdom Viridiplantae; phylum Streptophyta; class Magnoliopsida; order Ericales; family Actinidiaceae; genus Actinidia; species Actinidia chinensis. Next base: position 114,047 of record VIGQ01000197.1, read on the forward strand.
ATCATTCCGTATAGCACTTACATACACTCATTATATATATATATTATTGGCCTATAAATGATGGAATAATTTTTTTATAATAAAAATTATTAAATTGTGCTCCTGGATTAAGGCTCAAATATGTGGAGATGGGTTAATTGGGAGTTAAGATGAGGAGCACTAATAATTCTCCCAATAACGTTGCTAATTAATAGTTTTGCTTGAGGAATTTTATAATAATAATTAATTACCTTTCAAAGTCCAAGTAATGATGACCATACTAGTGTTAATGTGCCCTAATCCTTGCAAAATTAATACAAAAAGTATAATCATTTCCCTAAAATACAAAGATGTTTCTAATAGCCCCATGTGGTATATTCAGAATTGCTTTTCCGTACTAGTGAAGGCCTTGTAAGCATGGATCCAGGTGATGACATGGAGTTTCTAAAGAAACATTTCAAAGAATTCATAGCTTGGCTCATTTCTTTAACCCATTAAATCTACCTGGAAGTAGACCCACATGATAATTACAGCAGGCAAGTTGGTAACATTGATATATTCTTTTTTCAAGCTTTTGTACGGTACTAAAAAAACGTAATTCAGAATGTTACCTAAAACCTATAAACGATATGTGTGGGATAAAATTTTTTGCACCAAGTATAAATATACAACCGACACTCGAACAAGGCACACACCATGACGTGACGGTGATGGGGCCCCATCCCAAGGCCCCCTAGTGGTGAACTGAAACTTTTTCATTTCATTTGTTAGGGCTTGTAGAGACATTAACTATATATACAGAAAAAAAAAAATCAATCGTCTCATAAAAAATGTCATTATTCTCAAAATTATATTTGTCGTTCATTTTTTTAAAGACGACATTAATCCAAATCATGTATACCTGATATCCGATCAATATAAATCTTTTTTGCATAGATGAATGCTTTAAAAACAATCCTTACAAAAGGAAGATTTGAACGCTTTCAGTGAACCCGTATGTGCCTCACAGACCCTCAAAAAACAACCCTCCTCTCCCTAAACTTTGAGCAAAAATTCGGGGTACTGAATTATTGTTTTATTTTATAAATTTAATTAAAGCTAGTACTATGAAAGGAAAACAATAAAAAAAAACTATTTGAACTTTTGGTTTCAGGCAAAGAAGAGAATGGTTGGTTTGGTACATAGAATTATCCAAGCTAAAAGGAGCAGTGGCATTTCAGAAATTCCAAGAGACGTAGCTGATGTTTTGCTGAATGATGCAAGTTAACTGTTAACAGATAATTTAATATCAGATAATATGATAGATCTGATGATTCCAGGAGAAGATTCAGTGCCAGTTCTCATGACTCTTGCCATAAATACCTCTCAGATTGCCCTACTGCCCTCCACCAATTAATGGTATGTGATTTTAAAAATATAAATATAAGGGTATTTGGGTAATTTCACTTGCCAAAGAAAAAACAAAGAGCACAATTGGAGATAAAATGGAGTTTAAAAGTCCCTATCTCTATTCTCTTAGGGTATTTTGGTAAAAAAATAATAATATTTGTATGTTTGTTTTTATCATTTGTGTATTTGAAAGTCTCAAATGATAACCACAAAAAATGAATATTTGGCTTTATGTTTTTTTCTTCAAAAACAAGGAGAAAAAACAAAAAAGGTCGATCATTAGTTTTGTCTTTATATGTGAAATTACGAAACAGACCGAGCATATAATAAAAAAGTGTCGTAAATAATTAAATAGATGGGTATTTCAGTAATTTTGCATAATAAAGAGAGGGAAAAAAAGTGTTTTTGGAGAAATAAAGAGTGTAAAAAATTCTTTTTCAATTTTTAAGTCGAAACATATTTGAGATATTTGGACTATTTGGTTTTCTTTTGTAGGAGGAGAACTTGAAATTGAAGAGACTCAAAGATCAGCTTGGAGAGCCATTGTGTTGGAGTGATTACTTATCTCTTCCATTCACACAATGTGTAAGTTCTTGATTCATCAAAACTAAACAAGCAAAGATAATAATGCGCCCGTGCCTTAACGTTATTAGTTAACAGAGCTAAAAATGATTGTACATTCCTTACATTGCACTTTCATATATAGGCGCCGTTTGGTAATACTTAAAAACTAAGTTTTTTCAAGTTTGCTACCAAAAAATTCAAGATTTTTTGGCTTTTTTGCTTTTCTGTCTTTATTTTAGCTAAAAATAAACAAAAAAATAAAAGCAAAAAAGTCAACTCTGGCTGACTTTTTTACTTATAAGTTTAAAAAAAATCAGCCAAAAATTTGGTACCAAACGGAGCCATAATGTACAACTATTTTTAGCTTATTAATATATATCCTTGCCTTGTGTATCTTACGATTTAAAATGCAAATGAATTAAACAGGTGATTACAGAAACTCTAAGGATGGGGAATGTAATTGTAGGGGTGATGAGAAAGGCCATGAAAGATGTAGAGATTAAGGGGTATTTGATCCCAAAGGGTTGGTGTGTTCTCACTTATTTTAGGTCAGTTCATCTTGATGAAAGCCACTATGACTGGCCATATCAGTTCAATCCATGGAGGTGGCAAGTAAGAACAAGTTCTTTTTTGTGTGTATCTTTATTTATTTGAAGTTGTTTTTTGTCTTCTTGTTGTTTCAAGACTAATTTTGCAAAATATTTTTTTAAATAATTTATTAAAATAAAAATAGTTATCGTATTCACATCTCAAAGTAATAATTTTTCAGCAGAGATGGTTTTTAAAAATGGAAAAAATGCTAACTTGGCCGTGGTTAGGGTGCAAAAATTGCATTGCAGTATGAAAGTGTATTGAAATATTTAAAATATGTATTAAAAAACTAACCTTTTTGGCCTTTACTGCTTGTTAAGTATTACCCGTTGGATTATAGTTAGCATGACCATTTGAAAATTTGAAAAAAATCTTTTTAACGATCATTTTCCAAAAAAAATGTTGAAAACAGTCCATAAAATAAGTTTTCTTTGTTTTGACAAAAACAAAAGCAAAAAACAAAAACAAACAGGGTGTTTCTCTTCTTTTTGATATTTTTTTTTGTCACATATCTACCTATCTATATAGTTGTTGTTTGTATTGTTGTTTGAACTTAATTAATTTGTGCTAATTAACTGAATTAGTGTGAGGTGATGATGACAGGACAGAGACATGGGTAGCAATAAAAGTAGCTTCACTCCAATTTGGAGGAGGACAAAGGCTGTGCCCTGGCCTTGACTTGGCCAGGCTGGAAGTTTCCATCTTCCTCCACCATTTTGTTACTCATTTCAGGTATCCCATCCCATCCCATCCCATCCTCTCTCTCAATATTCCCTATACATCATATGCTTCCACAAGTTAAATTTGTGTGTGTGTATATATAATATATATATATATATATATACACACATATATCACAATCTTTCTTTCCTTTTTCCTTTTGTCAAGCATAGGAATTTACCTATATCCTAATCCTAACGGGTGTCAAATTCTTCTTGTTAAAATTTAAACCCGCAATCTCAAGAACAAAAATATTGTTTCACGACCGCTAAACCAAATGTTTTTGATCACATATATCACCTTCTTTGCAGTACAAAGATGGGGCCCGGCCATGCGTCTTTTATGCCAGTTGTTTTCATAATTCTATTTTCGGGACCAACCTATATGATTTTTCAAAAGGAAAAAAAAAACTGAGCAATAAGCATAAGATGTAATACTGCTAAAAAATGACATTTTAACATTAAGCATGCCAATAACACTGCCATTTTAGCACAAAGCATTAGAGATGGTATAATAGTTTTTTTTTTCTTTTTGAAATTTTGGTTTAAGAGACCCGTTAAACGAACCAAGAACCAAGCTACTTGAGCTTTTTGTTTTCGGCTCATTAAAAATTGAGATTTGTTCATTACCAAAATAAATCAAAAACTTAAACAATTTTTAAAGTCATGCTAAATCTCCAAATCAAGCTTACAAGTTATTCGAACTCGGTTCGATAAGAGTTAATTTGAGATTGAAATAAAAGTAACAAATTTAATATATTTTTGAAACTCAATAAACTTTTGAAACAGAATTGAATAAACCCATCAACTCGACTAATGTGAACCTTACTGCCATCCTTAGGTTTATGTGTGACTGAGTCCAACTTGTGAAGAATAGATGATGCTTTTCTTGACCCAACTCAGGATCAATCTCTATGACTATAGACGTGATTCATCCCAACTGATTTAATGTACCAGTCATTGTGGGGCTATCTTTTCATGTCCCCCCAAAAAAATTGTATGGTCAATGCAAGGTTTAACAGGCTCCTACTGAAAAACTTATCTCTGAAAATTGTTATTTATTTAAAGTTTGTTTAGTATCATTAACTTATCTTAGAAATTATTTATTTAAAAACAAAGAATTAAAAAAATTTAAATAGAGTTTTCAAGAAATAATTATTTTCATCTTCTGTAATTGTTTTCGGGAAACAGGACCAAATATTCTAACATATTTTCAAGATAAAAAAAAGAAAAGAAAAATTGCAACTTAAAATTATGCTCAACATGCACTTAGAAAGCAATGGTACCTAATCGGCGTACATATAAGTAATAAATAAATTAAGTGGTTTTTAAAATTTTATCATTGTACCCTATCAGTTCCTATAAAACTCCTAGCAACTAGTACCAATCTACGACTCCAGAGTTAACGCGAGTGGTAGTCCATTGATCACCCGTGTCTCATAAGTTTTTGGCTTAATTTGACTTTACACTAACTCGCGTACTTTAATTCATTTTTGTATGGTTTTACAGTTCAGACTTCCCCCCGATTTTAAATTGGCTTTCAGCTTGTTACTGATGTGTTGATCCCTGAACTAATCGATTCAGTGGACCTTATTGAAAGTCATGAAAGAAAGAGCAAATAAAACTAGGTCGAAAATAATCTATTATATAGCCGAAATCAATAAACTTCCTAATTAAATTAAGAAACTAATATTCTTAATTTCAACACTCCCCCTCAAGCTGAGGCGAAATATCGATGAGCCCCAGCTTGACAGAGATGATTGCAAGCAATGAGGGTCCGGTAACTGCACAGAGGGGCCACATCTACTAATTTTAAAAAATTCACACTCTCACAGCACGTGTGGCACACGCCAACCGCGGATTACGGACATAGGAAAACGTGATAACGACCGTGGCTATGTGGAAAAAATCGCAAACCTCCACATGTGTTGCACACACCAACCAACACGCCGCAGATTACAAATATAGGGAAACGGAGAACATATATGGCTGTGCTGGGCGACGGTCTGGACATGAGGATGTGTTGCGCGTGGGTTACTTTTTACGCAAGGGGACTTTCTAGGTTACAAGCTCGACAATATTTCTCCTCTCTGCCCCGCCGCGCCGGCGAGCGTGAGACTTGACCAAGAGTACGTTCTCTGATACCAAAAAGAAATTAGAAAGAATTACTTAATTTTATTCCTTTTATCCCTCCATCTCTACTTCAATATTAATACAAATTATAATCTAAATAAGGAAAGTGAATACCGAAAAATAAAGAGAAAATAATTAAGGTCAACATTACCTATTATCGATGCCTAAATCAGAAACTTTCTAATTAAATTAAGAAAATAATATCTTAATTTTCCAACAAAAGTCAATGAAAGAAAGGCAACTAACTAAGTCAACATAATCTATTATATATGCCTAATCAAGAAAACTTCCTATTAATTAAGGGAAAAAAAAATAAATATTCTTAATTTCAACACTCCCCCTCAAGCTGAGGCCGAAAATATCGATGACCACAGCTTGACAAGAGATGATTGCAGCAATGAGGGTCCGTATACTGCACAAGAGGGGCCACATCTAACTACTGTGAAAAAAATTCAACAACGCCCTCGCACGTGTGGCACCACGTCAAACCGCGGATTACGGACAATAGGAAACGTGAGAATAGACATGACTAATGTGAAAAAAATTAAACGTCCATGCACGTGTGCAAACGCCCAAAAACGCGGATACGGTTATAGAGAAACGTGAGAACAGACGTGGCCTATGTGAAAAATTCCAGCAACCTCCACATGTTTGCACCACCACCACGCAATTTACAATAGGGGAAACTTGAGAACATATATGGCTGTGCTTCGACTTCTGGGACATGAGATGTGTTGCGCTGTGGGTGACTTTTTACGCAAGGGGAAGTGCTATTACAAGCCTCGGACAATATTCTCTGCCCCGCCGCCGCCGGCGGAAGCGGAGGAGACTGACCAAGAGTAATTTACTCTGATACCAAAAAGAAATGTAGAAAGAATTACTTAATTTTTTTTATTCCTCCATCTCTACTCCATATTTTACAATTATAATCTAAATAAGGAAAGTGAATAAATAAAAAAAAGAGAAATATTAAAGGTCAACATGCCTATTATAGATGCCTAATCAAGAAAACTTTCTAATTAAATTAAGAAATATATTCCCCCCCCTTAATTCCAACAAAATTCAATGAAGAAAAGAGCGACATGAACTTTAACTGATTTGTTAAAGAGTTTAATGTCACAAATTGGAAGTGAATGTGCAAAATAAATTTAGGTGAAAGTGCAATATTGGCAAATATATTTACTTATAAATAAATTGCAGTGGGTTTTTAAGATTCTAGGCACAGTATCTTATGAGTTCATATAGAGAAAGCCCTAATGGTTATAAGCAAAAATCTTGTGCATTGGATACAAATCTTCTTAAAAAATAGAAATAAATTAAACCCCATGAATTTGGTATAGCCCAATGTTGTTTACTTGTTTTTGTCTGGGACATGTAACAATTGATCGAGAGGCGAGTGGGAGGTTGAGTATTTGTGAGATACAGTACAATGAAAATTTTTGTATTTTTGTTGCTCTCTCATGCATTTATCTTTTATAGTACCTTTGATTTCGTTATTTATTAATAAAATTTGTGCTTTACTGATAAAAAAAAAATTGATCAAGAAAAGTTGTAACAGTTTTTGGAATTTTCTTGAGCATAATGCAGATGGGTAGCTGAAGCTGATTCAATTGTCAATTTCCCCACCGTTAGATGAAGAAGAGAATGCCAGTTTGGGTCAAAAGGAGAAGAGAACTAATTTGAGATGTGATATATGCATTTTGCCAAGTGAAACTTTTGAAGTGAAAATGCACTACAAACCAACTTTTGGAAAGAAGACAAGAGAAAAAGGGTTTTGATCATTTGCCAAGTGAAACTTTTGAAGTGAAAATGCACTACAAACCAACTTTTGGAAAGAAGACAAGAGAAAAAGGGTTTTGATCATTTGCCAAGTGAAACTTTTGAAGTGAAAATGCACTACAAACCAACTTTTGGAAAGAAGACAAGAGAAAAAGGGTTTTGATCATTTGCCAAGTGAAACTTTTGAAGTGAAAATGCACTACAAACCAACTTTTGGAAAGAAGACAAGAGAAAAAGGGTTTTGATCAAGTGCACACGTGTGGATGGGGGAGAAATTTGTCTTTTGCTTAATTATAGGTATTGCACATATATTGACAACATGGGTATATATTTTTGGGGGGACCCACAAGTTTTTCCCTTGAGCCCATTCTCTATTTACCTTGTGTGTACTAATGCAATTAATAAAAAGGTGATCAATAATTCAATAGTGAGCTTCTTTAGTTAGGTTGTTGGTATAGATAAATTGTTGGTTCACAAAAAATATTATTGAGAGGAAACGTTTTTATTTGTCATTGAGAGCAACTTGTGTGTCACTTTAATTAATAGCTAAAATTAGGTAAGATACGAAAATCAAACACATGATCTATTTCTGATAAAATAAAGATATTTTGTTCACTAATTCATCTAAAAACTTAAACTGTTAAAAAAATAAGTAAATTTCTTATTTATATTCTCACTACGGATTGAATTCTCTAGTTCGTTAAATATAACAAAAATGCCTTTGAAGTGTTCTTGCACTTGGACCCATTTAGCGTATTTTTACATATTTTTTTTTATGATTTTCAACATGGTTTTAAAAATTGGATCGGATCGGCAGGTTAACCGGTCGAACCATCGATCGTCTCGAAAAAACTGTCCGGTCACCTGTCAAAACCTGTTGTAGTCAAAATCCGGCCCCGCGATTGAACCAGTCATTGACCCACCGGTTCACAGTTTTAGGAAAAATATATATTTAAATTTTAAATTTAGGTTTTAAATATAAAAATTAGTCTAGAAAAATAAAAAAAAATTTTCTTTTTAATAATAAACTAATGACTAATTATGACATCAGAGGTCAAATAACAGTTTTTGACCTGACGGTTGAATCGATGACCCGTGATCCGGCCATTTTTTCGGTTTGATCACCTATCTGAGTTTCAAACACTAGTTTTTAACTATAATTTTTTAGCTTCACTATGATTTATATTTGACACCAATACACCACAAATCTTGTAATCAATTCAGAACCCACTTTGATTTGAACACAAACTAGCTTATCTTGATTTTATTTTTAATTTAATCATCACTTGATTCAGAATTAACCCCTTGATTCATAATAAGACCGTTGGCATTCATAATTAAATCATACAATAGAAGACTTGGCCTTATTTTTTATTTTTTATTGGTTGTTTGTTGTTTCTTAGCTAGATCTAAAGAAATGTTCAAAAAAATGATTGGTGGGAGTTGCAAGATCTAGAACGCCCTCCACAATCTTTGTTAATATATTGAAAGACTTGCAACTGCTAGTAAAGATTTGCTAGTGTTTTACTGATTATCAGTTCAAATCCTCTTAGAGCCGATAGATATTCGTTATGTCGTTAACTTAAAATTTTAAATTAGTTTCTCTTGAACTCAATTAAACTGAGTAGAAATACTGAGCTAATAAAAACAATACTTTTACTAATGCATAACACAAGCACTTGTAGATCGTAGACCAATTTTCACCACCAACCTAATGGTTGCGCACTTTGTGGGTTCTTTGTCTCCAATATACTTCTGGGTTTCAATCAAAGAGAGACAAAGTGGTTCTTTTTGAGTCATTCTTGTAGCTTTTTTTTCTCCATTCCATCACACAAAATATTGTTTTAAATCTTACAATGATTGGATTGTTTTTGTTGTGTATATTTTGGGCATTTTTGAAGCAATAATTTTTCTCTTTCATAATTACTTTTGTTACCTCTTTTTGGGGACACTCAAAAAGAGAAGAGAAGCATTTGAGAATTGTATGTCGGACAGAGGTAGTCTATAATATAAAAATTAGTTCCAATACCATTATCTTTATTTGAGTTTTTAGACCCAGTTTGATCTAGTTTTTATTGAAAAAACCTAACTGTTTTGATTTTTAATTTTTAGTATATTTTTTTACAGTTTGATCAAAATGTTATACTTTTTCGGTTCCTTTTTACGAGAGGAATCTGAAGATTTGTTAAAAAAAAATTTAAAAAACCTAAAAGTATAAAGTTTTGAAAAATAGTCCAAAATTTTTATTACTTTTTCAAATATAGATAAAAAATTAAAATTTTAAACTTCTCTCGTCAAGGAGAAATCGAAAAAAAGTATGAATTTTGAATTGGTATTACCTAGTTTAACCTACAAGGTAAAGTATTGACTCTTATTTTTGTTTTCTATGATAATAATTGATTTCATTTGTTCAATTGCACTCTGATAACTGAAGTAAATGTCCAGGATGGATCCCGTTAGTATAAAAAATGATGCATTGGTTGAGGATGTCTAATTTGCATCGGTCACTCCTCATACCCATGGCAAGTACCATGTGACCCTACCGTTCATTTTGTATTCAATTACAAGTCATGTATTCATGTTCTGTCACTTAATTGAATAACACATGAACATAAGAGCTATATTGATATTTTATCTAAAATATAAGGGTTGACTGCCACAATTAAATGTATAAGGTGTAAATGATATTTTAGTAAAATACAAGGATAAAAACTGTAATTTGTCGGCAGAAAAAAACAGCTCACCGCGAAAATATTGGGTCACAACTCTGAAGTTGGACAAATGGGCTTGCAGGCTTGGCTCGTATCAGGCCCAAATACTAACGAGCCTCCACAAATCTTACTTGGAAAAATGGAATTAGGCCCAAGTAGGCCCAAGTCACTGCTTTCATTTCCGTAATATCTGTTATTACTGGACTTCCTATATAATTCTTGGGTCTTGTTTATTTATACGAGGTCCTTTGCTTCTCGTCAAGACTTCAGATGCAATGAGATTTTTAATTGGTTTAGTTTACGATGTTTTCGTAGTGAGTTTTTTAATTATTTGTTTAAAATTCATAATGGCGAGAGGAGTATGAATGATTTTATAATGAAGAGGTCTATTACATTGAAGTTATACCGTTTTACATTAAAACTATGTCATTTTACGATTTTTATATGTATATATATATTATAATGAAGAGGTCTATTAACACTTGAACTATATATATATATTAATTTTTTCGCAAGATACAATAATTTTCATACAAAAATCAATGCCAAACAATTCATTTTTTAATATCATTTTCATTTTTAGTGCATTTTTGTGATTTTTTTTTTTTTTAATTCAGTTTGTGTTAACTATAGATAAAACTTAAACTTAAACTATTATTACTATTTTTTTCAAAAACAAATCTCCAAAATTTAATTAACACCAAAATTGAAATATTTATTTTGCTTAATTTGGTTTCTTTAAAAAAAAAATAAGTTCTTTTTACTTCTTTAAATTCTTTAATCAATTCGGTAAAATTATTGTATGACACGTATTTTAGTGAAAATCTGCATAGTTTTAGTGTAATGGATCTCTCCATTACATGGGTGTAATAAAAATGATCAAATCCTGAGTAAAAATGGTAAACGTTTTGTTTAAATTGAAAAAAATGATAAAGACAAAAAATATATATATTTTTTCTCCATATATTAGTTAATTTATTGTCTATACCATAGTTATCAAAACGAACTGGTGATTAAAACGGTCAAGGCATTCGGTTCAATGGTTCAGTGGTTCAAGCCGGTTATATAATAAACTAATATAAAAATAAAAATATATTAAATAAAAATAATAATTTAAAACAATTATTAAATGGGATAAAAGATACTCTTTTTATACAATAATTTAATAATACAAATAATAAAATACTATAAAAGAAAATACAAAAATATATAATTATAAAATATTCAAGGATTGATTTCTTTTCTTTTCAATTAATATTTTTTAAACTATATTATTGGTATTTTTATATTCAAAGAAAAAAAAACATAAAATTTGTCAATAATGTGCATTATTAAGATAATAATGGCATTTATTTGTGTTTGCCTTTTATTTTTTTATTTTCTCCTATACTTTCCTAGTTTTGATCTTATTTTTTATTTTTACATTGATTATTTTTGATAATACGTATCTCTGATATTATCTAATTATAATAAATAAATATTTAAAGATAGTGATTTGTATATATTTTTTAATTGCCACCTCATTTTTTATTTTTATAAACATAAAGTTTAAAAATTACTCGCTAATTAAAATACCAAATCAAAACCAACAACCCAAAAATTAAAATTAAAAACCACTAGGCCACTAAATATTTGTGTTTTTTTTACTTTTTTCAAAAAATCGGCAGGTTCACTAAATACCGGCCGGTTCATTCAATGTTTTGAAAATACCAGGCCGGTTCTGCCGGTTCAATCAGGTTCATATGCATTTTCGGTATTTGAATTAAACAATCATGGTTCACTGTCCGGTTCCGGTTCAACCGGTTTGAACTGACGATTCGGTTCGATTTTTATAAACTTATGGCTATACTGGATTTTTCAGCAAGTATTAAATGTGTCGCATTGATATATTTTATTTAAATTAAAGATAATCTTTTTTTCTTATTCCAACCGAAACAACACAATAAATGGAGCCCATCGTCTTATCAATTCTCGTAAGTAGTATACTAGCATATCAAAAGTCAAACATGATGATTAAATTTCAGAAAATGGAGTAAGAATAAACTACGTTTTCTATAAAAAGAAAAGAAATTTTACGTGGCCGAAACCCATGAAAAAGGTATTAAATTTCAGCGAAAAACGAGTCGTAGTATCCGCAATTTGGGTTCACAAACAGGATAAAACCTTATTGATATCTCTCGCGCTATTACCCCCAAACCAAAGAGAGCCTTCGTCCTCCGCAGAGGAGAGAGCAATCAGGTTTACTCCTCCATCTCCATCTCCATCTCCATCTCCATCCTCCTTCGGAAGGTCAGAACTGACTTCCGATTCCTCATACATATTATTTTCCATAGCTTTCCGATTCTGAATTTTAGGGTTTCTGTTCAATAGTTGTTGATTCTTTTACATCCTATATATACGTGTGGACTAGGATTGCTTTTCTAAACTACAAACCGTTTGGTTTCCGAGAAAGCTCAGGAAGATATTAGAAAAGGAGGAACGAAGTTTCGATCTCATTCTTACTGTTACGTGTTTAGCATACTGAAATTTTGGTTATGTTACTTGTATGTCATAAATGAAAAAGAAAGGTCAAGTCAACTAGATGAAATAGGTCTTTTCTGTTGCATGCAATGAAAAAACCCAAAAATCTTGATTATTTTTTATTTTAGCTAATTTTTTCCGCAGTTTCTGATCAGTCAAAAGTATTTTTTTTTTGTTCCTTTGAGTTTCTTTTTCTTTTTTGTCTTCAATTTGGGAGGAGTTAAAAAGATTCTTCTAATTGGGATCTTTCAGGGATGAGCTCCCATCCACATCTCGTCTCTTGTGAGCCCCACCCCCAAGCCCACAGTGATGATCTGATCAGTTCATCTCGTTGTTGAACCCACAGTGAAGGTCATTCATGCAAACAATAAGCTTTTATTGAACATGCATAATGTATATACACAAGGACAAATTGCATTTTGTTTTATAAAATGGATGGTTTATATCCGTGTTATTAAAGGCGAGAGGCGCATCGAGGCGCCAAAGCCTGTGGAGCCTCAGGCGCTTTGGCGCCTCGATGCGCGCGCCTTATCAAAGTGAGACGAACATTATCGACTTAAAAAAAATATAATCTACGTTTGATAGAGGAGATAAGGCGCAATCCATTAAAATAGCAAATCACAAATGTCTAATCTAACCCAAAAAAATTAAAGTAGTAAATCATCCAATCATCATATAAATAATAAAAAGAAAAAAATTAGATAAAACAGAAAAATAAAAAATAATAACATAAGCAATTAAAAAAAAGAAGAAAAAATAGAAAAAAATAGAAAATAGAAGAGTATTGTACAATATTTCTTATATGGGAGAATAAAGAGAGAGACTGAGAAGAGAGAGAAGCGGCGCTTACCTTCGTGCGACGGCGATCAAATTAGCGACATCGATTAAATCTGAGAATCGCATGAGGCGCGCGAGGAGCATGAGGTGCGCGCCTCAGCGAAGTAGTTGCGCCTCGACGTAGCCTCACCTACGTCGAGGCGCCGTGCGCGCGCTTTACTGCACCATAAGGCGCTAAGGCGCGCACCTCTAACAAAACTGGTTTATATTTATAATTACATCAGCAATTCATTTTATAAAATCAAATGCCATTTGTTCATATGTTTATAGATGTCTAATAAAACTCATTTCTTTGCGTGTATGACCTTCACTGTGTGGCCTACAATCTCAACAAGTTCAGATCATTGGTATGGGCTCCAACGTGGGACCCGCAAGAGGGGTATGATGAGATGGGGATCAACTCCCCTTCATACCTCATCTGTACATACCTCAGTGATTCTATTAATGTGACTATTCAAGCACTTTAATATGGATCTTTGTTGTACTCTTCATTGGATCGCCTTTTGCTACATGCTTAGTTGTTTTGTTCTTATTGGTTGTTGGAGTCCTTCAATTGTTTGGATTATGTATGGCCTTGGTACCTTCTTTTGTGATTTGGGGTTGCTTTTGGAGATGGTATGGATTTGTGGCTAGAATGTGTTATATTTGCTATTGGTCAATGGTTGATGCCTATTTAGAATGGGAAATCCAGGATGTTTGTAATAGTTATTCGACTATCCCTTCAAACCCTGCTTATGGAGCTTAAACAGCTTGATCACTTAAGTTTTTAAGAATTAAGTATGTTTTCGGACACTCCATAGAAATTAGTTGCATGCACTGTCATTTTTGTATAATTTACTGCTATACATTCAATGTCCCCGGGGGGGCTTTTTTTTTACTGTGACCTGTTTTTAGTGAGTCCATGGACGAGAAGTTCTGGGTTAAACGTAGTAGGCCATGGACGGTGACTCAAGACCCCGTGGTAGATTAGATTGATCTGCCAGGGGGTCACCTGTTTCAGTCTGTGCTTATAAATTGCTTCAGTACAAAATAAGAAACAGTCTCTCCAACACGCAAATGGTTGGGTCCAGCCTGGGGGACAAGTTTATAAATTTAGTAGCTTTTGATTGCAGTTGATTGTACATTAGAATTCTCTTAATTTAATGATGACAATTTTGGTTAATACTATTATGATTACAACGGCCCTGCTAAAATTACTTGTACTCGTTCAATTTTTTATTGGTAATCAACCCCACCCCCCAAAAAAATGTCATTTCAATTTTTAATGTCATTTCAATTTTTCTTGTTTTTTAGCCCCAACAAACCAAAAGCTACGGTATATTACAGTTGTACATAATCTTCGTACGATGTTTGTTGCCTGTTGTCCTTTCACACCCCCTGTACTTTTCGATCATGACTTATATTGTTAATTTGTTAGATGAGAAGTTACGGTATAATTAACAGTTCTGTTGTTTCACCTCCTCTTTCTCTTGATAGGGAAACTTAAAATGGCTGGGAGAAATCGCATGCCTCGTGATGACTTTTGACAATCGGCGTGGGTATCCCCCAGAAGGACCTCTTATTCGGGGTCGTTTGCCTCGGCCTATGCCACCTCATCCTGCAATGTTGGAGGAAGAACTTGAAATGGCAGCATGCTGAAATCCAGAGGCTTGTGGGTGAAAATCGGAGGCTGGTTGAAGATCGGATGGTTTTGCGGCATGAGCTGGGTGCTGCTAGGAGGACCTGCATCTCATACATCGTGCCATTGCTGATATTCGCACAGAACAAGAAATGCATTCCAGGGAGCTTATTGAGAGGGGTCTGAAGCTGGAAGCTGATCTTCGTGCTTCCGAACCTCTGAGAAATGAGGCAGTGAAATTGCGTGCTGAAGTTAAAAAGCTGAATACTACTAGGCAGGACCTAGCTGGGCAAATTCAGAACCTCACTCAAGACCTAGCGAAGTTGAAAGCTGATAACCATCAGATTCCACTTTTGAGGTCTGATATTGATGGACTGCACCAGGAGCTTATGCGTGCTAGGTTTGTGGCCTGATTATTGCTTAATGTATCCAGTATAAAGCCCATATATACTGCCTTCTCTTTAGCTTTAACTGCAGCTGTTGTGGTAGTAAAGGATCAGCCCCTGAACTGATAACACGAAAAAAAATTCTTGCAGAAATGCTGTTGATTATGAAAGAAGGCAAATATAGAGCTGATGGAACAGAGACAAGCAATGGAGAAGAACTTGGTGTCCATGGCACGTGAAGTTGAAAAACTACGTGCAGAACTTGCCAATACTGATGGCAGACCTTGGGCCGCTGGTATGGCATCATTTTTTTTTGCTTTTTCACTGTCCCTTTTGTTGTTGATAAAAAAATTGTAACATTGTGTAAATTAAAGGAAATTGGTGTGTACTTTTTTGAATGCTTGAGGAGATTATTGAGAAGGACTGCATTGATATTAAAAAAACGCGGAATCTTTTATAAGTGAAATTTCTAGATAGGAAACTCACCTGAATAGTTCTTTTCTTTTTGCTGAAATTTAGCATCGCTTGATGCAATCCCTTATTCTTGATTTCTCTTTTAATTCTTTCCAATCGATACCCAATTTTGCCATTGGGGTTGTGAAGTCGTACTAGAGCAAGCGTTGAACATTATTTGATATGTTGCCGGACGGATAATGTCGCAAGAAATAATCATTGATACATAATTGTTTATCCCTTCAACTCTATTTCAAATTCAGCTTCCTAGCTATCATCAATAATTGCACAAATGGAATGGCTTGTCTGTGCTATTTCTCTCTGCTTATTCTAGTGATTTCTTTCTAATTTTACCTAATTGCTGGTGGATAAAGGTGGAGCATATGGGATGAAATTCAACAGCCCTGACGGGGGGTGCCCAGCACTTATGGAGACGGATACGGGGTTCATATGGTATCGATGCACATAACTTGGATAGTATGAGTTTTTGTCTCATTGCAGTTTATCTGTTGGACTAATATGTTTAAATTGTTTCTCAGGTGCTGCTGAAACCAAAGGGTCCTCTGTAATGGTTCGGGTTCTGCATCGTGGGGAGGACTTGACAAACCTCGGATGACTCGGCGCTGAGAGCTAGATCGAGTTGCATTGCAAATCAAGCACACCTTTGCTACTTGTTTGTCGGCTGTCCAGTATATGTATGGGCTAGGAGTGTTTAATTCTTACTATGTTTGTGTATCACAAAAGTAAGCTTCTATCTGATCCCTGTTGGTTATCTTAAACAACTTTTAGGGGATTTAATGTGTTTTTCTTTACTGTGACTGATTGAGCTGCTGGTTCATTGGCTGAGATCATAACATATTAGCACCTTAAAATCTGGCTATATATATACTTTATCGGTTATATTTACAAGTTTTTGAAGAAGCTAATTGTTTTAAGTAGCATGTTTCTTTATCCTAATTAGACTGGCTCTTAAGGAAACCACTCTGACCAATTTTATTGAGATTTATATTCTAGATTGAGTTATATGGATGCTGGAAGTATCTCTGACTGCTATTGGATTGTTCAGAGAGAATTTGTTGGGGGGTCATGATAGTGAAGCTTCAAATTTAAGAGATGTTGAAGTATTGAAATTTATGGTGTTATTTTGTGCCACCCTAAATGTTCGTGTATGAGGTGTGCTGTTATTAGTGACATGGCTATTCATTTCCATTATTGGGCACTTTTTGCCTTCTTTTAGGGTTTTTCCTTCTGGATATTGTTGGTGGAGTGGCCCTGTTTCTTTTAATTGGAAATTTCTTTCAAATATGGATAGGTACGTGCAAGTTTTATATTGATTTGGAGATTAAGGAATGGTTGTTATTAAAGGACCGGAAAACCCAACTTGAAATACTTCTTCCTCTTGAAGTGCTGACTTTTTTAAGCATTCAAAACAATCACTTCTTATCAAGATGTGCGGTGGAAGTATATGGTCAAGGAGGTAGACACAAAGTAGTCTTACCAGGAACAGTAGACGACTGCTAATAAAAACCTGGCACTTCTATAAATTTGGACATTTTAGCATTCTCAAATGAAGTCTTGATAGGTAGAAAGATGTCAAGTGAAGTTTTTAGCAGTTATAATAGTTTGAAGTTCCATGACAAAAAGTTTGTGATAGTATTTTACATGATGTCTATTAGTCATGCAGCAGAATAGTAGGATTGTGAGTAAGGAGACTTCACCTGGAGGCCTTTGATTAGTATGGTGAGTTATTTCCTTACATTTCCTTTTGCTTTGAGGTGGCATTTAAAGAGTGGATGGTGCTTTCGTTGCCCTCCGTGAAAATTGGCAATGTATGTAGTAATCCATAGTTTATTGGTACATGTTCATGTTTTTTTTATCACTCTCTTTCATTCCTGGGACCATGCTTTATTATACTATTTTGATAGTGTTGATTGGTGTGATCCATGTCTTTAAGTCTCTTGGTGTTTGGTGGAGCTGCTTCCAATGAAGTACTGCTGTACTCCACTGAACCTCTGGGTATGGTTCTTGTGGTGTTAATTATTGAAGCTAGTCTTTACAGTGTTGAAGTGTATATGTGGAGTTTGAGTGAGATATGAGCCTCCAACTAGTACAGTCAAGAATTTGGTGAAGTGTGCCCATATGAATTAGTCTTTGGAATCCCTGAGCTGGCTAGTGTATTGTGAGAGTAGATCTTGGAGATGCAAAATTTTGCTTAGGATGTTTTGGAATTTTGTTTAGTTTGTCAGAAGTTGGACCGATATGCGGTCTTTGAATTAGTTGGACGCACACATTAGCAGTACATATCAGGGATGCCTTATGGGGACTTCCCCGGATGAGCTTATAATTCATATGTGCAGAGACCGAATATTGGCATCACTAAACTCGGTACTCTGGGATTTTAGATTGAGGAGTTCACCATGTCTCATCTGACCTAACTTCACTTTCTAGGCTACGGTTATGCACTATCCTGCAGCTCTTGTTTCAGCGTGGTCTTTTTGATTGTTCATCCAATGTGTAGTTCTGCGATATCTTTCAATGGTGGAGATATTATGGACACCTTCATGGTAGATAAAGTTTGCTCCTTAACTCGTTAAAGGAGCCTGGAACATCTGAAGAATGGACGGTGCACGTGCCATGCAACAAGAACTTATAGGCAAGTATCCCGGTAAACCAGTACATGTTCTATGGATTTTTTTGCCTGAGTATGTTCGGTGGATTTTATGCATCCTGAATGTTTTTTGTATATTTATACTAGAATTTGTATTTGATCTACTTTTCTTACTGCTTGCGTAAAGATCTACATATAGATACAATAGACTAGCTTGCTCCATAACTTTAATTAGATTTTCATAACACTGGTTCTGGTCTTTGTTCAATGTTAAAATTGTTAAAATTCTGTTCAGGTCCTCTGTTCCCCCCTCCCCTATTTACCTGAGGATTGTTTTAAGTCTTTGGGTTCAATGGTTTTTTCCTTTCAAGTTGAATTTTGTACCGTTATATTTCCTGTCCCCCCCCACTTTGATATGTTCGATGATTTGGGACTGTCTTTTCTAACTTCTCCTTTACTTATTTTTATTTTTATTTTTGTTTTGTTTTGTTTTGTTTTATTTCTTTAGCAACTTGTGATGACCTTTAAAAGTTTCTTGATTCATGAGAGTCCATTTGTTAGCTAGTAGTATCGCGATAGATCAGGTAAAGGTACCAGTAGAACAAAGGATGGTGTGGTGACTACAGTCTAGACTAATGAAGTTGAATTGTGGAACTTTTGAATGTGTAGGTATTGGAGATTTTGATTGTTCCTTGATGGGATTAATAGGTTACAAATATTCTGATGTGGCTACTAATGGAGGAGTCATGTACTTGGATGTCTCATCTAATGTTCCAAATCTTTTAGCAAATAGTTCTTGTTGCTTTTGTTTTTGTGTAGAAATACCATACTGAGGGAGATGGGAATTCACAAGTGCCATGAACAATGTCACTGGTACTTAATAGTAGATTGCTGTTAGGTGCCACAACAGTTGACAATTGTTCTCATTGTTTCAGTTGATAAAGGACAACCCTAGTTTTGGAAAAGCCTTTGGAAAGGTGGTGTTTGTTTCTGTTGGCACAGTGAAATTGTGAATATAATTGTCATATTGAATGAAATGATTTAGTGAGATTAAGAGCTTTAATTCTTTCAGTGCAGCATCGTGCAACTGAGAATGGATTTTGTTTTGGGGTTGCACCATGAGTATGATTGTCTGCCTTGAGTGAATTGGTTGAGTGACATCAAGAGCCTTAATCTTTATATGTTACAGCTCATCTTCAAGACTTCAACAGTCTTTTCACAGAACGTGAATTATGTTTTCATAAGATGCTCCCTTCATACTTTGAAGGGATTGGGAAGTGGAACCCAACTTTGAGCATCTAGGAGGCTACGATGTGATGGTGGAAGATAACGATTACTTTATACCCTTTAGTATCAAATGTCCATGTAATGGAGTTATGGTAGGTTCCTGCTACATGCACCTGAAGGGATTGGCAAGTGGACTTGTTATGCAACGTAAAATGGAGTTACGTGAATAACAGCTTAAGCTGCATCTTGCACTTGTTCCTTCCACTCATCCAACCTACTTGTTTCAATCCTAAAAGACAAATGAATCGGATGGTCTCGATTGCAGGTTGATTTGATCGGAGAAGGGGATTTCTTGTCCTGGTGGATAATGATAGGGGACTGATACAATGGTAGTGTTCTTCATTTTGATTGTTAAGAATGTTTCACCTGAACTGTTTGTGTATTGAGGTACCAATTATTGTAAATTGATCCCTTTGGAGATGCTATGGGAGAAAATTGTGAAGGAATTCAGACCTTAAGCCATGCGAGATAATTTTCTTCCATTAGCATTTATATTATCTTAGTCTAGCCTAAATACTGAATGAATCCCTAACTTTCTGGAAATTTTCCAATAGTCTCAAGCAAAAGTGAAGAGTGAAGGAGATGCAGATTATAGAGTTGTGTGTTTGAATGGATGCAATGGGATGCTTAAGTGGTTGAAGTTTTCAGTGGCTTTTGTTTACAGGATAAGCAGCAGTCCCCATCTTGAAAAAAAAAAAGCAGCATTGAAGAAGTTTATTTTGCCCACTAACATGGTTAATTGATGCAAACCCTTTCTTTAATTGAGATACCTTGATTTTATATCAGAAATGGAAAAGGCAGCTGAGTCGTGTAGTTCCATCGAGTCAGATGCAGTATGCACTTGATTTTATGCTCTTATAGTTTATCATCACCTATGTTATTGTTTATCTGATTTCGAATGTTTATCACAATTTATTGTTTATTTCTTTAAAGAATTGTGATATTTGGGAATAATTCTTTGAATATTACCTCTAATAATTGTTTTTCCAATATTTTGCAGGTGGCAAGCCGGTGCCGTCATTCTTAGTTGTTGCATGAGTAAAGATCATGAAAGGTGGAAAATGGATTGCAGGTATCTTTTCTATCAGGAATTGAACAAAGGTACGATTCATGAAACTGCTCAAATGATTCGTTGAAGGAGAAAAGGAGAGAAGGAGAGAAAGAGGCAACTAGTTGTCGGGATGGGTTCCATATGCTTGAGTTGTTGTAAGGATTACTGGAAGTCGAACTTATTCTCGAAGCACAGTTCATTGATCAAAGTGCACTATAGGCACGTCACAATTTGCGCTGTTGTGGAGGCAAGCTGTTGAAACCTTGCATCTTCACTGGAGTTGATTTTTTGTAACTCAAGATGACATATGAAGAGTGCTCCGTTTAGGTTATGCTCGTATTTTGCATATTTCTCTGACAGCCATTTCATAGTTCCAGGCTATCATACAAGGTCACAACACTAGCCTGAGATGCAGTGTCATTTTTTCTTAATGGCTTATGACAAGTAAGAAACTAATTCACAGGTAGCATGAACGCAATATATCTGACACATCGCACTATAGCTCAACACAACTGCTTGTAAACCTTGAGGACCTGCAACTATAGGCCCCGTCAGGTTGTCTGGCATTGAGCTCTGGGTTCACTTTCTGATGATTCCATCGGAAAGTTCAGTGGAAGCTTCATTTGCTTTTTGCATTTGTAAGGGTTAAACTTTACTTGCTTCAGAGATATATTTGAATTGACTGTAGATTCCAACTCATCTTCAGGGAACCTTTTTCATCCTCTGTTGCATTGCGCACCATTATACAGGTAAGGTGTCAGTCCAACCTATCCTATAGTTTTCGTTTTCTCTCTTCTGATGCTTTTTAACTTGTTGAAATGTTTGGTAGAGGAAGAATGTTGGTTTCAGCCGTGATTTTCATGGTGAAGAATTTCTTGTATATTCAACGTGTGGATCGATTATGCTAAGGTGTACACTTTGTACTATCACCTATTACTTCAACTGAGGAAGGTGAAAATGATGTCACAGAGAACATATTTATATGCCACCTCATGTTATATTATTAGTATTATGCTTCTTGTAGCAGCCTGCATAAATTAGGTGATTAAATGCCCTGTTTGGCCATTCTGATAAAATCTTGTGCCGGAGTTTTTGGTTCTGCTTTTACTTGAAGTTTGTGAGCTAAAAGTGCGTGAAGAAATAGATGACAAAGTAACTAGTTTAATTATGGAGAAGCTGGAGGGAGATAAGGGTCTTTTCATAACCAAGAGAATAACACATTACACCAAATAGCTATTATGGAAATGAGGGATTATCTTGAAATCTGTCAAATAACATTTGTCATCTTTGCAAATGAATCTCTTTTTTAATATTTATTATTTAATATATATAATTGTTAAAAAGTAAGTATTTGTATATATTAAATTATATATCTTATGTTCGTTTTAAAAATCATAACCATTGTCCAAAAGTTGCAAACACGGTTGTAAAATTATATTCGTAACTAAAATGTTCTATTAAAAATTGAATCATACTGCATGGTTGGTTCGGTGAGAACGGTTTTTTTTCTCACCTTAACAAAAAGAGAAGGGGAAAAAGAATTTTGACGGTAACAAAAAAATGAATTGGAGGGAAAAGTACAAAAAAAACTTCAAGGTTGACTTTAGTAACAAATTAGATTTTATAGTTTTAATTGTAGAAATTAACCTTAGAATTTTGATCTTGTCACAATTAAAACCCTATATGAGTCTCTGTTATTAGTATTGACATAATTAACTAATTCTAGTACAAAAAATTAAAAAATGATGTCTTTCAAAATTATCAATCTTTAAAAGTTTTCGTCGATGCAATTATAACTCATTTTTAAGTTAAGATCGATGCAATTAAGATTCATTTTCAAGTTAAATGTTCAAGCTACTTTACAGAACTTTACTTGAAAATTAACCCTAATTACATCGGTTAAATGATGATAACATTGAAAGAGTTATTTTTATATTTTTTTTGATAAAAATTAATTGGTTCCGTCAATTCTAATAAAATAAAGACTAACAAAAGGTTTTAAATATGATCAGACACAATTATAGATTTATTTTATTATACTTAAAACATAGGATTTAATTTGTTACAGCTGTCAAGCCTTAATTATTTTTTTTTTTACTTTTCCCTAAATTCAAATTTAAATTTGATGAAAAAAATAATAAAAATGGGCTCTGACCATTTTATCAAATTGAGATCAAATCAAAGTTTTTCACCAACTTTGGTGGGAAAAAATTCAAGCTCGGAATCAAAAGAATACAAAGATCGATAGAAATTGTCCAAAATTACAATATACTCCTCCATAGCTGGGTTCCTCTCCATTCACACCCCTATTGTTCTCAGTTCACCCTCTTAAAATCGGAGGACTCATCTTTTGTTCTCAGTGCACCCAACAATTCCCAAATCACGATCTTCAACATCAAAACCCTAAGCCCTAGATCCTATCACCAGCCATCACCCCCAACGGCCTCATTCGCTGCCGCCACCCCACCCCACCCCACCCCACCCCACCCCAGAGCCCTCTCTGCACCCTTCACCCGCCGCCTCCACCACCACCGTTCTACTCAAGCGCCGCCGCCCACTATTCTTTTCCCCATATCTGTTTGGCCTAACAAAAAAAGTTCCTAGTGAGTGAGAGAGAGACTGAGAGTCCTTTGTCTTGTCTGTTATCGGTGATCGGACCACTACCCAATTCCAGAACTTATCATTCTAATGCGAATTCTATTTCTGATGATCTTCGTCCTTTTCTCTCCATTCACAATAGACGTTTGATCGCTTATTGCGTATGGGTTCCTTTTCTTTCTGATTATTTTGGTTTTGATTTGATTGCCCTGTAGGAAAAAAACTATGATTTGTGGATTATCGAATCTAATTAGATTAATTACCCACTTGCTAGCTATTTTCAATACCCATTTGTTTGATTTGCTTTGTTTTATTGAATTCGTCTCAGATCTTATAACCTTAAATTGTGTCCTCTTCCCCAAAAGCATGTATGGATTTCACACTCCCCCTCGTCTCCAAAAACACTCTAATTTTTTGTATTTATATGTGTAAAATTACAAAATAGTCCTTGCATGTGACAGAAAACATTGTCATGAATCCCTAAAATGGAAGGGCAGTTTTGTATTTTTTCATAATAAATCATTCCCATTTTATTTTGTCAGATTTATTGGATTCTGGAATCTACAAGACCACGTACTAGAATTGCCTATGAAGTTGATTTTCTGAACAAAAGAGTTTAAGGTGTGATCAACACTTAATTATAACGAAGACTACATTCTTGCATATTCCCCCTCTTTTCTTTAGTTATGTTATTGACAAAGAGATTCCAAAACAATATGCAGTTACAAAGATTCAGATTTTCCTTGTGAGAAAAAGTTGGCTGTAATCAATTCTTTTAGAATGCAGAGAGAGAGAGAGTGAGGAAAACGATAATGGGTGAGTTATACAAGAACAATTTGTTTGAACAATGTGACTGTTAGGCATCCCATGTGACAAATGTGAGAAGTTTATATGATCTGATCATGTGTGTGAATTAGAAACTAAACAATCTGTGTAACTATGTGGTAACTATAGGTGGTAAAATCTTCGATCGCTTCCCCTTGACTAGAGTTCTGGTATCTGGAAAGTAATGCCACCATCTTCCAGATCCTCAACAAAACCATCACTTTTCACATTGATAGGGTAAGTGACTAAATGGACACCTTCCCTTGTCTATAACTTCCTCTCCACTGTAAATTTTCCACATCTGGTCTCCTATGCCACGGATCGTTTGAACGCATTCTGAGGTACAAGGCTCTCGGAACAATGCCTCAGCTGTCCGTACTGCTCGTCCATAGTGACATTCGGTATTCATGAATGTCTCTGCGACTAATATTTGGTTTTCCATCTTGCAGTTGGTAGCACCCGAGTGCAATTTCAGTGTCTCGTTGCCCATCCATGGATCGCTGGTTCACATTGGCTGATCCTATCAACATGTATGTATCGTCCACTGAAGAACAAAAGGCGAAAGAGCGACAAGAGAATGGTCAGTTTCAAATATTCGAGTAAAAACGTAGAAGTATTCAGTTATATGGTTTTTTTTGAAATTGTTTTCGTTTTTGTTTTCCGGGATTTTGGAAGCAAAAAATAAATCAAAAAGTTTGGAACCACAGTAGTTTTTACTATAATTGTAATTTTGAGGAGAAAACAGCTATTGAAGATTCAGAAACATCTTGTTATATGTTTTTTGAAAAGTGGATTGTTTTCAGAAAAAAATTTCAAGGCAGTTAGCCAAATGGGTTTTCTATGTTTTCCCGAAAATGAAAACGGAAACAGAAGAGGTGATCTATTTATTACCTATCATGAGCTTGGAGTGAACATAAATCATGAACCTCCTACGCCTTTGGGCATTCCAATATTCTGTTGCAGGATGAGGTGACTCTGGAGGAACAAACTCCCCTTTACCCTTCTCCTCCCTATTAGCAAGGCAGAAGAAGTTCAAGTAATCTCCGGCTGCCCAGATTCGCCACTCTCTGTTATCGCTTCTCCAATCAATTTATACATCATCACCATTGTTTCTCTTGTCCAATGCAGTATGTTTTGTACCGGTTCACTCTCCGGCACTCCTTCTGGCCACATTGGAATCACAATGTACACCGCAAACCTCTCTTTTGCTTTGATTTTACTAGCAACCTTAAGTGCTATCTCAATGGGGATCAAGTTTATGCAGCCACTGGTTGATCTTTGTCCCACAAATGGCAACCACCAATGAAATATTGGTTTTCAATGTATATAAACTTCTCGGCGCGTCTTATTGCTTCTACATAAGCTTCGTGGATGCTTCGCTCCACGGTAAAGTTTTTGGGCATTTGGGTTGCTGACACGTGGTCAATTGATCGAAACACTTGAACTTTCCAGTCCCTTCCACTGGAAATGCGTGATTGATCATAATATTGACAGAGACCTGATATGATTTTTATGGGGACTAGTAATGAAGGATCACATTGCTTTGTCCACCTTTGCTCGAAGTTCTTCATAACATCCCAAGCAGCTTCTCCGATAACACAAGCATGAGTATCGTGCCATGGCTCTCTCGGCCCACCTCTGTGAAGGCTAGCTCCAGAAAGGCTTGTTTGGTAGAAGTCATGAGAATGAGATTCCATATTAAGAGTTCGAAAGAGTGAATGATCCTCTGTATCATACCGGCCATCACATAGATCTAATCCACCGACAAAGCTCATGATTTCGCGGTTGCTTGAAGAGAAGAGTCCTTGTGTATCCACAGTTACGGTTTTCTGGTGGTGAGCGAAAAATGTGGGAAACTTATGGTGGAACCGAGGGCACAATTTGCATATTACTTTGGTGTGTTTGAAGAAGGCAAAGGCATCTTCGTCATGAGTGCTCATTACTCCTTTGTTCTTGAAGATTGACAAGGATGTCTCATCATCCCAAAGCATAATTCTTACAGCTACACCTTCTTCTGCTTTCCGTTTCAATAATTCACCGAGCCTCACTCCCCGTGCATGAGGAATGTCTGTTTCAGGATCACGAACCTGTTCAAAAACACATCAGATCTTTAAAACGAAGGAGAGGAAAGAATAGCTTCACTCCTCGCTCGTACTGCCCTGTTGGTATTGTTTTGTTCATTTTCGTTTTCGTTTGCAGTTTTTATTTTTCCTATCTTCGGAACAAACAATGAGAAGCTCAAACATGCTTATCATTTTCGTTTTTCTGAAACAAGTTTTTCGGGGGGTTTTGGGACAACGAAAGCAGGAAACAGAAAACAAAAACAATACTAAATAAACAACATATATATATATGTATGTATAAACATATAAACAACAACATATATATATATATATATATGTATGTATGTATCTCCATTTACCAGCACCATCTTTGGATTGAGAGACCACCCTGCAATGTAAATCAAATGATTTGCATCCTCAATGGCTTTGAATACGTCCTCCCAGAGTTTCCTAGGGCAAAGCTCAAAAGGTGGCCGGAAGTTAGAGCAATGGTGAGCATCTTGATATAGCCTAACAATGCAATTGGAGCGTTGAGGAAACGTAGAACTCGTCGACCCCTCGAACCCACCATTGCCTAGTAATTTCCCCCATGTCAGTTCAAGCTCTGCCGGCTTAAACCATAGCATGAATCTCATCTTGAGTTCTTCATTTGGCTTTCCGTTTTCCATGTTGAGTGGGAAGAAACCATTGATTAAACTTGCTTGATTCAGTATCTGACGGGCTTCAATGTGGATTTTTCCCAGGACATGGCACTTGGTCTTCATGGTGATGGTGATGATGGAATCAGATGGATGAGCACAGAGGATTTGGAAGTTTGGTTCCAAACGCGGTCTCTTTCTTTGCTTGTTGCTGCTACCTTCTTGTGGTCTATCTTAATGGTCACATAGGTGGGTTGTCCATTGACAAATATGCACTGCAAAATTGGTTTCAAGCCAGAAATTGTGAGGTAATAAACAGGGAATCTAGACTTTTCTTTAAATTTTTTTAGTGTACATTAGCATGCATGTGTTGATAATCGTGCAAAGGCAATTCGAATTTCCACAGATCTTAATATCCATGTCGCTCAATGGGATTATCACGGTTTTATGACTTCAACTCTATGCAAGAGTGATAATGTTTTACATGTTTTACTTCCGTAGAGAGTGGTGATGGAAAATGACTTTTAGGCCAATTGAGTACTAGACCGAAATGTGACTGTCGACAAAGTGTTCTTTCTCGTCAAAATAGAGGGGGGAAAGTTACCGTCTTTCCTTTCATTTCGTTTTCCTATATTTTTTCTTTCCTGTTCTTTTTGCATGTCCAAAATTCAAACATAGCGTAAATTTAATCGCATTTCAAAAAAAAGAAAACCATCGTGAATTGCGTTTACCATAACCTCAGAGGCCACTTACATTGAAGGGAAAGGTGGTGTGTAAGGTGTGGCATGGAAGATAGTAGTTTCAAGTGTTCCATGGAGGAACCTGTGCTTTGCCTCCATATCTGTAATCTTCGAACAAATCCTCTTCGGTCACCTTGAAAGAGAGAGAGAGAGAGAGATTGGAAGGAGTTATGAAGGACTGTGTGATCATCATTTGTTGTACATATAGTACAAAGTTGGAATGCATTGAATTTTCAGAGCCTTTGGGGAAACTTGTGGAGGTGTGCATATCTAGTCTTAGAGGCAACCCTCAAAGTCTTCCATATTATGTTTCTGCTTTAAGTTGAAGTTTCTTAATCTCCAATCACACTTCTTTTTCTTGCCCAAAACCTAAGACTCGGTCTATGTCCCATTTTCAGATTACAACAATCTATGTCAACGCGGGGTACATTTTCTTGGGAAATAGGAATCCATCCTATTTCAGACTCAGGCTGGATGGGAATCAAGTCTTAAAAGTTGGATTGACTGGCTTTATAATTTCATTATTTAAAAAAATGTTTAAAGTGCCCCATTGAAGAGATCATCCTAGTGAATTATGAAGAACCTTTTAGTTTCATTATTGTTCCCAATTAGGATTGGATTAGGAAATCATAATCCAAATAGACGACTAGTTTGTGGGAATGTGCCTGGGTGCCGAAAAGGCATAATAGGGTGTTACCTGTAAGATTTGGTTCATGGAGAATCAAATAATGTAATGAAGATCGTTCATGTTTTAGGTTCCATTGGTTAAATTATTCATGAAAAAATTTAGATGGATTGAATATCAATAACTGAATGATCGAATCACGCTTATCTTGAGAAATTGGCGAAAAATTAATATGACTTTGAGAAAAATTGTAAATCAAACTCTTCTGATCATATGGCTATCAATGTTCTATTAATTTGATTTTTATGACTACTTACTTGCTAAGTTTGACAAAATAAACGCTTTAAATCATATAATTCGACCAACGGTGGATCCACAATCAAGTAGGCAACATCATGCTCATATCATAAGTAAAAAAAAAAAAGAAAAGAAAGGTATTGCTAACCACTGCCACCTACACATTTTGCGTCTTAATGGCATTTCACATATTTATAATACTTTTACAAATAATTTTATATTATTCACACACTTTATTTATGCATTTTACACTTTTATAGAGATTTGGGCAGTAATTAGCATTTTTAAAAAAATGTTTAAAATTCTTATTAATTTGTAGTCTCTAAATGAAATATTTATAGTTGATTTATTAAGTAATAATTATAATTGTATTTATTATTTATTGTTAAATTTATTATATATATATTTATTTATTTATTTATTTAATTCAGATTTTTGTTAAATGAATAATTCAACTAATAATTAAATAAAAAATATTTTTAAACCCGTCCATTCCATGAATCAGGGACGAGAAAGGGGACAATCACAAGACACATGAGTGATGCTGTAACACACAAGTACTCCTCCATATCATCACAGCCCTCATCAATTCTTCATCGTGTTTACCACGTCCCGAGGTAGCTTTCACGTGTCGTGGCAGCTATAGATTGGTATTTTTTGGCCCAATGTTATCATGCCACGTAATCAGATTTTCCTCCGCCGCATTTAACTCAACAACCAGATATCTTTTACATTGTGTTGACAACTTTCAACATGCCACTGTCCCAGCGTCCGGCCTCGTTGTTTCCTCACTGTCTTTGCATCTTCGCCGTCCCCACAAAAACTTAGTGTGATCTTATCCCCACCTTACCACTTCCAGACCTCTATAGAGTCTAGACCGGGACGAGAGGGTAGTTGAATCTGTAGGCTCCCATTCAACTTTTTATTTTTCTGATTTGGTCCTTAAAGGATCACATTCTTTTAAATGTGGTCCGATTGGCCAAGTTCTTTAACAATACACACATGGCACGAAAGCAAAGGGATGACGGGTGTAAGGGGACAAATTATACAATAACGTAATCCGTTCTTGCTATGGCAAGAACCTCCGCCGAACTGTCACTGAAGTCAACTCAAGTGACCCTTTTGCACCGAACTCGGTGCAGATACTATTCAACACTGAACTTGTTAGGGTGGAGGTCTCTTCCAGCTGCCACTATAGAACAAGCTCAGAGACCCTCTGCGCTGAAGCTCGAAACAGATGCTACCAAAGACGAATGTCATTCGAGCTAGGGCTATAATTACCTCTGAGGTGCCGATGTTCAACGAGCTCAGAAAATTAACTGCACTAGAAGCTTGGACGAAGGGCAACATACATGAAAATCCCAAAGGATGTCGGGGGATAGAATGTGATTTGCACGTCAGAGTATCTTCTGACAATCCCTACGCCCTGATAGAGACGTCGACAGTTGATAATGAGTTACTAACCACGTCGTAGGGGCATGGCTGGGTTAACCGCCTCCTTACTGACGGGGAAGTCGACGTGTGTAGATTCGCGTTGAGCTGTAGCTGTCGAGCCAATCGCTGAGCTAGAGTATAAAAAGGACCATTGTTGTTTCCTCAGAGGTACGTGCAACATTGCTCTCAGAATATACATACATACACTTTCTCTCTCTAGATATCCAAACGTCTAACTTAACCATCAGATGGTCATTTTTCAAAAACAGTTATGGTAGCCATTCTCACTATTCTTGTGCTTGCAGTTAGGGCATGCGGTCAGACGAAGGGTTGAACTTATTTACGCAGCCGTAGGACCGCCGTGAGTGTCTATCCTCGATTCCCTTTCCTATCATCCTTACATCAACAACCCCACAACGGAAAAAAAATGTAATACATCAAGGGATGTGGTCAAGGACGGTGGCTATCAAAAACTATGAGAGTTGCGGAGGGGATAAAGGTGGCGGAGTTGGAGTCGCAGGCACTCGAGTGTGTATTTTTTTTTGGGGGGTATTGACTATTGGGGGTTCGGTTTATTGAAAAAATAGTATTTTCTAGTTTAGGAATTATGTTTTAAAATAATTAATTAGCTGTGTGCGCTTTACAAAACTGCCACGTTTTTTGATGAAAATTAGACACTACCTACCAACCAAAATTTGCAAAATATTAATATTTAAATGAACAAATTGGAAAATTTTGAATTTATGGATAAAGTAAGAAATGTGTAATCTTTCAATGGTTTAAAGTGTCATTTAGCCTACTTTATTCACAACACCATCCTGGTCCATCCGTTATCACAGCACATTGAAACCCTACGAGTAGGGTACAATACCTCCGACCTTTATAATTAGCCGCGTGACGTCCTAAGCTCTCGCCTCTACACCGCCCTTGCTTCTTATTCCTATACACGAGAGAGAGAGAGTCGCCGGAAAAGACGACGACGTACGGCACAATCCCTACGTCAACGCCGCCGGGAATCACAAACCTGGATTACATTCCCGCGCGAAGGAGCGACTGAAATCAGGCTTCCGCACACGAAGGCCGTGGAAGGAGATGTTCAACCCTCCACTCGATCGGCTTCCCGAGGAGCCTCGGCGACGCAATAGGGAGGGCGAGGACCAACCTCGCCTACTTCCGCGTGAACTACGCCGTCGTCGTTCTCCTGATCCTCTTCCTCAGCCTCCTCTGGCACCCGATCTCGCTCATCGTCTTCGTCGCCATGATGGCCGCCTGGCTCTTCCTCTACTTCCTCCGCGACGAGCCTTTCGTCGTCTTCGGCCGTACGATCGATGATCGCGTGGTGCTGATCACGCTCTCGATCCTCACGATCGTTGTCCCTGCTCTAACGCACGCGACGAGCGAATATACTGATCTCTCTTTTGATTGGGGCTGTGGTTGTGGTAGTTCACTGCGCTTTGAGGAACACTGATGATTTATCGACGGACGAAGAGTCCGCTCTATTCTCCGGCGTCGCATCTTCTTCTTCGTTAGCCTTCCTCTGCTTTGGTAATTTTGGGTTTTCTTGTAGAAAAAGATACTAATTCGGCATTGATTGTTCATTTTATGCTGACATTGTTGCGTTTTGCTTCTTCCTGTTGGCATTTTGTATGTGTGTTTTAGATTATTTTTTTTGTCATCGTTGGTGGAGGAAATGTATCACAGTCGCTGGGTGTGGGCATGTGAGAAACGGAAATTGGTCCTCCAATTTATGGAATGCTATTCGCGTGTTTGTTCTGTTTTTGTTTTGGGTAAAAAAAAACTCTCAAAGTTTGAACTTGGAAACAACTATAATTTTTTAACGGAATTAATTTTTGCTGGTATTTTTTTTCTTTTTAAAGCCCTAACAAAAATCATTCTTATTCCAAAATGATATGCAAATTCATTTCTTTAAATAAATGCAAACTTGTTAATT
Source organism: Actinidia chinensis (assembly GCA_009663005.1). Classification (NCBI taxonomy): domain Eukaryota; kingdom Viridiplantae; phylum Streptophyta; class Magnoliopsida; order Ericales; family Actinidiaceae; genus Actinidia; species Actinidia chinensis. Next base: position 145,843 of record VIGQ01000197.1, read on the forward strand.
GGTTCGATTAAGAATATAACAGGGGTAGCACTATCTGAAGTTGTTTTTCGTGCAATTGGGCAAAAAAAAGGAGTTCCTTAGCTGACGGCGATTAACAGAGGATTTAGATTGTTCCGTATGAAAATTAAATTATAAAATTTCATTTGTTTCCATGGTTAAATATTGAAATTTTTTTTATAATTTTTTCTGCTTTAAAGCTTAATTATGAGAATTTATCATTTCGATACTTTTATATTTTGCACTACAGAATCAACTTTTATAAATCTAAAATTTGAAAAACACTATAAATATCAGTTGTGGTTTCGTCACATGAGTGTTCACAAAGTCCAATTGATTATGAAACATGAATGAGGTTTGTGGTAAGGGTCCCTGCCTGCACTCTTTTTTTAGTGAGTAAATTTCACTCACCCTCTCCTAAAATTTTTGACAAATTAAATACAGCGACTTCCTCGATAATTTTTGAAATAGCATTGATCTTCATTATTTTATAAATTATTATCAAATTTTCATATGGAGTTATTTTTTTGCAAAAATAATAAGATTACTATTATATCTAGGGCTTCTAAAAAAAATTTAACTATACTCAATAAAATAAATAAATATTCTCTTTTTTAACGGTTTTCATAACCTCCCTGCTAGATGGATCTCTTGGCAACCATGCCTGTGTTATGATGAGAACTTCTTGCCCCTCGAAATAATCCATTATGAACTCAAGTTTAGGAGGTAATGGAAGTTTAGAGCGTGGGTACTACTTGGCAATCAAGCTGATTCTGGTCAGACCATCAGAGAGCTGTGCCAAAGGGAGTTTGGGTCAAGAAAGCTGTGTTTGGATTAAGATTTGACGGAGAAAAGAGAAAAAAACTACTAAATTCAATTGTTTGTATTTATCTATTTTCTGTACATTTATTTTTCCTCTACAATCCTTCCCTTCCTAAATCATTGAAATTACAACCTTAAATGCCGATGGATCTTTAACTATTTTGAAAGCTTGGAGCGAAGTTGAATCAGTATTGGTGCAAAAATTTATGACGCAAGAAATCTAGGTTTGTTAAGGCTGTTTTGGATTAGGTTGTGAAGAAACTAGAAAAGAAAAGAGCTGAATCGTTGAAGTTTTAACTTTTCGTTCTTTCCTTTACCTGCACCAAATCCATAATCCAAACACAAACTAATGGAACTCTCTTCCAGACCCAATGATCATATTTTGAAGTAAAAAAGATACCTATGATCATAAGATGTGGTCACTTTGAACACGGATTGCCACTTCAAAAAGGTTTGAATTTCAAAACAAGGCACTGGAGTTCCACCCTTACCAGTTGGGAGAGTTGTACAATTTCAAAATGCACAAGAAAATCCCAGCTTTTCTCTAATTCCATTATATACTATAAAAACAAAAACTATAGAGGGTATTAGACAAAATAGAGAGAGCCAAACAGAGAATAGAAAAAACGAAGGCAGGCAAGATAAGATTAACCTTCAGCAATCATCGCACGCAGGGGACAGTGGAAGGGAAGACCTCTTTACTAGCGACCTCACACGATGCCCTCGGTTTTGTTTTCCCTTTCCCCGAGAGTTGGCATTTAGTGACTCGAGAGAAAGCTTCAGCGAACCCTTCCAACGCTTCGTTGACATTCCCCCCCCCCCCCCCCCCCCCCCCCCCCCCCCCCGACCACTATAGGGTTGATGATGCTCAAGCCAGATCTTCCGCTCAGACTACCTATATCGTTACCCGGGTGTTGACATGTGATTTGAATCCATAATCATGTCCCCCTCCAGTACACGGCGCACCTGTTACCAAAATCCAAACAAAATATGCAAAAGGTGTCAGAATTAACACAACTGGTCCACACAAGAGTGATGTCTTATCATATACTCAAATTGCAAGGGACCTACTACGAAACATTGTTTTTGTTACAGCAGTGCTACAGTCCCCAAATTTGGCCCAAGAAAACTTTTACGAATTCAAAATGAATAATTTAGATTCACTGGAGTATGTGGAGTCACATAACCAAGTGAATTTGTACCATACATTTTTTAACTTCGGAAACATTTCGTTGCCAAAAATTGGGTACTATAGGATTTCTCTTTTTGTTGGGAATCTTGGTTATTTTTATTCTTTTTTTCTATATGAGTTTTGGTTATGTTAGTCACTAGGGGTTAAGTAGCTTTTTATTTTTTATATGCCTTTTTTCATGAGTTCAATGAAATAAAATAATCCAATTTTCGGCTTTGCACTCCAAATCTACACACCTACTTCATGGGACAATGAAGGTTCGCGTTGTCTCACGATGATTCGATACTTAAGATGATCTCTATTAATCAGAACAATAAAAATGCGAAGCAAAGTCTGGGCCTCAACACCATTTAAATTTTGAACAATTATAAAAGCTTTAAACCTCAAGTGATGTAACCTCCAGTGACGATTCTAAAATATGGCCTTCAATTTCTTTTTATTTGTAAAAAATAAATATCTACCTGTTGACATGCGCGGCCTTAAATGAGGGTCTCGCCGAAGCACAAGGATGGCAGCATGTAGCATGCAATAGGCCTCGTGCTCATTAGTTGTTTGCCAGCCGTGGGTCAACCAATCGTCAATGGCAGTTTCCTACCAGTAGCGGGCCGTGCCTGTTCAAACAAAGGCACATATGTTAGGACACAAGAGCTACGGTTCAAAGAAACAAGAATGACAGACAACTGGATTCTAATCTAGTTGTCTCAGTAGTTGCAGAGCTTCCAAAAATATTATACATGCCAACTGAAGCGAATTTTAGGGAAACATTTCGTCGGTGGACAGAAATAAGCATGTCTAAAACACACCCATTCTGTGAGGCACTGCTGACCCTTTGGCCGGTAAGATCCACACTTTTCTTCCAGTAACAAAAGCTCCCCCCCAAAACCACCCCAAACGAATACACATCAGCTTTTTCCGTGATATGGCCAATTTGTGCTATCTGGAGCCCATACCTACATAACATGGGTAATTTAGGTGATGTATCATCATCTCCACGTGGATGGTTAAGAAAAATTCACGTTTTTCTCAAGACTTACCCAAGAAGTTCCAATTACCCTGTTTCCACCCCATGTCTCATAGGTTGCCATCTCGCCAAGACAAAGGCTCAAAACCTAGCAAATGAAGAATACGGAGTAAGATTACATACTTTAAAATATCTCTTATGGACTATTATATCTTCAATCAGGGACCACCAGATCAAAAAACATTAGAAAGCAAACTAATAGGTGTATAGTAGCGATTGCTTTGGTTCCCTTTAGTGATAAACTTAATAAAAATTTATACGCAAGATTAAGAAATTTACGTACTAGTGGTTCGAAATCATGAGTGATGAGGATATTGTTGGGCCTCAGGTCTCGAGTGGACAATGCATCCCACTCTTGCATTCTTCATGAAGAATCGCAGACCTCGAGCAGCTCCCACAGCCATTTTTTGACGCTGCAGCATTCTAATGGATCAGATGACGACCTGAAAATGCCAAAATCCTGTACAAGTTTAGCAACAAACAAGAAAGAACTAGCATGTCAAGAGGGCAAATTATTTAACTGGCTTAAAGCTCTAATTGATGAGGATGAAGAGACCACTATATAAGTGTCGTTAAATAAAGGACAATAAAGTCCTAGTTCCAAGATTCAATCAGTTCTTGCGCATATTTATTACATCCATTCTAACAGGTCACTTAAGGAAGAGTAAATCAGATTTCATATGACCATTGCCAAACAAGCCAAGTAAGATATGACTACAAACATTTTCAATTTGAGACATATGACTCTCATATGCCAATAATTCACATGATACTGAAAACTCAGTTGTGAATATGTATGTGTGTGCGCGCGCGCGTCTGTTACAAAGAAATCCTACAGGCAGAGGTTTATCAAGAATAGTCTTGCATACGTTCACTATGTATCTGTGCGCAGAGTGCATATACATTGCTAGAGCATAAATTACGCAGAGAAGGGGAAAGATAAGAGTACCATATAGATGAGAATCCAGTGACCCATTGCATATATATTCGTATACCAGCAACCTTCTCCTTTCCTCAATACAGAATCCAATAACATAACAACATTTCGATGCTGAGCACAAACTGGAACTTCCACTTATGAGCAAAAAAATTCTTGTGATCCCCTTGAGGGAGAACTGCCAACTTGTGTTGCTTGACAGCAACATGCCGACATCTGGCAGGACACCTCTGTGGACAGATCCAAAACCCCCCCACCCTCCGCCAAAAAATTAGCTTGTGAAAATCTCCCGTAGCAAGCTCTAGTTCAGCATAGGTGAACCCCATTGGGGTTTTCCAAATACAGGTGCCTTGTGCTGACATATTGAACACAGTGGAGGTGGGCCAAGAGGGTGTTTCTGGATTGGGATATGGAAATTGCTTCTCTCACATTTCCAGTGAAGTCTAGATCAGATCTATAATTTGGCAATCCAAATCCAGCCCTCGTTCAAGTTTAGAGAACTTCTCCAGCAAAGCCTTTGTTGTTGAAGTTTGAGGCTTCGCATTAGATCTCTGTGAGTTCTCTTTAAAAGTGTTGGCGATTGATGACGATGAGACTGAGAATTTCCGCCATCCATGGTTGGAACCTTAAACTTGATGAAGATGGAGATAAGTTCCCACTGTCTGTATCTGAACTTGATTCTTCAAGATCAGGAGATGCTTTTGTACCTAATGGTTCCTCTTTCTTCAGGTCCCACTAATTCGGAAATGAAAAATGGTTGAAGTGAGGTCCCAGGATCTGAACTCTTGATACTGATGAAGTTCCAGCCTCTGTCGCAGTAATAGCTCTGGACTACTAGTTGGAGTCACAAGAGGTCCTCGAATGGAGTCTGTAGCATCATTTGTGTTTTAGGGTGTTCCCAGATGATTGATCTGTTCAGATGCTCGTTGACACACTGGTTCAGCTTCCTTCTTGGGCGACCCAACCAAGTTAAGACGCAGGACCTTTGGCTGAGAGCGGTCATTTACGAAATGTGGCCATTGCAGCTCTTCCATGCAGCGCTTTTCTTCATGCTTGAGCTGTCTGAAAATCATGCAAAAAGGGATCACACAAGGAACATAAACTAACAAAAACACACGCAATACCAAATTGAAGAACGACAAACGAGAACTACTAAGTTAACAAAGAAAAAATAGTAATGGACAAAACCTATATTACTAAATAATTTCGTGGCTGTAATCTTCACAAACACCCCCTAAACTATGTCTTTTATCACTTTTACCCTCATTTAAAAAAGTTTGTTCATATTAAACCATTAACTATTTAATTGTAACACTTGCACCCCTTTCTTTACTACTATATTTGAAATAGTAATGGAAAAATCGATCACGTGTTGTCCATGTACTTAAATTAAATGCATAAGGGTTAAATTTGTTCCCACAATGGCTGGATAAGCATACATTGAGTATTGACTTATTTTTTACAAAAAAAAATAAATAATAATAGTATTTTAGACATAAGGACATTTAATTTAAGTACATGGACAATACGTAATCAATTTTCATCACTATTTCAAACAGATTAGTAACGGAAGAGGTATTTAAAGAGTTTAAGGGGATCAATGTGATTCAATTTTTTAGATGAGGGTTGAAAGTGACAAAAGACGATAGTTTAGGGGGTGTTTGTGAAATTAAGCAGATATTGATTGAATGTCACAAAAACACATTATTACTTGTCCAATACAACCCAATAGCTTGGTTCTTTGGCTTCTGCAGCTACTGCCACCACATGTGATCCAGCAAACAATTTTTATCTTCACATTTATCTGTAACAATCAGGATATAAATCAGTGAAACACATGTTAGAAGTTATGAGGGATTATGGAATAGTAACACCAAACATAGAAACATAAATAGAGATGCTGACTTTGTTAGGATCGTAAACATCATGGAGCTGAAGGATCATCTGTGAGCAGGAATCCGTGATATCGAATTCTGCTCTGAACTTGTTCCTGAATGAGATCTTCGGTGGCCACTGGCACAGTCGCCTGCAAATCTCGGAAAACCCCATAATTTCCTACCTGGATATAGGATAATAAGAAAAGAATTGTTAGTATTATCTACATGTCCTCTGAAAATTTGGTTTCCATTATCAGCTCCAGAAAATTGATCACAGTATCTCTTGAGTCTACCTAGCTCAATATCAGAAGTGGAAAGACAGATAATATATGCAGAGAGGACCCTGCCCTACTAGTTATCATAAGTTGTAGTGCAGATTGCAGACTTGCCTAAACATACGGTATTAAAACAAAGTCAAAACCCCCCATATAAATTTGAGGTTTGCAAGTCTCCAAAATAAGCAATAGGACAGCTATCATTCATTTCTTATTACAAATGCTATTTAGTAAGAGAATCTATCATTAACTTGTGCAACGACAACAAAACTGAAAACCGAGTTGGACAAATCGAAGTATGGATCCAATTTCATCAAATTCCACAAGAGTTCCGAAGGAAATGGCGGATCATGAGCAACATTACTTCAGTTTTTCAATAGCTTGTTAATTTTGATTCCTTTGAACAAGAATGACCACCCAGATAAAAATTTCAGCCAACATGAGGGCAAACAAAATAATAAACGGGCCACCCCAGATTTGATAACCGTGAAAGATAGGTTAAGAGGAGAAGATAAGGGCTAGATTAGAAAATCAACTAGAAGGAAGAGAATTAGAGCATTTTGGTGAGGAAAGTACATACTAGACAACTAGGGGACAGTCAACCCATACAACCAATCAACCATGACATAATTTAGCAGCTTTTAGCAACTTTTACATCATCTAGCCAAATGATAATGTCTGAGTCATGGGAAGCGCCAATTCTAATAAGACCATGATGAGAATACAACAGAAAAGTAGCCAATACAACAGAAGTCCTAGGAATAGTCAAAACAGATCAATCTAGGCACAAAGAAATAATGATTTTCACAATCAAAGGGGCACGACCCCAAAACA